>CM056390.1:14693576-15070137 GCA_029718625.1 Synaphobranchus kaupii | reverse complement strand
GCACCTCAAGAAAGGTGTTGCTGGGAAGCATTGTCATAAACAGGCCATGGCAATCTTATTTGATTTTCCCTTCTTTTGTTGGTTTTGTAACCTCATACTTTATCACTTTAAATGTGTTTTTTGCCTGGAGAAGCCACAGCACATACAGCACAGCAGTATGTTGTGGTGGTTGGGAACTGAGTTTCTAATCAGATTGTTGCAGGTTTGATTCCCTCACTGGGCACTGCTGTTGCACCCTTGAGCAAGGTCCTTAACCTACATCACTTTGGGGGAAGCCAGCCAGGGACGGAGTTGCATTTGCCCATTTCAGATGAAGAAAGTCTCATACAGAAAGAGCAAATAGCACTCTATTGCGTTAGCTACATAGGTCAGGTTCCAATCACTGCTCAAATCCATCATCTCTACAGCTTCGCCAGACATTTAGAAAGAAGGGAGTTTGCAAGGCCAGCTGTCTTGTAGTATTTTTGTAGAAGGCAAGAATAGGCCTACATCTTTGGTGACAGTTTAAAACGGCTACTGTTTGTGAACATAATAATTACCAAAATTATTATTATATAATTAACATTATTATAATAAAAATGTCTATATATATCTATGTTATAGACTAAAATTCATAAATAACCAGTAAACAGAAAATTTGACCAAATACAGTCACTCAAGTCCATTCCATTTAAAATTTTCAGCCATATTAATTGACAGCAGTTGGCAACGTCTACTTGTATTGCTCATATTTTTTCCCAGCTCTAACAAATATTGACCATTCAATTTGTAATGTTTTGTTATCTTTTGTTGTTCTACAATCCTGAGATGCACACGATGAATGTTGCAGCATAGTTCAATATGACGAATGGAAGTATATCCTGTAGTACTCCTGCTCAGTATTTACAAGGCCTCAAGCATTTATTTCAGTAGGTCAGAGGAGAGGTAATGGCATTGTTGGTTGTATATCACATACAAAAAAAAAAGCTCCTTTCAGAGGTGTATCGGTCCCATGGCTGTGTGTTGTAATGGAAAGCTAGATGGATCTGTTATGTGTCTCAAAAGACAGATAATCAGTGTTTTCTGTTTCAGCCAGGTAAGGACCGTCAACACCTCCCAACACGCCGCTGACCAATGCGTTTCACTGATAGGACTGGTCTTATCAACAGGAGACCTGTTCATCACTGATATGCTGGATGTGTATTTTCAGGCAGCATGGGCTAGCGTTTAGGCTTTAGGACTTGTGACTGGATGAATACATTTTACGCTGCTGAGGCTGGACAATCCTTTTCTTTACAAAGAAAATATATATTTCTTTGGACAAAATCCTCTTTCAAAATGGTCTCAGTTTAAATCCAATTGTACATTGTGTATTTATGCTGTGTGTGGCAGTTTTTTCTTTCTACTTTCTCAGTGTATACTGACTGTGTGAATGTCAGTGCTTCACAGTATAATTAAAGATATCTAATGTAATATCTCCAAACACCCTCCCCCCCCCACCCCCCCACCCCCCCCCCCCCCCCCCCCCCCCCCCCCCCCCCCCCCCCCCCCAACACACACACATGCACCCACCCAGCACACTAAATATAACATTGTAATTTATTCCACATTATGGACAAAATAACCCCATAGAAGTTTTCAAAAGGTATATCTTATTTATTACATGGCAGTTCAATCTCAAATTACCCAAGCTCAGCCCAGTACATGAGGCAGGCCTACACCGAATGTTAGCTAGTCCCTTATTAATTCAGTTTCACAATACAGACACTGTCTCCTCCATCGTTGTAATTGTGCTCAGGGCAGGAGTTAATCTCTAGAAAATTACCTGTTATGGTACAAGGTGAGGAAATTCATTATTTTACCTCATATTATCATTATCCTAAAGACCAGCATGGCCCCAGACCTTGATAGGTTTCCCCGATGAGCAACAGAAAGCACCTATTAGGGATCACATTTTCCTTTAATCATGACTGTGCACTTTCAGTTGTGGGATTAAAAAATGATTAATTAGTACTGGGGAAAGGTTAGAAAGTACACTTCACCGATAGAAAGTTATTCACTAATAATTTGGTCCCTACATTAAATGTATTTGCAAAGCTCAATTGTAATATACTGTATTTACTCAGCGGGACTGAAAATGATTTGTGATGTGAACAACAGTTTGTCACAACAAGTACCATGATCCATATTACTCTTTAAAGTATCTTGTGTGTACCCAGCTAAGTTTTAATTTGGTCCACATTCAAACTTGCCAAACTGGAAGGTTTGTGGCAGAACTCTGTAAATACATTTGCATGAACTGTTTATGAAAGTAACTATACCTAGTATATATGTAAATACGACTGTTGTTTTGCTGTTGTTGTACTTACAGTTTAAATTGGGGAGCATTGGAAATAAAAGGAAAACGTAATGTCTTTTTGAATTGTACTGTATGTGCATGCTGTTTCGTATCAAATAGGACACAAAATGACATGATGAAGCAAAGTAGCGCCATCAAGAACTGAAGAAAAAGAAATGTCTTGAAAGCAAAAATGGCCAAAGGTTCATATAAATGCAGCAGCGAGGTGGTGATTAGGGGACTGGACTGGGACTTATGATCACAAGGTTGCAAATTTGAATCCCAGGGGTGCCCTTGAGCAAAGTACTTAACCCAAATTGCTTAGGCAAATATCCATCTGCATAAATTAGTAATATATTATATTAAATTGAAGCTGTATAAGCCACTGCAGAATTTGCCCTAGATAAGGGCACCAGATAAGCTAGTAAATAACACTGCAATTAATATATGCAAAAATAGCAATGTATCAGCTCTATGAAGCACTAATCCTGTCCACGCCACAACCATTGCGTTTATCCATTCAGCTGACAAAACCCCCCCCACCTTGACACAGACCCCCTGAAGATTCACTGTGTCATAAGGTTCATCAGATTTATTATTCCTTTGCGCCGTTGCGTGAGCAAAATCAGAATGTATGCTGTGCTTTGTCTTTTCCCCATAGCAACCCAAACATACCCTGCACTCTGAAAAGGAGAGTGGAGAAAAGAAAACCAGAAGACAGTAAGAATTCAGTTCACGTGCATGGTCGTGATTGTAGCACAGGTTTATATGTAATTATGCATTTTAATAGGGTTTAGTGCATCTATCATACTCATACTGCATTTCTTAATTTAATGGCTGGTCAATGTGTTTTAAGATCCTTGAAGAAAATGTCTTAGAACATTAATCAAGGTTATTTCTCAGTCTCTCAGTCGGTTAAAATCAAGCTACTGAGTGGAGACGTTAATATGCAGTCTTGATGCACAGTCTTTTTTTAATCAAATATTCTGACCAGAATATGACTGATATCACAACATTAGTTAAAGGCAGGACAAACTAAGCATGCATAGAAATGGAACACAATTATGTGTTGCTTTACAAAGACGATCAGTGTATTATCAGTGTACAATCTTTCCAATGAAAGCACTTAGTCAAGATTTTGGGCAACTTATATTATTTTAAATGTATTGGGTGGTGGTTGCGCATACCCACTGTTTTGCTCTTGTCATTAAAGATTGCTTGCTCTCAACCTTGAGCATAAAAGGATGTTTATTAGTCAGTTGTATCAACTTTCATTTTACATGACTTGGTATTTCTCCAATATATATATATTTTTTTACTGCCGGGAATTCTCCAAGAAAACAGAAGGAAAAATTGTAACAATATAGTATGGTACATAAAGGTGCGTCGCATAGTAACGCTGTGTTTTTGCCAAGCCAATTCCCCTAGGTTTGAGCAACATTAGTGCTCTAGGGCTGCTTGGTCTTCAGTTGCCATTCAAGTCTCAGGATTTAAACCTTGCATCCGATACCCATGCAGATAAAGTATAATAAACACATGTCTACATTGTATAATTCAGTACTGCAAGACTGGAGAAGGAGAGATAACGATTCACTTGGGTTTTGGAGGAAGTGCGTTGAAAAAGGTTCCGGAAATGTAGGCCAAACACCTCCTTTTCGGTTGAGTGAATCACATCTTAATCGCAATAACCTCTTGAGTAGAGGACCCATGGCACAAGGGCTGGTTTGACGGCCTTTCATGTATGACCTGTTCCATAGGCATGTAGCAGGTAGGACAGCCTCAACTAAGACAACGCCAAGACACCTTGAGGCGCTTGTCAAATTCACACCACAGAATTTGGTCCTTTTGCACCATCGAGCCATGCGCTCGGCTTTCATTATTCATCGCCGTCTAAAATGTACTAGAGGCCTGCAGGATAGTTACTTCCGTCAAAGTTACACTGACATCATATTTCAACTGGTCCATGTACTGTCAATGTAAAGGAGCTCAGGAATGTGAGTTAGCACATGAATGACTGCTGTTAGAATGTCACATCATCCCCGGAGAAGCTAAAAGTGAATGATCAGTTCCCTCAGCTGGAGACCTTAGCCTTTAGCTGAGTGGGCTAACCATATATCATGTCCTACAGAGCAGCCAGCGACGGCTGTAGTTCAAACCCCCGTTAGGTCATATTTCTGTAGCTGTAGGAGTAAAGATAGTGGTTTTATAAAAGCAAAGCAATTGCTGCATGTGAACATTTCAGCATGCTCCGGGAGCTTACTGATTACCACCGCAATATTTCCTATGTTTATAGTTTAACAATATTTCCTTGATAAAGACTAAAAGTCTTTTTACCTTGGACTAAAATGTTTGGTGAATTGGTAGGGTTCAAGGAACAGGGCTACGGTTGCAGGCAGTTGGACCTTCCAGATTGGGGTGGGAATTGGATGCAGCCCCAGGTTGGGCAGCAATTTCTTTTTAAAGAAAGCATATTCCCTCATTGCCATTCTCTGTCATGGTTTTGGACCCTGTTGTCCCATGCGGTCGTTTTCCTTGGTGGCCACACGAGGGCGCTGCCCTGTTGGTAGATGCTTGCTCCGCCCTGCTGAGTTGGGGGAGTTTCCGGTTAAGCTTTTACACCTGTTGCGTGGTCACCTGAGATGTATATAAGCCTACCGTTCCCTTCATTCGGGGCTTCGACATTAATTGTTTATTGTTTGTACTGTGGTGTATTGTTGGCTGTGAGTTCTCGTACCGTTTTTGGCTACTCGCCTATTGTTAACGTCTCTTAGTTGAGGCAGGGCTTATTTCTTGCTGGCTTGGTGGTTGGTTATCTCGTAGGAGTTTGGGACCGTTAATCTCTGCTCTATTTTTGCCTTTATTTGTGCGTTTCCTCCGTGTATGGAGTTTTGGGCGATTGTGTTCAGAACAGTAGTTCTGCTCGCCTTTCGGCACATGTCTTCCCATTGGGAGATCAGGCGTTTCGCTTCTACTTAGTTATTTGCTCGTAGAAGTATAGAGTAGCAGCTCTTTGTTCCATTTTCGCCTGTTTGGTTTTCTTAGAGACCTGGCGTTTTGCTTCTACTCAATTCCGTTTTACTGTGAGCCAGTAAGTAGCCGTGGTACGTTTATTCCCTGTTGTCCTTCTCGTGGACTACGTTCCCCTTTGTTGTGACTCAGGGTTTTTATTTATATTGAGGCTGTCGTGCTATTTTGCGTAGGTCTTTTGTTGCAGCCGTCCTGTACGTCCTTTTTACCTGCGGGACGATTTTGTTTGGAACTGTTGTTCTGTTTCGTTCTCCGGGTGTGTCTCTTTATATGGAGCTTGGGCGTTGTTGTGGACGTGTTTGTGTGTGACTGCGCGTGTTTTTATATAGCATCGGAACGTTAGCTCTCTGTTCCATTTCGCCTCGTTTCATTTATTCATTTATTGAGAGGCTAGGGCGGTTGTTCCATTTTAGCTTGCGTTAGTCTGTGCATAGTAAAGTTATGGGACGATGGTGCTCCGTTCGGCTCACCTGTAAAATGTTTCTCTCTCCTGGGAGATCGGGTGTTTACCCTCTTGGTTTTATGCATTGGACTGCGAGCCTTTTATATCGCCATGGAACGTTAAATCTCTGTTCCATTTCGCCTCGTTTTCATTTATTCCTTTACTGAGAGGCTAGGGCGGTTGTTCCAATCTAAGTTTGCTTGAGTCTTTTGGATAGTAGTTATGGGACGACGGTGCTCCGTTCGGCTCACCTGTAAAATGTTTCTCCTTCCTGGGAGATCGGGTGTTTACCGCTTTGCTTTCTGCATTTGACTGCTACTTATTAAACTAGCCATGGAACGTTAAATCTCGGTTCCATTTTCGCCTCGTTTAATTTATTAATTCCTTTGCCGAGAGGCTGGGGCGGTTGTTCCAATTTAAGCTTGCGTTAGTCTGTGGATAATAAAGTTATGGGACGACAGTGCGTCGTCGGCTCACCTGTAAAATGTTTCTCTCTCCTGGGAGATCGGGTGTTTACCCTCTTGGTTTAATTCATTTGACTGCGAGCCTATTTATCTCGCCATGGGAACGTTAAATCTCTGTTCCTGTTCGCCTCCTCTCTTACCATCGTATTATTTTGCGGTGTCTGTTTATTGTTTTATGTTTGCCTTTACGCTACTCGCCCGTTCTGATTTGTCTCGTTGCCGAGACAGGGCGCGTATTATGTCTGGCTGTTCAGATTCCTGTCCTTGCGCTCTACTTAGCGTTTGACAGTTAGCCGGTTAGTAGCGTCTGTGGTGTGTTCGTTGTTCCTTGTCTTGTCTCCTCCCTTATCTGCGGTTATCCCGCCTTAGTGGCCTAAGGGCTTATTGAATCCCCTTGCTGCGTTTGGCTCCTCCTTCCTCACACGTCACGCCGCATTACATTCTCATAGATTCCTGTCTATTCTGTCCTCATCATTTTCAGTAATTTTCTTTATTTCTGTTTAATCTTACCTTCAGTAGCCTCTGTGATCTATTGCAGAATAATTAATTTATTAAAATTAGATGTTTACTAAAACTAGGAACACCTACAGTATATGCAAGTCAAATAATGGACTCCCAAACATCCATCTTTAAATCCACACTTCTATAACCTATATTAAGAATTAAGCAAACATTCAACACAATCTCTTTCCATTTTTCTTTACAACTACTAGAAAATGCTTGCATTTTGAATGGAACAAGTTTCAGCAATTTTCAAACTCAGAATATTGTCTGATTATAAGTAAAGTAGCTCAAATTGTGTGAAATATATTGTTCATAAATGTAAGTTAAACCTTAATTGGGTTACTTGTAGCCTGAATACAGAACAGGCTTGCTCTTCCGGGCTCTATAATTGTGTGATTCAGTATCTGTGTGACATCATGTTCGACTGCCACAGTGCTGCCTGAGGTGATGGTGTTGGTCTTCATCTTGGATTGACACTGTACGCCAGCAACAGCCTGCTTCCTTAGTGGGAGCGTGTCACGTATAATGAGACCTTTCCACTTTGTCTGATTCCTTGCAGTGCGTTTGCTCTGTGCAAGGAGCAACTCTTACCTAATAGCCCTCAGTAAAATAATTGTGCTTCTCCGACATACAGTATGTCTTCAAATTCAAAGTGGCGTGTGTGTGTGTGTGTGTGTGTGTGTGTGTGTGTGTGTGTGTGTGTGTGTGTGTGTGTGTGTGTGTGTGTGTGTGTGTGTGTGTGTGTGTGTGTGCGTGTGTGATCTCTCTTCAAAGTCAAAGTTGTGTGTGTGCATGCTTGCGTGCCTGCGTGCGTGCGTGCGTGCGTGCGTGCGTGCGTGCGTGTGTGTGTGTGTGTGTGTAAGGAAAGGAAGTTTGTGGGGGACTCTATTTTATGCTGAATTATGTTTAAACGTTCCAAGCCCACTCACCAGGACATTGTCTGTAAGAAAAAGCAGATGGAAATAATCCAGGCAAATAGTCCCTTCCATTCCACCTGCAGTGTCATTATGTTCTCCATGGTCTGTTTGTCAGTAGAGATTGTAAGTTACACACATTGGCACACTTTCCCGAGTTGTACACCATGAAAAGGTTTCAACTTAAGGTATACAGGTTACGCTCGCTTGATTTTTATAGCCCTTTTGTCACTCTGCAATCTCATTGTAGACTTTGGCTCACTCTGTTATACCCTCAACACATAAAGGATCTATTACTCAATAATGTCAGTCTATCTCAGGACAAGAGAAAACAATGTTACGTTTTTATAATAAAGTTGTGTTATGAGGCAATTCAGTTGGGGGGTCATGCTATCTGTTAGCTCCTGAGTGTCTCCGTCCATGCTGCTCAAGAAGAGGAGGACACAAATGTGCTCATTCAGCTCAGAGACTGGTGGGTTTCAGTTAGCCAGAGCTGGTTTTCACTGCATTACCTCAGTGGCGTACATTTTATACATCATCGTTGGATTATATTTGAACCTTTTTGGTGTCACTTTTTCTTTTTCCAAGGTAGAATATAGAAGAGCTTTTATTTCATAATGTTTCGACCCAAGAGGCCTTCATCAGAACAAACAAGGCAAACAGTGAACACCAACATCACACAAAAGGATTCAAACAGCTACATCAGGTGGTGCCAATTAGGCCATCAGGAGACATCAGCCAACAGTGGCGGACTCAGGCTGTTTGAAGGGCAGGGGCGAAAAGAAAAAAAGGGCACCTACTGCACGACATGGGGCCCCATCAGCGCCCAAAAAGCATCGCTATGATGCGTTATGTGTGCTGAAATAGTCTTCGTCCTTGATTAACCTTATGTAGGCAATCCAGAAAGGGCACCCTTTGGGACACTGTTATGTAGTGGCAGCATAGAGGGCACTTTATCACGGCACTGTTTACCTTTGGAAGGGCATCCATAGGGATTGTCAAGTTTAGACAATTGGAAGGGCACCAATTGGGCACTGCTTCACATTTTATCCACTAATAGAGCACTCATTAAGACATGTTATTGTATTTTCTTGCTATGTTTTCCTATGTGAAGGGCAGCCAATAGGGCACATAGGGCAGCATGTGAAGGGCAGCCAATAGGCCCCCCCCCCGAGTCAGCCAGTGTCAGCCAATAAGGTGTAATCAATTGTCATGAGTATACTCGTGTATTATTTTCCGCTGCACCTGCTACAGGACTAGACAGGTGTGCTGGTTTTCTCTGTCCTTCTTACAAGGTAAAAATCGAACATAGTCTCCCCATCTCATATTGTGTGTGTTTTCATGACCTATGCCTGTTTCTTAAGATTGTCACACTAGACACCTTGTCTCCTGGTGAGAAAGATATTCTGACCACTGAGTCCCAATTGCTCAGGTTTTGCCGTAAGAACAGACCAGCAGCTTTGAAAGTGGGGTGAACCTGTTGCGAACAGGATGAGAAAAGTGGATACAATTCCTAGAACTTGAGCTCTTTTTTTCTCTGTTTCCGGCAGTTATTCTTCTCATGACAGATTCCAAGGTCCATAATAAAGTCCCCAAACATGGGATGACTCATCACAAGTGAACACTGTCTGCTAGGCTACGGGACTCACCTAGCAAAGCTAATTAATCAAATCATCAAAATACTCCCGATAAGACAGAGGTTCAGACATTGGAGAACCCTAAACCAACAGGCCTTTGACGGAGAGAAGCCCACAATGAAGGACCAGCCAGCCTTCTTACATCTTGAGTTCCCTCAGTATCCAGCCACATGGCACAGAGGTGCTGACCAGCCAGACATTCAAGACTGTCTTAAACTCATCCTACCAGATTTACTATATAAACGGATATAATTTGTCATTAAATTTACAAATGCAATTTACAAATTGTAGTCTTTTCATGGTTGCAGTTCCCATTGAACGCCCATGTGTGTTTCTTTTTTTTAATCATAATCAGTGGTTGTTAGAGATACAACACAAAAGCCCAAGGAACCATTGAGAAACTGTACTGACCCAAAGGACAGGGCTGAATTATTGGGGCAATGAAATACTGGTCACTTATTGGTCAATGGCTTGCCATTTAGAATGTATGCCCCTCGTCCACTCAGTATCAAAGCTCCCAACAACGCAATGTGCTTTGTGGGTGAAGAACAAAGCAAGATGAGTGATGCTAGTAACCCTTATGGAAATGTAATATACTGCAGTATATTTTAAATATATTCTGAAGATAATTTTGATGTATTTACATTATACTGCATTATATTCTTTTTCCATAAGGGAAAGCTGGGGACTTACTACCCAATTCACTGTTTGCAAATTTGATTATGAAAACAATTATTTTGTCAATATATGCATTCATAGTAAATATATTATGTAAAATGACATCTATTGATAGCCATTTTGCTAGTCAATTTGCTAGTCAGACAATTAACAAGCTAGTTCCTCATCTTCGTTGCAAATAATGTTTTCATTTTCATGCACGCAAACTTTATCCTAAATTAATATTGCAGGCAGCTCAAAGTTAAAGTTTATTGTGTAATTTTATAGTTTCTGTTCACCAGCCAGCAGCTGAGTTTATATTTTGTCATTAGCCTGTTACCCATGCCACACGGATGCACGTCCTTTTAACCACACTGAAGTATATTTATGTTGGTGCTTTATGTGATAGACCATTATCTGTTCATTTCAGGGTATGAAAATTTGAAAATTAAGGATTAATTAATTTGTCCAGAAAGTTTCCAGTTTTTCAAGTAATTAGTCTATAGGAAAGAACAAAGAAAAACACTACAGCATACTTAATTATAAACATGTTCCTCCAAAATTGTTTTGTTAAGATATGGGCCTAATTAAACAAGTAATTAAGTTAATTAATTAAATTGTAACAAAAAAATGTGATAAGGAAGCAGGCATGCAATTGAACTTCCCATTTCTGTCTGTTTTTTTGATAAATGAGAGCATGGAGAGCATCCAGAACAGAGGAGAAAAGGGTGAGGAGAGGAAGAGGAAGTGGACAGAGGGCATTGTGGGAAGGGGGAGCCTGTGTGAAGTCTTAAGTGCCAAAGATAGGGAAAAGACAGAAGGAGAAAGTGTTGTGCATCGGGGTGGCAGTGTAGTACAATGGTTAGGGAACTGGGCTTGTAACCTAAAGGTTGCAGGTTTGAATGGTGTTATTGACAAAAATTTGAGAGGAGGACCACACCCGAATCATAACCAATTCTCCTCTACCCACGGGAACTAACATCCACTCCATCCAGCAGCACACCTGACATCCCTCACGCTAATCACCAACGCACCTGTAAACCATTCCACTAATTATGAACACCTACTTCAGACCAAATCAACAACATGCCTCATTCACACCTGCAATCTCCACCCACCCCCACTCTCCACCCTCTGTTCTACTCTCATGTTTATTTTTCAGGTTTGAGAATTCCCCGGTGGCGAACAGTCATCGCAGAGTTCCTCCAACCCTGCTCTCCTGCCTTGTGAATTCCCAGGTACACTGTCATTGTACCCTTGAGAAAGGTACTTAACCTGCATTGCTTCAGTATATACCCATCTGTAAAAAAATAAAATAAAAATTAGGTGTGACAGTGTATGACAAATTACTGCATTGTTTTCATTTACTACTTAAACCAGATCCACTTGATTTATTTATTAAACAGTCATGCAGAGTAAAGGACCCCTTCATGAAAGTGACTAGATTCTGGACTTAAGTTACGTTATGTAAATCTCCCATCAATAATCATAGTCCAGGGTTCACCTTTGTTCTCAGTTCTGTTTGATTATTTTGTGTCTTTTTCAATTAATACTTACTTTGTATTTTATTTTGAACACACAAATAAAAGACACGCATATCCATACTTTTCTAAGTCCGTGAAATTTCTAAATCACTATAAGAATCGGAGCAAGAGTTCAATCAAAAAGCCCAGACTGTGGGTTCAATCATATTATTATAGCTGCAAAGATTAATTGGAACATTGAAATATGCATTACCATCCATGCAATTATCATAGGATTTGTTGCTCTCATTATTGAATCAGTCCATTATCGGCTTTAAATTATGGAATGATCACATCACATGAATGAATGACACACTTTGTCATTCATACATGTGCACAGTTCCTGACTTATGTTTATTAATTACCTGTGGGTGCACAGCATTACACTACCATACATGGTGTACCAAATAGAATACACTAAAACTGGCACAAAAAAAGTACACAGTAGATGATATTACATGTATAACTGCAATATATATAAAGAGACTGGCAGGATGGATAAATACTGACATGGGAGTGTGGGCTTGTCATCTTATTTGTCTTGGGATAGCTAGGTTGATGCCATCAGTGACTAATATAGAACATTCTAATCTCCTGATGTGACTGTTTTCAGAAATCTGATCAGGTATATTCTTTATCTCCTTCATTTCTCTTCATCTGGAGGTTGCATTAATAATATCACTAGGGTGTCACACCATTGCTTGCCTTTCTGCAATAATGAGATGACAAATATGAAGGAATCATCATTTAATCATGTAGCCCATTGAGGTATACAAAAAGGAAGGCGTGTTTCTTTCACGCGCATATTTATATTCCGGTCTGATGTTACTTCATTTTTAGTTCTAATATCTTGACATTTTTAACCCATATGTTATTATGATGTTATGGCAGTGTACAGGACCAGACCCAAACGCAAGACTCTGAGACAGAACTCCTCAGAGACAGGATCACGCCCAGCCTGCACACGAATACACGGAACAGAGACGAACAGGGTAAACTGAAAAACATGACATGGAACACAAGGAATGGGAATACAAAGGAAACGAAAGGGAGGTGGACTGAAGGGAAACGGCGGATGTTACATGATGCACTTTGTGAATTTAGATTCGAAGGGCATAATGACTAATAACCAGTCAATCTAACTACACTGGCACCTTCCCTTCAAACCCCAGAAACGTATCTTAGCAGCAGAAACACAATCAACTATAGTTATACTTTAACAAAGGATTAGCAGATAAATGTCAAGGGATAGGTAATCCTTTTTCATTAAAAAAAAATAAATACAGGTAAACCCATTTATTGAGCTCAGCCAGTATGTAAACCATCATAAAGGAACCTACACACGCTGTTCTAAGATGATTCTGCTTATTGAGACCCCATGCTGCAATGTAAATTGGCGTTATTTCTCCTGTACTCTGTACTATGGTATAATAGTGATAACCAAAGTGAAATAAATAAAACTGGGAATTTACCATCTGTTATGAATTGTAATGTTGAGTACAACGGCAAACTCAAACAAGAAAGAAGCCCTGATTCTGACAATCTGCCCTTTCAGCTCCCGGTGCCAGAGAAAGGTGTAAATCAACCCAGTCATTCTTTAATAGTAATCATGTCCCCAGGAACATGGACACCAGTAACAATGTCGATAGTATCGATAAAGCTGAAACATGATTAAGGCGCAGGTCTTGGTTCCAGTCACGAACGTATACAAGTGGCCTCGGTTGTATTTAAATAATCTGGTCCGGGGTGATGCTTTCTCTAAAACGCTATCAACGGGATTATCTAGCTAGAATTGATAGATTGTGATTCTGAGAATTACGCTTTCCCCTTGGATTTGAATGAGAATGCTCATGATAGCCAACATGGAATTTTGCTGCAATTACTTTTAATGGTGAATCACCCATTGCGTCTGTCACTTCAGAAAGATGAGACCAATGGTATTTTGCTTCTTTCAGAGACTGTGTTTTTATTGGTTTTTGTCTAGCATTAATTGTGTGGCTGATTCAAAAAAAAATTTTCATGCCTACATTTTGCCCATCATCATCATCATCATCATCATCATCATCATCCAATAATAGTCTAAGATGTATCGAAAGGCTTGTCACTATAAACGTATATAGCACATTAGTGCTAGAGTTAGCTTGTATGCATTTTGATTTTATTCCTGTCGCAACTAAATTGCTTAAACGTGCCACAGAGCAAGTTTGTGGAAAATATGACTAGTTTGTGCAAAGGCTACTAAAAAAAAAAACCATGGCTGTGACAGTATGAAAATAAAATATTAGCACACTGTTATTTAGACTAACAGCAGTAAAATCTAAAAGATGTTTTAAAATCCAAGGAATAACCTGTCTGAACTCTCCACACCAAGCCATCTAGTCCAAGTGTGCATTTTTCAACAGAATCTTAAATCTTAAAGTGACTTGTATTGAAATAAAAGTTGCTTTCATGGGGTCTCTAATAGCCTGTGATAGAAAATTGTCCTAGCGTTTTCCTTCAATGAACACTCCCTACTGTTTTTTTATTATGCTTCTCCTTTTAAAATAACACTCTAGAGCTTGCTTTATAATCGTTTAGGGTAATGGAACACAGTATGTGGTATCATTGCAGGTCTATTCCTGATGAACAGGGTGAGACATTTCAATTCTGCAAATTCAATGTAATTAAATCACTGTTTAAAAAAATATACAAACAAACAAGTTTGTACAAGTGGAAGTATTTCAAAAACCCTGAGCTGAAATTCAACTTCTTACCAAGCAGAAGGACAAAGTGTACAGAGTACCAAGATAACCACTGGTTTGAAAAACATGACACAGAGGGAGTGATTAACATTGACCCCAATTCACAAAAACCCACACCATGGCTACACAGAAAGTGGTATTGTTAAATGTCAGGTCATATTTCATTGTTGGCATTAATTTATGGCTAATTAAGTGGGAAATGCTGAAAAAAATCATTTGGTCACACTTTAAACCACGTCTCTCATATAAAGGCTTTATATAACATATATAAAGCCTTTATAAATGTGACATAATGGCTTCATAAATCATACATAAGCAAATGTCATAATCCATAGGGTGACATAACACCTTCTTATGCAAGAAGTTATGCAAATGTGACCTAACCAACAATGTCACCTGGCTAATGGCTAAACATTATACAGGATGAGATAAAACATGTTTCTGTAGGATGCTGGGCTAACTGTGATGCATTTGACATGACATGTTGCATAAGAAGGTGTCAACCTTTATGAAGCATGACATTTGATTGTATGATTTATGAATTTCATTGTATGATTTATGAATTTCATTGTATGATTTTATTCATGTATGATTTATGAAGCCATTATGTCACATTTATGAAGGCTTTATATAAAACTGTATTTGTTTTTCACGTATGTATTCTGAATTTCTGACATGAGATCAAAAGACAAATTTCCGGCCTTTGCTAGATAATAAAGTTCTATTCTATTCTATTCTAGAAAGCCTTTATATGAGAGACTCCATTTAAAGTGTGACCAAACATTTTTTCTCACAAAGCAGTATGAAATAATACATTTTAGGAATATCTTAATTAAATATGACGTTGCGTGGCGCTGTAATGTTGACATGTAGTCCAGCTGTCTCTCGTGTTCGTGTTTGTTCATTTGAATGTATTTTGTCGTGTCGGGCTTTTGTCTTTTGTTTTTTCATGTGCTGTGTGTCTGTTGTGGTGCGGGGAGGCAGACTGGAGATTTTTCGAGGCACTCCTGCCGCTTGTTTTGATGATATTGGCGAATTGTCTCGCCGGGATAATTTTGTTTGTGGTCATCACCATGGAGACGTATTCGCAACATATGCTCGGGAATGTCCGTTGGATCTGCAGCAGCAAAGTTTTCCATCGCTCTTCATCGGAGTTGAAGATCTCGGGACTGATCAGAGAGTGCAGGCGGTCTTCAAAGGGCAACCATGAAAGGGAAGGAGAAGATGGTGCGGGGGAGGAGTGAGGTGACGAGTGGAAAGGCTGACGCAGTTCGGTGCTCCGTTTCGGCAGTACAGACACCGCAACACTGCGTGTAGTTATGGAGGAAAGTTGTGGAGGCGGAGTTTGTGTGTTGGACTGCTAAATGACACTGGACATTTCGGGACAGCGGGGGCTATTTTTAATCATAGCTGTATTCCAATTTAATTCACTTAATTTGATATTGTATGTCTTTATTTGGTGTGTTTGTTTGTGTGTTGTGGGTCTGCCCCACTGTCTATGTCTTTTTTGTTGTCGCTGGTGGCTACAACTGAAGTTCCTGAAAGGGAAAATAAAAGTTATAATATTCTATTCTATAATTTAATGCTTATTAATTGATGTCATATTAAGTCTCCAACCTTTTTTCCCCATTCATAAAAGGACACAAAGTATATTGTACACAATTATTAGTGTAAAATCTGTAAAAGTAATTTTTACTCTAATAGAGTACATATTGGGCCTGATTTATTAAGACATCTAGCGTGTGCAAAACCTTTTAGCACACACAAAACTAATAACACAACCAATGATTGGTGCAAAACTAATACCATGACCAATCATTGGTCATGTTATTGGTTTTGC
Source organism: Synaphobranchus kaupii (assembly GCA_029718625.1). Classification (NCBI taxonomy): domain Eukaryota; kingdom Metazoa; phylum Chordata; class Actinopteri; order Anguilliformes; family Synaphobranchidae; genus Synaphobranchus; species Synaphobranchus kaupii. The sequence continues at coordinate 15,054,071 of CM056390.1, read as the reverse complement.
ATGTGCTAAATGGTTTTGCACATGCTAAAGGTCTTAGTTAACCAAGCCCATTTCCCCTAAAAGGCTCATATAAACACTGTTAGTTGATTCAACACTGGGAATTGTGTTGTATAATATAGGAGTTCACCCGTAGGCAGTTATGAAAGTATTGCCAAAATAGTTTGAACTAAAATAGTTTGCTAAAATAAAACAACATCTGATTAAAATCTTGTTTCTTTGCCAACCTCTTGCAGTATTTTATGTTACCGATTTCAGTTTGAAAAAAACTAACCAATTTTTCACCAGCATATCCAGACACTGTGACCGTGATACAACATTTATTTTAGAATGTAACCTGGAGTGTTAAATCACTTTAAAAAGTACATTTTTCATGACCTCAAAAATTCTTCACAGAATTTAATAAGTACACATTGTTTTTTTTATCAGAATTAGATATGGCTTCATGTCATGATAATTTATTTTCTGTGACTACATCCTCAGATAAACTTTAGGTCAAGGTTTCATGCATGAGACAGAAGGACTTAAAGACAAATTCCTCCAGAGTTCTCCCACTGCAAGCATTCCTTCTATAAAATACAAAATACACACGCTTATGTTTGACTTGAATTTTGCATCCCATATCACCTGTTCTTTTCTAGTTACAGGGATTGAACAAAAAACATTGGTGGAAACACCAATGTACAGCCACATAAATAGGTGCTGGGTCACCACGTGTAGCCGGTGCAACCTGTATGCACGGCATGGGGTCTATCAGCATATGGAATTCTGTAGATGAAATATGACACCTCTCTACCAGAAGACATATATCTCAGATTTTGCAGATGAAAATGGAAAAGAGCCTCTTATATGCTTGAGGAAGAATTCATTCTTAACTAAAACCACGGTGATGAAGACGCAGAGGCTTAAGGTACCATCATTAATTTAGGGTTAATAATTAAACTTTTGTCTAGCCAAGGATTAAACATTGAAGAAGCATATACCATAACATGTTAGCAACACAACTTGCATCAGACATATACCATGTGCAGCTTTTTAGTGCTATTTTATCCAAGTATGCAAGCTATACTGTGCACTCTGATTGGTTCCTATTTTTACATTTTCTGCTGAGCTCCTGACATCCTTCCACTTTCTGTCCTTTTATTTTACAGCGGGTGGATGTTTCTCTATGCTGATGCATTAGAGAGCCACTTAAATGGTCAGATACTGTGCAATCCATCAAAAAAGGTGCTGTCAGCATTTCTTCCAGGAGAATACAATCATTATACCATTCAAAGAAGGTGCCTAGTCTATGGAAGTGAACATAGAACTGTTAAATTAACTTAAGGACACCGCTCTTCATTTAGGGAGATATTTATTAAGTCAAGTGAAAAGATAAAGACCGATGCGTTTCAGAGACAAGCTCCTTCGTATTCATGTTTGATTAAATAAAGCACCCGAGGTTTCTGAGCGAGAGACATGCCATCTCTTAAATGGGCAATTAGAGTGCCCAACTCCAATCCCACCCTAATTCGGAACGTGCAATTTTGTACAAACAAACAAACTTTGTAGAAGCGCGCTCATATAGGCCCTTTGCTGCTGGCTTGGGAAAGTGAAGACAACACGCAGTTCTCCTCCGAAATAGGAGGTGTCAACCAGCTGCTTCTTTTCACACCGCAGCCACAAGCTGCGCACGTGCAGAGCAAGGACAGAAACCAATCATATGCATGCAGGGCGAGTAAGCCACAGGGCCAACAGGGGACGTTCGGGCAATTAGTTTTTTCCTATTGCTTACAAGCTATTTATGAAACAGAATTCACTTTTGGAAAACAGTTAACACAACCCTCAGAACAGAATCACATTTCATCTGTAAAATGCTCTAAGGCTCTCAAAATGTTGAATACATGCACCAAAAGCAAATAAGTGCATCAAAACAGAATAATTTGTTATCTAATGAAAAGTTTTTTTTATCGATCATTTCATAAAGGCACAATAAAAACTAACTATAAGCATCAATATGATATGATCATAGATCTGAGTACCTGAGTTCTATTCTATGATCTCTTCTTTGGTCTTTTTTGGTCTGGTGATACATTGTTGTAATTTGTAAATACCAGTATATGTAAACATGTTACCACAGCAAGAGCTACAATAATGGTCACCTGACAGCTGACTAAAACAGCAAAGCAGAAATAATTTTTCACTCAAACTCAAATGTACTTTGACTTTTTATTTACAGCCACGTTCATCATACAAAACTCACCAACTCACTGGTGTTGAGTATGGACTGATTGTTGATTGAACAATTGAGCACTTAGGATTTGCACATGTGCAGTAGAGATTTACTTGTGTGTCATTAGTGTTGTCTGCTGTGACCAAATCATGTCAGTTTTGTCTGGCAGGACTTACTTAATTGATTTTTGTATCACGTGATGAGACTTCTGCTTACTGTTTTGAAAAAATGTGTTAGTCAGTTGCATTTTGTGTGAAAGCAGCCAGAAATGACTAACTGTTTTGGAAAAAATGTTGGTGTTCTGTTGATTTAGGTTTAGGTGCTGAGAACCACTGTTTCATTCATATGGTGTAAGCAATAGGAAAAAACTGTAACAGTGATATGCTTGCAGACTGAATCCCACCCATATTTCCCAATTGTGCTCCTCCCCTGCAGGGCTGCCAGGAACAGCAGGCACTGGCACGGCCCGGTTCCGTGGTGCTCACTCATGCCCCGCAAGCGGCGCTTTTACCCAGTGAACTACCCAGCAACCCTTATCTAAAGCTTTGTACATACATAATGTGAAAATTGTTGTTGTGTATTCAAATGTCACTGGGGAAAACACACACAATTCTTACTGGAGTGGCTACCAGTTAAGAGAAATACTGTGTGTGTGTGTGTGTGTGTGTGTGTGTGTGTGTGTGTGTGTGTGTGTGTGTGTGTGTGTGTGTGTGTGTGTGTGTGTGTGTGCGCGCGCGCGCGTGTGTACGTGCGTGTGTGTGCGTGTGCGTGTGTGTGGGTTTGTGCATGTGTGTGTGTGTGTGTGTGTGCGTCTGCGTGTGCGTGTGCGTCTGCGTGCGTGTGTGTGCGTGTGTGTGTGTGTGTGTGTGTGTGCGTCTGTGCGTCTGTGGGTGTGTGTGTGTGTGTGTGCGTGTGTGTGTGTGTGTGCGTGTGTGTGTGTGTGTGTGTGTGTGTGTGTGTGTGTGTGCGTCTGCGTGCGTGTGTGTGTGTGTGCGTGTGTGTGCATGTATGCATGTATGTACCTTGTTTATTTTCTCAGAAAGCCAATACAAAATCCACTTTTGATACAACAGTCATTTCCCACTCGCAATCCTATTAAATATGTATTGAGAAATGCACATTTATAAAACACAAGACTTTTTTATTTTCAAGACAGTATATATCGAAGAGTGGGTGAAATCCCTGTCGTTACCCTGTGTACTTATAGGCTGACATGTTTATTTATACTGTTCTTTGTCTATTTTACATTCTCTGGCAGTGGGACTGTCTGGTCTGATAGAGATGTTGGTTATATTGATTGTTGGTTGCATTTTTCTCATTGCCTGGATGAGACATTTAGTATGCCTAGCTGTATCTCCTAATTGAGTGAGCCCAGTCTGCTGCTGCTTCACTGTTGGTTGTGGCTGTAGACAGATATGCACTCTAGACCTATAAATGCATGCAGCTGTTATCGCTTTATTACCCTAACTGAGACAGGACTGTCACCGTCACCCTGGTATAGGTTCAAAGTCTGAAAGTGACAGACGAACACCTGCGTACCCAGAGCAGTTAGTTTCAAATATTCACTGACCTTTTAGCTGCCTTGCTTCTTTTGCATTTCAGTCTCCCCACGACTTCCAGCTCGAAATCGACTTTGATTGAACTCGACACCTATTCCGAGACGTGGGGTTATTCCTAGGCACTCGTCTCCAGTTCCCGCCGTTACATATGCATTCGTAAAACATCTTAATATCGAAAGGAATACACGGGGGAGAGGGGAACTACTTTGGTTTGGACCCTCAATGTTTTTATTTAACAATATGATCCCTGCTCACATGCTCCATGCCTGCCTGCTGCCATTTCATAAAACGACTGCACTAAAAAACAGAAATGTATTTAGCAAATAATTGCTCTGTGCCTATCAGTACCGCTCACTTCGATACTGTTTGAAATGAGGCCCACGAAAGACCGCCCACGTGACGAAACGAGGGCCCACGATAGACCACGACGCCTGCCCAGAAAATAAAACGCCCTGCTGCACAATTGATTAAGGAGCGCTGTTTGAAACAGGATTGCAGACTGGGAGGTAAATGGATGGTAAACACGGCGGCACAGCACGCCAGACTGGGCCCGGGGGGTGTTGAGTCTCGTCAGAATTAATCCCGATCTTCACCCTTTTGTGTGAAAGCGCTCTGCCTGATCCTTCCAGTCATCCTACAGAACACTGTCAGAAAAACAAAATGCTAAAATTGTACCTATAAGGGTACAATGGCTTGTCACTGGGGCAGTACCCTCATAGTTGCACTCATCAAACCTTTTACCCTTTAGATTAGTATTCCAACGTTCAAACGTGACCCAGTGAGGTAACATTAACAGAAATTGTACCTCGGAGAACAAAAACGGACCCCTGGCATACCCCCTTTTTCTAACAGTGTATAATGAACCACATGTTCACACACAGTGCTGATCTGCGGTTGAGCATTCGTATTTGCAGACACTTCAGCCACAATGCTCAACCCCTTTAACTTATGAATGAAGCGAGGGCGAGTGAAGTTATCGTCGATGACAGTTCCATTCTCAGGCAATCCCTGTGGTCTCATGACACCGATCTTGTCGCAAATGATTCAAGGCTAGTTTTGTCATTTTCCATAATAGAATAAACATTTTCCTGGCACCACATGGTCTCTCTTTCCCTCAAATCAAACTAATCTCTTTTGTGAATAGACTATTAGTCAATATTAATACATTAGGGTATTTGAACAGTTTCCATAGGGGTTTGTAACAATATGAATACATCTAAATTTGGACGACTGTTATGATGATAGATGGCTTTGATAATGGCGGAATGGTGCAGATTTTACTGAGAAAAACTTTTTGGCTGTGTTTGAATAATTCTTTAATTGTGGAATCATTCAATTACATCCCTTATAACAATTTTTCATGTACGAAAATACACATTAGCTAAATATAGTGTAAACACTTTAAAGATTGGCATTGTTCTCGAAATGATCACTTAGAAATAATATTTTGCACATTGTTTTGCAACAAAGATTTTCAGGGTGACACTAAATAATTTATTGTCGGATTCATCACCGTTAAGTTGAAGGGCCTGTGAGCAGAATTCATTGCTAAATATTCTACTGGGAAAACCTGCAAATTAATTAAAGTCATTTAATAATGAGGAACACAGGTTTATTTTGGGGGGGGGGGGGGGGGGGGGGGGGCTGTTTACTGGTGATGAAAAGTATTCCTAAGGAATAATCAGAATATTATTACTTGTTTTATAACAATTTATAGGAAACCTTTAAAATTATGTATAATTTATTGTAGCGATATCTGTGTTGACAACACTACCCTGTACACTACCCACTGTAAGTGAGTAACACTACCCTGTACACTACCCACTGTAAGTGAGTAACACTACCCTGTACACTACCCACTGTAAGTGAGTAACACTACCCTGTACACTACCCACTGTAAGTGGGTAACACTACCCTGTACACTACCACTGTAAGTGAGTAACACTACCCTGTACGCTACCCACTGTAAGTGAGTAACACTACCCACTTGCGCCAGTGTATATATGTAATCTGCTTTTACCATATAAGCCGAAAAGATCACTTCGCTCCCAAGACGCAGGCTACCTAGTAGTCCCAAGAATATCTAAAAACTTGACGGGTGGTAGAGCTTTCTCCTACAGAGCGCCACTACTGTGGAACACCCTGCCAAAATGTATAAGGGAATCAGACACAGTCTCAATATTTAAGTCTAGATTAAAAATGCACCTTTATGATCAGGCTTATAACGAGCTATAGTCTGGAGACAGGACCAGAGAAGCATTTAGCCATAGAGTAATGTGGCGTGGCATCCTTTCCTTACTGTCACCTGTCAACAGCTGTGACCCCATCTTCCTGGGCTGGCTCTTGATAGGTGGGTAGGATTGTTTTCCCTCTCATGACTGCATGGTTTCTCAAACTCTCTCTTCATAGCTATGCAGCCATAGATTACTCCTGGCGGGGGCACTTGTCCAACCCTCCCACCCCTCCCCCACCCCCCCACCCCCCCAGTTGGTGCTCCTGCTGCTCTATTACACTTTCCCTAACTGTTTTCTCTCTCTCTTTTTTCTACATTCTGCCGGCGGGGCTTATGCCCCGCATCTCGAGAGTTGCTGTCCGGCTTCCTGTCCTTTGCCGCTTGCCCCTCCCTCCCTACCACCGCTGCCAGCTGCTCCCGCCGCCATCGGCGCCCGGTTCCCCACCATCATTGCCGCCACATCTGGACTGTTGTCTAGCTGCTGCAAATTATATTTTCATGGACATTGGCTGTTTTGACCATGCTGGTCTTTAAGCCCTAGATCCTGAGCCGACCAGAGGAGGATGGGTTCCCCCATTGAGTCTGGTTCCTCCCAAGGTTTCTTCCTAGTTACACCAGGGAGTTTTTCCTTGCCACTGTTGCCTTTGGCTTGCTCTTGTGGGGGGTTTTGGCTGGGTTTTGCTGTGAAGTGCATTGTGACAACTAGTTGTGAAATGCGCTATATAAATAAATATTGATTTGATTTGATTTGATCTGTAAAACAGGTACAGATATCGCATGACACTATGATACATACGTGATATTAGTAATTTTATTTTTAGGAAGAGACCAGAATAGCTAGCCAGCCTGCGGAAGACTTTCTTGTGCCTTTTGGCACTTTTGTTTTCCGGTCAGAGCTAGTTAGCTTTTAAAGGACATGAAAGCTTATAGGTCAGTTAGCTTTAGCTTCCTCCAGTTTTGTTACCACTGCTCCCGAGATCTCATTTTTAATAGAATCTATTTTTGTATCTTTGACGCTGACTGATTATTTATTTTTACCAGGGTTAATTGGGTATACACACTTTTTGTTAGACCCTTTTGTAACCACTCGGTTATTGTAACATGGGTGGGTTTTGGGTCGAAACAGAATGAGAATGGGTGGCTAAGGCTAAGGCAGCCATAGCCCTCCATTCTCTGTGTTCTGGAAGTTTAGTTCTGTGGAACTGAACTTCCACAGAAATTCAATGGAGCCTTGAACTTGTGCGATTGGACTATTTTTTATGTTCACAAATGCACACTTTACAGCACTGATTTCTGATTTTCAGGTAATTCAACAGCTGTTTCCAGATGCAAGTATGCAAGTGGCATGGAAAATGTTACATACTAATGATAGATGATAATGGTAGCATAAATGTCTGGAACAGTTTCCAAACATGACATAAACTTGTGCATTTTGTATTACTGAAATATCTAACTCTATTACTGGGGGGAGGGGAGGGGTATGCAATTTCTAAAAAATAAAAGTTATTAAGTTTTTTTAATATGTTTCCAGGGTTAATTGAGTATACACACTTTTTGTTAGACCCTTTTGTAACCACTCGGTTATTGTAACATGGGTGGGTTTTGGGTCGAAACAGAATGAGAATGGGTGGCTAAGGCTAAGGCAGCCATAGCCCTCCATTCTCTGTGTTCTGAATGTTCAGTTCTGGAAGCTGTGACTCATTTTAATCCCGTTTTTCATGCTGCCCACTATAACACTTGTTACAAGAGTCCACGTACATTTCACATTTGGCAGGAACCACAGTGGCATATCAGCAAAATATTTGTCAAACTAAATGAAAGTTATGTGCAGTGTCCATTGTAAATTATGTTAAATAGATCCTCGCAAACAAATGTCACACATTTTAATTGGATTTAAAAAAATTGAATTTGCTGCATATTTCATGGTTTAGACAATGTCATGTCAAGTGTCCAAAAATGGAAAGGGTCCAGAACGGGAACTATGCCAGTGTAAATCCATGGGGAAGGGCTGGCGGGGGAAATATTGTCTCCTGAAATAGATGCCCTCTGAAAACACACCATGATCCTTGCCAGTCATTTAGCCTGAGTGCGTGTGGTCGGCCTGGTCTTTGGAGGTAATGTTTCCAGCAGCTCGGGGATCCCGTGTACTTCAAACAGCAAATGAGTGGCAGCTGTGGCCTTCTGCTTGCCAATGCCACCCCTGCCCCAGGCCAACACGTGAAAAGAGAACAATCAAGACAACACGCCTGCCAAAATTACATTTTCTCCTTTGCCATTTCCACATGACATTGCCACATGCATTTATGCACCTGGCAGGACGGTTAGAGGTTCATTAGCACCACCAAACAATCTGCAGTCACACAAAATCCAGAGCACTCTCCTAACCAATGGGCCATCCAGGATGCGGACTAACAGGCCAAAACGTGCCATTCAACCACAGGGCTAACCTAGGAGAGGAATGGTTTCTATTAACCAGCAGTTCCAAAACACAGCAATACTGCAAAAATGTGAATTTTCAGGGCTGTAAATTAACTTTTTTTCCCCCAGTAGCACTGATGCTAGTAAGGTAAAAAAATAAAAATAAATACACTTTGTAGCACAGAGAAAAAGAATTGTAGCACAAACCTTAAGGAAGGCTTCTATAATTAAAAAAACTACACAACAAATGCTTTACTAAAAACTAAAATTCATGTGTGAAGTGCAAACATCATATATACCAAACAAACTACCTGAAAATGGTTCTATCAAAACATTTTGCACAGTTTATGTTGTATTATTGCATGTAGTTATGTCTGGCCCATCAGTATCCAAGCACAGAAACTAGGCTATATACTGTATGTGGCCTTCTTTGGTAGGAATTTAAACATCTACAGACTCTGCTGGCCACTCTCTGTAAGTGGTCCTTCTACTTCTATGTACTTGTTGAATACTACTAGGTCTTTAGAGAAGTATCACTTTTTGCTTGCAGTTATAGTTGCCCTTCAATGAACAGATAAACCACAGCCATTTCAGGCTAATATAATAACAAAAGACTTTTGGCCTTTTCACATTTATGACCATAATTTTAAGATTCTTTATTTTTAATTATGAAAATAATAAACTTAGTTTCAAAAAGCAGATCTGCCAAAATTATGTTTTTTTGTTAGTTTTTTATTAAAAAGAGGGCTATATTTTAGATTTAATACGATAAAAAGGAACAAAATTAACTTTAGCTGAGATGACTGACTTTGCAATGCACTACTACTCAGAAGTTGCTATCTCTCACAGTGTAAGGTGCAAATTAGAGTTCCAAAGTGTGGCTATTGATGGGGCATGCTACAAAATGATAGCGACTATTTGAAATACATCTCCCATAACGCAGGCTATTGTCTGTCATGTTGAAATCATGTTGCACCTCGAGTCATGCAGATTTAACATTAATAATGATAAAATTCAATGGAGCCAAACAACTTGTGCGATTGGACTATTTTTTATGTTCGTACAGTACCTTTTTTAACTCACAAATGCACACTTTACAGCACTGATTTCTGATTTTCAGGTAATTCAACAGCTGTTTCCAGATGCAAGTATGCAAGTGGCATGGAAAATGTTACATACTAATGATAGATGATAATGGTAGCATAAATGTCTGGAACAGTTTCCAAACATGACATAAACTTGTGCATTTTGTATTACTGAAATATCTAACTCTATTACTGGGGGGAGGGGTATGCAATTTCTAAAAAATAAAAGTTATTAAGTTTTTTTAATGTATGCATGAACAGTAGTCATGCTGCAAGGCCTTTGTAAATGTATTCCCAGTATGTTCTGTTATTTCTCAGTCTAAGTCATAGATTAAGGGTTGTATGAGGACATATACACATTTCCTAAAGCACTCAATGCTATGGGCTGTTTTGGAACAAAGAAGTCTTTCGAAATTATGCCACAGTCAAGAGCATGGCAGAAAATATCTGTTGTGTTTTCAGACTCTCATGCTTGGAAGATTCTCACCTTTGAAAAGATGAAAGCAAGGTGTCTGGAATCTATATGAATTTAATCTTATTAGGGGGGAAATGTTTGCATAAGTTAGTTCACCAATTTGAACTTGGGAAAGGAACACTCTGTGCATAACTTGAAACTGGGTAGTTTTCTAATGTGTTATAGCCGACTCACACTTTATCTTACTCTGTCTATTGAAGAGGCTCTGGGGCTGAGCCTGTTCCATCTCCAGTGTTAAGAACACTGTGATTTTTAATCTATACGCAGCAAAAATGCCGGTGTAAATCTAACTGCTGATTGGATATAGAATGTTGCACTCCACTTTCCTTTTAATTAATTCCATTCCATATATTGTCACATATATTGTCTTTCATGCACAGTATCTAGTGATTATTATATGACCTTATGTGACATTCATTTATGCATTATTGTTTGTTATTTTTTTGCATTTGTATTTTTTTATTTTTTTTCTAATTGCACAAATAAATAAATAAACACTGCTGGTGTACATTTAATACCCTAGAGTGTTTATATGAGACCACGGTCTCGTATGAACACCCAATGGTGTTAAATGTACACAATGATTTTTGCTGTGTAGGAAGGGCTTAAGATAGCACACATCTTTGGTCAACTGGGTCTGCTAACTTTTTTTTCATCTATTTTTCAAATCTGTTCAGATGAGGTTGGAAGGGTAAAAATAATTTTAAAAGCAGCATTGTTATTTTGTATCTCTGCTTGGCTGGCTACATAACAGCCTCAAATGCAGTGATCTATATCTACTGAATCAATTTCCTCCCTTTGAAGCCTTAATTTGACAATGCAAGGGGCAGCTGTGAAACAAGAGACCCTTCAGAAGTTTCCGGGAAGGTTAATTACATCAAAATAAAAGTTTTGTGGGCAGTAAAGGTAAGTGTAAACACATGACCTTTTAATTCAATGGGAAAACAGCACACACTGCTCAAACACTGCATGGGTCTGGACAATGGCTTAAGAGATTGTGTTTACCTTTCAAATATGGTCTGTAAGGCAAGATGTCTCTGATTGGCACTAACAGACATACTTGCCCTTGTTCTATTGATCAGTGTTCTTACATCAATATCTGACATGGTTCCAGCAAGAGTGAAATGTAAGTATTAGATGTTTGGAGTTGCAACGTGACAATATTAGATATTCTGAGACTTGAACACATGATGGCAAAGCTTGGATGCAGAGGTGCTATTCATAATGTCATTCTATGTAGATTAATGTAGCTTATACAATATTGTTTTTTTGTAGACTAAATGATTGTATAACGATATAATATATCACTGAATCAAGAACCTTGCATTGTCTTCCTGTAAAATATCTTTGTGACAGTGTCTCTGTAAAAAGCACAATACAAATAAAATTGAATCGAAAAGCAGCGTGCATAATTTCTGTCAAGCTTTGACACATGTTCCAGTTTTGTTCTATTTTAGGTTGTTTACTTATTTGATATGTTATATTTATGCACTCCCCCTGAAACTAGGAATTTAACTCGGAATCGGGACATAAATTATATATGTTAGCCACACCAAGCCTTTCTGGTCTGTGGGCTATTTAGAATGAGGTCGTTGTTTTTGCACATAGTAGAGTATAATATGACTACCATCCACGTGGAGAGGAAAATTTGCCTTAGGCTTCACCAACCAATTTTTTTTTTCATCTCAAATGTACCTCAAGACTGACCTAAAACACGGGGTTCTTGTGATCAAGGACAAAGAGGGGCCAGCGACCCTATGTCCTCCAGTACTCGTGGATATTCAATCACTGACCAGGCCTCCTGCACTGGGCTTCTGAGATCTCAACGAAGGCATACGAGGCGATATGACGCCTGTAGTGAAGGAGAGCCATCAGAGCAGCAGTGCGAATCACTGTGGAATAATGTCAGCTAATTCTTCTCTAAGTCTGAAGGAGTGGGGACACAACGCCCTCCGGGCTCCAATTTAGGCCCTCCATTATTTCTAATGCATATAAATGACTCTCGGTCTTGGCTAGAATCTGTCTCCTACTGATGCTGGCAAGACGGAGTGCTTTACCTCCAATATTAATCATTTCAGAGTCTCAACTAATATAATATTCGGTACACAGAGTCATAGTTTCTGTCCAGTAAAGAAATGTTGACATTGCTTTGAAACAAAAGTTGTATCTGTCTCCTCTGGTAAAAGAGATATTAGGATGTGAGGTTATCATCCATGAAATATCAGGAAGTGCAGCGTTCCCTATAAGCTGGAAGAAAACATTTAAAACATTTGTTTGGGCATACCTCTGCCAAAATTCAGTTGGGCATACGTTGGGCACACCTGTGCCAAAATGAAACATGATGACTCTGCACAGTTTTTGTAAGATCTTATTAATTGATTATAAACTTTTAAAGATTGCACCTGAACTCTGATTGACTTTGATCCTGTGTACCTTTGACTATCAGCTTCTCCAACCACTGAAGTATAATAGCAAGTTATTGTATAATTTTAGTATTTTTTTTATTTTTATTTAAGACCATTTAATTGACCGGGCCCTAATTTTTATTATATGTATATACTTAGTATGGCTTTTTCCCTTACTAATTTGAACAGAAATAAGGGTATAATAGTGAATACTGAATGACTCTCATTTTATAATATCCTATAATTTTATGTAATCCACAGATCCATTATTGTGAAGGAGATGCATTATAGATCATCATGGTCCAATCTCTTAACATTTTCTATTTGAATTTTTATGTCATCAACTGTATTTCTATTAGAGTTAACTACTACAGTAACAGTTACTACAGTTACAATGACTAATAGCGGTTTTATATGAATTCATGATATAATCTATGTTATGCCTTGTTTTGGCTTGTTTTCATAGTTGTTATCTCTACAGTAAGTTGTGCTATATACATGCTATATACATCAATTTCCATAGCTCCACTATGGCCAGAAAAAAATCCATTAATATCCTGTTATATTCAGTGGTTAACAGTAAATGTTGACATTATGAAATTAATTATAAAAAGTGCACATAAGTGGGTTGATTGGTATTCACTGCAAAGAGGCATAAAGGGAAGAATATTGTTAGTTTCAGTGTCGATCAAACTTTATGGCAAATATAGAGAGAGAAATGAGGTGGGCACTAGGGTTGTAGGACTTGGGAGACAGCACAGATATTTGCACGGGCCACTTGCCATTTTGTGGAGCAGCATTCATTCTTATATGACTGTAATTTTAAGAGATAATCTTGGACCAGACAGGACACCTGTAAAGTGATTCAAGAAACATTCTCAGTAATGACCCAGGTGCTTTGAAGAAAGAAGAAATGGGATGAGTGTTCAGAGAGTGGAGCAGCTGGGAGGGACCAATCTGCCTGGTGGTCTCTGTAAGAATATGCACAGTGCAGCAGAGTAAAGACCAGAGGTGCGTTCAAATTCAGCGAACAACAACTTTTTTCCGTTAGCTTTGTGTTTGCCGCATGCGAACAAAAATTGACGCCGGACTGAGGGAAATGTGTTCCCAGATGGAGATTTCAATTGAAGATACCGGTAATGCAAACAATTTGGAACTTTCTTAAAAAGCCGTTCAAATTGAACCGTTCAAAGAAAACATGTTCGCCACGCACGTTCGGCTCTGTTCGCTGAATTTGAACGCACCTCTGCCCTTTTCAACTAGACGGTTGCGTGCTCACTTCCCAAGCAACGCACTACTGCCCTAACCTTGCGCTTGAGAGGAATTGATCTAAAAAGTAATTGCAACAGAAAACGTTCTCTTAGGCAATGGCATCTGCTAAAGCAAAAAAAGTATATAAAATTCAAAGACGTGGCCATACGACAACCATGCATCAACCATGATAAATTCAGTTTAAATTATCACGGGTATAAAACTTTCCACTGATGCTATTTAAAGTGCTATTAAGTGGTTCTAGGCAGCATTATAAAATTCGAATTTAAAAGCTATGAAAAGCAATAGATTGTGACAGCTCTGAGGAGGAACGCCATGGCCACATTTAAAGGAAGAACCACTGGATATCAAAAACAAATCAAAGGCTTTGACTTCACTGACGGTTGATAGGCCCTTTGCATGCTGTGCCATGTAAGTTAGACCTACACGCTCCCATGAGAAATGTATCAAGAGGGTAATAAATTGTCCTTTTTCATTTACCTCCACAAGCTGTGAAATCTGGAATGAGCAAATATTTTCCTGCATCTGAATGTTAGCAGTGCACTGCCAATACATTTGATTGAGATGGATTAGATTAGATTCCCATATAAATTAAACTTCCTGTCAATCAATTATGCTATATTGGATGTTTGCTGACCTTCTTACCTTCTCCTTTAAAGACTCTACGGGTCCTTAATTGGACTTAGGATTTGACTGCTCCCTCCCTTCTCTGCATATTTCTTACAGCATACAGAAGGCTATGAACAGAGCCGGCCCGCCGTATGAGCCAACTAAGCGGCTGCTTAGGGCCCCCGCGGCCACCAGGGGGCCCCCAAACTTATGCATCGTTTGCTGAATTGACTGATCATCTGACCCTCGTATCTACAATGAATTGGTGCTTCTTGTTGCTAATGTAATGCTAGCTACTGACAGTCTATGATAGGGTGACAAGCGAGGATCATCACGTTTGTTTGTTTGACTGGCAACCAATGACGTACGTACGTAACGCAGCCTGTGGCCGGGCGGGGGCCCCGCCCCTCCCCTCCCTCAGTGAGTGAATGACAGTTCGCGAAAATGCCTAAAAGAATATACCCATCGGGTGCCGAAAAAAGAAAAAAGAAGAAGGTTGAAGGAAAGAGACAACAAGCACAACTAGGTAATGTTAAGTAATGTATTATTTACCAGATGACGAACGTTTAGCGACAAAACACTTCTGTTTTTTAATAAGACACGGTGTGGGTGCTAGCTAGTTGGTGTAGACTGCAGCAGGCTTTATAGGCGTCGCCACGTCCCGGCTGTCTGTAAGGCCTTTTCACAGTGAAAATTAGCGTAACCTTCGTCGCGTGTCCATGTAAACAACAAAAATTACATTTAGTTTGATTAGCAAATTAAACAAATCCATACTAACCTAAAGCTGTATAGGTAAATAACGTCATTTACCCCTGGATTTACATTAATTTACACTTAGCATTATTTTCTGTTCACAACTGTAAAAAAATATTCACTTTCTCAGGAGCAATACTGAAGTATTTTGGTGGTGGTGGAGCTGCATCTCATGATGATGCTGCTGACACAACCAGAGATGATGAAAGCACTGGTAAGTGAAAATTTCCCACTGCCTTCTCTTTGAATAGTTTTGTCTGCAACCTGTACACAGATAGCTACTTGTACTACAGCCAATAAAACAATAAGTTTTAAAATCACAATTCACTGTGTTGTATTCTTGTACGTGTATATTAGCTTGTATGATTTAACTTGTTTTATCTACTCTGCATGTTATGCATGTTCTACTTATGACTATATTATAATTGTCCCACACAGCAGCTGGAGAAGATGACTACTGTAACTCCTGGTTCAGGTATAGAGGATACCACAACAGATAATGTTGCTGGTAAGTTAACTATATGTTGCCAATGGTAAATTAATAATATGTTTTTGTTTACAACAAATTGACCTTATGTATGATTTAGTTATAATGATTAAGATAATGCTTTAAACTAATAGACTTCAAAATTAAGAAAGCAACTAATCACAACAAATGTTAATGTTTTTATTTCATACCAGGCCCATCATCATACGACAACACTAGGGCCCCCCACCGGGTTTTCATTAGGGCCCCCTACGGTCTAGGGCCGGCTCTGGCTATGGATCACCTGACCAGTTTCCCTATACATATCACTGATAAATCTGCCCTCTTTATTTCCTTCCCAAGTCAGATATGCCATCAGATCCTCTTTCTGGTTATTGACAAATCTTTCTTTTACACAGCCGTGCATTAACAGCTCTCGGCGATTGAAGATTGGAGTGATATTTGTCATGACATTGGCAAGCACTTCAGACGGACATGGTATGAACTTCTTCCATCTTATATCCTGAAAAAGCCTATATGTATTTGATAATGAATCACAGGGAGGCATTCAGTTAGATGTAACATGCATGTGTCAAATCAATAACCCTTTACAAGGCTGGTGTAAAAAGGCTTTGTGCTTGAACCCACACATTCTTTTGCATCAAATGGCCTAGTTGACTTTTAAACCTGCTGGGAAAAGTACTATTTCTTTGTATTACACTTTACGTTTGTAACATCCTCAAAGTGCTTGCATATGACTTAATGAATACATTTTAGCATCAGTTTAGACATTGTAAAAGTAGAAACCCATAAAATCTGAGTAGGTTGTCTCCAGCTCTTCTTTCCATTGGCTGACTAATGCCCATCTTCCTGGCTGCAACGGCTTGTCTTTCTGATGTGACAGCGTTAAGACCAGTATCTCTGTTTATTTTCAGTTAACTGTGGCTGAGTCAGACTGCCACATTCAATTAGAGCTGTGATATCCACAGAGGACATGTTGGTGGCTTCACTTTTGTGCACAATTTGAGGGCAACTTCCTGGTTACGCTTGAGCCACCCTTACTCATGTCCACTCTTAGTTTTTCAGTTTCCCATTTTTGCTCTATTTTGTTTCACTGGGAAGGGCATCAAGGGAATATTTTTTGATTCTTCATACAATTTTCCTTTGAACCGTAATCATTAGAGTGACATCAGTCTGCCTTGTGTTGCCCAAAGCTGTCAACACAGATCAAAGGAATGTGAAAAGGTTTGCATACAGCTGTCATGTTCGCAACAGTTTAACAAAACTTTTACATTAATGCCACTATGCATACATGACAGCCTACGATCATGTAACATAAGTCATGGGAAAAAATGGCTGCTTACATGTGATATACCCAAACTCGGAATTACTTGTTGTCTTGACGACTGCTGTGCCACCAGTACCCATGCAAGCTAAAGCACATGCACTGCTCGCATACAATCAGCCTCGAGCCAGTGACAGTTTTACACCCTATAGGCCATGTGGTATTGCAGGAGATAGCTGGAACTAATTGGAAGAGAGGAATATTTGCTACTGAAGCATGGCAAAGATTTGGAGGAAACAAATTCAGTGGTATCCCAAAAAACCCACTTGATAAAAAAATTGCATATTTAATTAACAATAAAAATCCAAAAGGTCCTTCTGATTTTGACTGCTCTCTCCATCATGCATCAACATATGAGCCCCTTAGAAAATGCATTAGCTCAATCTGTTTTTGACTGATATGAAATCGCTGTTTGGCCACCCCCTTAGGAGGACTGGTAAACTGTTATTTTCTTTCACATTCCAGTGACCATTTTAGAGAAAAAGATTTAAACATTGAAGGCAACAGTAAAGGTAGCCTCATGTTAAGTGTTGTAAGTGTTCTGAGCTTTGAACAATCTGTAGCTTCAGCCATTTTAAGGGTCACAGACATTGGGCTTTCTGCATGAGGAAAATAAAATTACCTGAGAAGTGAACGCATCTTTAAACAGTAAACAGGGGGTAAACAGTTGTATATTTGAAAACAGCCTGAATTTCTCCTGCAGGACACAAACATAAAGACATTTCAAAGGACCCACCTCCCATGAGGCCTTACTTTTTAAAAAGCAATTGGCTTTTCTCCTGCCTTTGTTGAAGGGGGACTCTTACTGCTTGCCTTGACTGTCTGTCATCCGACAATAAATGAGCTGCCTCATACTGGCCTCACCACCCAGCTGTTTGCAGCTGCCATACAGCACTGCTCCAGCAGCAACACGTGCCGCGCCTGTATTTAGGGGGAACAGGACCGCACTGTTGATGGGGGTCAAGCCTCAGGCAGTGCGCCAGGATCGCAAGCCCCCGCCGGTGCACACCAGGCCAGCGGGGGCTCTGATCCCAGCGTCTCAAGCTCTGAGAGAGGCGAGATTACAGGCAGCGCTTGGGCTCCACGCGGGTTCCACATCCACTCCGCCGCAGATGCGGCCCTGTTGCACCAGATGTGAGAGGCAGATGGAAAGTAATTCGCAATTAAGTGTGCATGGGGACTTTATTGACAAGCCGTTACTAATTTTTAGAGGTATAAGGGGGAGTATTTGCATTGCGAGCACTCATCTGATGGTTTGACATGTGGTTGACTGAAGTGCCTTGACATTTTCTGCTTACAACATCAAGTTACATAGGTCCTCTGTGGCCTATGTATCTGAGCCGGATGCTATGGGGTGGTCATTTGGTTTGTGATGCCAATATTCCATCGTTGCCGGTTCAGAATTACGGGTTTTATGTTCCTTGAGTAGAATTGATGATTTCATGTTTCCATCCAAGAACACTGCTCCCAGGCTCCTTGGACACCAGGACAGAACCATTTAATTAAATATTTAATACATTTTCACCATTTGAAACAGGCACATCTGATGCAGCAACAGTCGACGGTGATTTAATGTTTCAGTGCCGTAGGCATGCTCAAATCCCATTTTAGCTGCTGCTTCCAATTTAATCTTTGACGACTGACTGTTGTTCCAATTCTGAGGATAAGTCAAGTACGGATGATATGAAAGAGATACATTTCTCATCACACAAGTAGTTGGTAATGTGATGCGTCTTGGAATATTGAACTATTTACTTGACTGAATATCTGAAAAGGCTTTCTGAATGCATTGTTCTGTCAACTGGTGTGAATTCATTTCATATAATGCGTGTTCACAAGTGGAGAATCAATGGCACAATGTTTTAACATAACTTGTTTTGCCATTTTAACATCAGGTCAATGGATTCATTGAGTGTTACCATTTGCCTCATGTATTGATTTAGTCTATTAAAAAAAATAATGTTTGTGTACTGGGCGGATGGCGTATGCACCAAATAGTGTATTTTAATTATCCTCTGCATTTTCCCTCAGTAGGAATTATGTTACCGACTCATATTTTACACATTGTGTCAATTATTGTGTGACCAATTTAAAATCTGAACTTTATGAAAATGAAAGGATACAGTTCTTAGGAAGGGTGTTTTTCAGGGAATTTAAAAAGGACATTGCAGACAAACCTTACAGGTTTATAAGTCATCCTCATGGTGTCTTGGTTTTGCTGTATGTACCATCCTTTTGTCTTTGCATCTTACTTTGTTTGATTTATATGTGTTTTTCTATATTTTAATACCAGCAAATATGTATTCAGTTCTGCGACACACTCAAAGCTTATGGTATGTGTTGGTGAAACTAAATCCTATGCGGACGTTTGGAATATACAGCATGTATCAAACATTATACACAAAGCAAGCCTCTCAATTTAAAGCACTGGCATTTAAGAGGCTTTCACATTGAAAATGAGTCTAATATTCCTTGCTTGCTTGGTTGGTGGGTGTTTCCAGGACAACTGAACACACTAGAACAATAACTAAATCCTGGGAGTTTGCTTACCTTTCCCACCCTCCATCCAAGGTGAAAAATGAGAAAGAAACACAACAAAATCTTGTGTTGCTGCAAAAAAACATGAAAATATATATTCAGAGTTCAGAGACAGCAGCGAGTAATTATATCAAATGAATCTTTTCACTTGGTTAACAATCATCCTCTTTTGGGAGCCAGGGAGGCAGCTTGCTTCTTCTGGAGCATGACAGAAATAAATAAGCTTTAACACTTAAGAATTGAAGTGGATTGAAATCTACTTGGTGCATGTGAAAATATTAGTATGCTCCTGCCAAGCATGACAGATATCCCCACCAGAAATCATAAGGAAAGCTCCTATACTGTGTCCGGCTTACGAACCCGCCAGAAGATCATTCCGTTCTGCCGGCAGGCATGCCGCAGCGCCTGACAGGATACTGGCCTTTTGTGTCAAGAGTGGGGAATTCCAATTCCTCACTTATCCCTCTGTGAACACTGACCTTACAGGTCATTGGCTAAGTGTTATGCATGGGTTTTTACTCTATCCTACCTGCCAACCCACCATGCATGAAAGAACATTTCTAGCGCTTTAGTTAGAGCTGCTAACACCAGGGATCAGGCAGGTCCACTTAGAAGCTCATCTAAATGTAGTTAGGAAGATGCTATTAGAACAGGAATTCTGCAATTTTGGAGTCCCTACGGAAAGATTATTTTCCGTGGTCACAGTGAAAGGTGCACATGCACAGGGTTTGGGTTGGCAGCTGTGTGTGTTACACGGTGGTAGCGTACGTTTCCAAACCCTTAGGTCTGGCTTGGCGGTAACAAAGAAGGATTGCTGCTGATAAATAAAGTCAGGTAACAATCTCATGTGGTTCTTGGTATGCTGGAAAATGCAATGAGGTAGTTTACTATCCAACTGACTCACTGGATTTTCTTGGCCCTGTTGTTGAAAGCTGAATACCCAAACTTATTATATCATTTTTAACCGTTGCACACACTGCTGGCTATAGGCTACTAGAGAGGAGGAAATACAAAATTGTTTCCAGAGAATAAATAGAATGCAGAACTACATTGTAATTTAAGTGAAAGAATTATGCTAGGTAAAAAGGCAAGCAAATACAAAGACAAACGCTTCAATTTATTTTTATTTTCTTCACATTATTATGCAAAACTGTCCACTGTGTATTTCCAATCAAGTGAATTAACTTACAAGACACATATTAAATAACGTGTATACAGTAGCCAATGAGGGGAAAGCACAATCTTATTAGAGTGCATTATTTAGCTCTTTCTCTCTTTATTCTGATCTTATTCAATATGACCTGTGGTTATATCTCTTAACCTGCTTATTTTGTAATCCTGATTAGATTTATTTTGTGCCCATTTTGGCTTCTGCCCAAAGCCAAATATGTAATTTAATATCTACTTCATAGTCATGCTCTGTATATATTTTTTCTCAATAGCCGGGTTCATGTAGAAGATCTTTGTTGAAATGTGATTAGGGTTTTCGGGCCAATTTCACGAATACAAGAAACGTCGGTACTGAAGGAAAATAATGAGAAATGCACACGGTCCGTATGATACATTTCTGAGCAATTTTTCTTGTTTTTCATCTTTCTTCTTCGAGTGTGGCGCTGTGTTTCACATGAGGGATTTAGCGGTAATGAGAGCGGGAATACAGTGGCTTTCTGCTGCAGCATGTTCAAGGTAAATAACAAACAGAGGGCCACCTGCTCAGTGATGGATTGCTCCAGTCCCCTTATAACAACACCCCACCCATGAGCTCGGTGCTCCTTCTTCTCTCCTTATTCCTCAACCTTGGTCAGCCTGACTGAAAGTCTCCCAGTTGAACTCCCGCCACCCCCCCCCCCCCCCACTCTCCATAATAATCAGTTTTGTTGTGCATGTCCCCGTGTGCATGTCACTTTGTCTGTGAGAGGCGGACACTTTTGAATCTAATTTCAGGGTGGTTTGTAATCAATTTGCAGTAAACTCCTAACTCAATTAGGCACTGTGCCTTATTTTCCTCTCTCCAGGAAGGCATTCCATTTCCAATGTTTTATCAGCTATAATTGTGTTCTAAATTGCATCTGAACTCGCTCTGCGGTTTATAACCTGGTAATGATGATCTCATGCTGTTGACACCTGTCCATTGGTGTAACCATCCATCTGGTGATGATAAATACAGCTATTGCGTTTGCACTTGACAACCTCATCCACGTCTAGCCATGGCTGTTCAGTGTTTCACAGCTACACACTACTCATTCACTGTAATTTCCCACTTCCTCGTTAAAATATTTATGAAAAACAAGGTGACAAATAGAGTGCGATGAACTGAACTGAACTGATTGAATCACAAGAGTTGATGTAATGCCACTGAGTCACTCAAGGAGTGAGACCCAAGTTTCCTGGACTCAGTAAGTAAATTTGAGTTCAGAGAATATATTCATAAAAGATATGAACATTTTGTTATTTCTGTACATGTTATGATAAAAGATTCAAACATATTTGGGTTTTTATCAGTGAAATGTGTTTAACAAGATTTCTATTGCTTTTCTAAAGTACAAGAATAAAGTATGGCATAATGGCATTATGTTCAGACAGGCTGGTTAGTTAATGTTTAGCTGTAAGGCAAACTGTGATTGATCAGGACTGTCAGTAAAATGTAGCCAGTGACTCACCTCTAATCAAGCTTTTGTTTGTTTCATATTGCTTCTGGATATTTAACTTGTTTTGGTCGTGGTGAAAAAGTCATTCTGGTAATAAGATCCCAGTAGGATAAATTACTCTTGAGATAAATGAGTGTGTTTTCATTATAAACTTCCTCACTTACCGTGCATTTCGGATTGAAGACAACCAGTAATATGTGAGGTCAATACTTTCAAACAAGGGCAATACTTCCAAATGTCTGTGTTTGATTCCAGGAGAGGTCAGAGATCAATCAGAGATCAGACTTATATAAAAGCACATCACTCACCTGTGACATGTCACATGAATATGTAGATGGGTTATTTGTCATAATCTTCTAATAGTGTGCCTTTTTCGATGATCAGCTCTCATTATATCTACCCAGTTTACTTTTATTGACAAGAAACAATCTTTTAAAATCCCTGGGGATTTCTTGCATTGTTGGTGACCCCTGATACAAGCAGGACTTAATACTGCATCATGACAAAAATGGAAATATGCAATCCATTATTGCTGCTGTGTGCAACTTGAAAATGAAAGAATATTGCCAGATGAGGACAGACCCACAGATAAAACATTTTCTGATGGGCTGTTTGCTAGACTAAAATCTTCATCTTGTCTTCATTGCTTTGGAAGCTTATTTTCCCAGCCATTCGCTTCATATATTTGAATTAGGCACTGTGCTTTGTGCTCGAGTCATCTTTGAATTGCATGTTAAGATGTACACTTTATTTACAAATTAAAATGTATGAGTAGCTGAAAGAGACACGAGAACCTTAATGCCCTGCTTAAGAGGAATACATTTGTGCATTTCAAACTATTAATACCGAAGAAACAGACAGGCCATGTTTACACAGTGTTTGCTGTCAGACAGAATCGCATTTGTTGTTTCGTAATTTTGTCATCAATCTCACGCCAAATCAAACTCAGTCAACAGAGATTTCATGCATTACAGAAGCAGAAATGTCTCCTACTTGCACAATGCGTACAGAACTGCTGCCTACAATTACGCCCGACTCCAATTGCGCTTTCATAGGGGCTTTTATTAACAGATATACAGATATATATATATATATATATATATATATAAAACAGTAAAAACTTGCAATAAGCACATGACATCCTTTCAAAAGTTCTTCCCAAGTTCATTTTACGCGAAGAATCCCGGATTCGGGGGAAAAAAATATGCTAATCGTGCTGAAACCATTTCCCATATCAGGGGCATTAGGCTGAAAGACATGCAAGCTGAGTACATTGATACTTTCATCGCCATGATTTATGCGACTTATTCACTCATAAAGCAGGATTCCAACAGCAATTGTGTTTCTGTGCACAGAGGACACTGAAAAAAAAAATTTGTCTGTGAAGATACCCATCTGGGCTTTCAGTAGGAAAGAAATGAATGCACTGGACTGCACTAGCGTATAAGATCTCACACTGATGTTTAAATAGTTGTGAGACAGAAGCTGCTATTTATATTAGCTTCAAATGTCAGCTGACTGACAAGTACCTGCAGTCTTCCTTGCACAGAGAATGTGGAAGGGTCACGATACATCAGTGTTTTTAAATTGTACATAACTTTTTTGCTTTTGGAATTTTTTACTGCATATTTTATCATTTTATTTTTATTGTGTACTTACACAAATTACTATAAGATATCAGTTAAGATATTGAATGGTATTGATTGCGACCATCGCGGATTGGGTGGGGAGACTTGGTACCCTTCTCAACCGCTAGGGGGGGGGGCCATGCCCCCGAACCCACCTCCCCACCCCCCCTAATCTCTGCCCATGATGGCCTCATTAATGTTTAGGTGGTGAACACGCCATGATGAGATGAGGAACCCCCTTATAACCAGCAGGCACAGCACAGCAGCACCAAGTAGGGAACACTAAGTGGAATAAGCCCCAACTCCAGATGGCAAAGGAAGGCCAATATACTTGCATGCGTTCTGGATAGCTTCCGCCACCAATCATATGGCCATGCTTTGGAGAGCCGTTTCCTCACCAAACAGATGAATAACAGTCCATTTCCCTAATAGCATGTGTGCAGCATTTTGGCCCATACAGTGTCGAGCATGCATAACTGCCTTCATCATCATTCGATGACATTAGTTGGTGGAACACATACAACACACTGGTCCCATTTTTTAAACTTTCA
Organism: Synaphobranchus kaupii; assembly: GCA_029718625.1. Classification (NCBI taxonomy): domain Eukaryota; kingdom Metazoa; phylum Chordata; class Actinopteri; order Anguilliformes; family Synaphobranchidae; genus Synaphobranchus; species Synaphobranchus kaupii. Next base: position 15,029,877 of record CM056390.1, on the reverse strand, counting down.
GGGGGAATCTCAGGCATAACTGCCAGAGTGAATTGTAACCTAGAATCTTCTGAAGCCAAGGGAAAGTAGCCCAACGTGACTGACAGCCCAGGGAGCTCACTGTCTCTTTGGTAGAAAGAGAACTACAAAAGGGAAAGGAATTAGTCTGAAAGAAATATGGGCACAATTCAAGGGGCTCAGACAACGGAGTCCTAAGCACTACAGGCCCAAGATGGAACCTTCTGGAACTTGCCACACAAAAAAAGTGTCGGTGGGTGAGAAAGTAGAGTGTGAGATTTTAAAGTGTGTTCATCCACCTCATCCTAACAAGCCGGGATGGCAGTCACAAACACTAGAACGATTAGAGGAGAAGCCAATGACAAAATGCTGGCAGCCTTCAGCAAATCGGGGTTGAAGCAACTACAAAAAAACATTCAGCACTAGCCTACAAGTTGCCTCACTGCATCAGCAATGGTAACCACAGTTGGCAAAAAATATGCCTCTCAGCTTACAAACACGAAAAATTATAATAATAACCTGGAAGTGAAGGGGAGACAACGATGGGATAGGTAGTACCTTAGGGAGATGACCACAGACGTACTCAACTCAAAATACATGAAAGAGTCACAGAGATGCTAACAGGCTAACCGAGGTGAGGTCCCATGCTGAAATGCAGTTGGTTAGACAGACACTTGTACTGTACCATTTATCAAGCTGAAATTTAGAAACTAAACACGCAGGACCAAACTCAAGGTTATTGTAAACTGAGCAAATGAGGCAAGACTGGGGTGCCACTCATGAGAATGAGTGTGGTCATCCCTTAGCTGGGTAAAATAATTTTACAGCCAGAAAATAGAACAAGCCAGAAAATAGAACAATTATCTTGGATGGGAACGCCCATAAAAATTCTGGACAAAAGCCTGACTGGACTACGTAATCCATGCGATGTCATCTCAAGAACGAACGTCTTGCTGCGTCCGATCGACCGCCATATCTGTACAGCACACACAAATATTCTGCTCAACACAAAATATGGCAGATGATTATGTTAATGACTCGTCTGCGGGATCTGGGAGTGATCTATTTTCTGATTCAGAATCCTCTGATCACAATCCACAATTAAAAACCATTTTTTTATAAGGCATAACTACGCAAAAGTGAAAAAAAAAATAGAAATAAGGCAGGAAAAAAACCACACACAACCTCCTGTTTATGGAGTATTTTCCTTAATTTTTGGACATTTGCATTTCATCCCATACAGCAAAACCAAAGAAAAAAACTCAGAAAAACTAATTCCTAATATTGGCGGTGATCTAGATAATAAACACAGATAATAAACATATGTTGAGTTGAGTCCCCAAGTATACGCAGCCAAATTGACCTAGTTTAGACCCATGTCTGCATCGTCAGAAAGTGATGTTAAATGGTGGAAAAGGGTGATTAAACGACGCATTTGAGCGAGTTGTCTGTAGCGTATCGTATCAGCCTAACAGCCCTAAGCCACAACTGGGGCCTATGTAGTTAAAACAATAGGACTTACCCTCATTTTTTCCCACTTTTCAGCAGCAGTTCTCCCAGTTTTCTTCCTAGCCATCTCATCACCAGCACCAGTCTGAACTTTGCTGTTTATCAGCACTGGAATATGGCATCAGTCTTTAGGCGCTTCAATTTTTTCATCCCAAACTGGGAATACAGGTCGTCTTCGAAGGCGCAGTCTTCGAAGTGTGCACTGCACACTACACTTGAATTGCTCGGGCCTTCCACCTACCCCTGGTCAGCTTCACTTTTGTCGTCCGTAATTTGCGAACATTCGCATCTTTGGGTAACAAATGGAGGCTTACTCCATCCTTTGTTGTATTGCTACAACCAGCTACAATGCATCTTGTCGGCATTGTAGTTATCCCAAGATACAAACTTTTAAATCCTCCAAAAAATGTTATACAATACAAGCTAACAATAGGGAACCACACGTGTAAAAGCTACACGAAGTAGTGACAGGCCATGCCCAGCCCGATCTAATAGTTCTTTAGTTGACATCAGAAGGTCATGTGATCTACAGCTTGACAACCTCGATTTTTTTAGGGGGTGGGGCGTAGTTAGGTGCGAAAGTCATTTAAAATATGCAAAAATTGGCTAGAATTTTCAATCAGTAATTTTTTTCAAAAATACATTGATGATTTCATGATGAGGGGACTCAAATTTATCCCAATATAAAAATTCCGTATTGCAGTGGTCCTTTAACTCAGCAGCTGAACCAGGACATACTTCACAGTGCTGGAGAAGCCAACTACTAATAGTTCAACACCTTGGATAAGAAGATAAGCACTGGGGAAGACGGCAGCTCGCAGGTTCACATGTCGTTGGTTCAGATTGAACTATGGACAGCACTCGCACAGCCACCGTGGAGCATAGCCGTATACCAAATATGAACGTATGCTCACCAGCTGCCTCCCTGCATAAGGCAGGCTCCATGGGCTTAAGGCTGAGAGGCCTACAGCTGGCCTACACTTTGGATTGGTGTTTGGCTCTGTGTTGTTTGTTTCTGTTGGAGACGTGCCCGGCTGTGCCTTCCCATCGAGAGAGGAAACGCAGGGCCAATGCCACAGGCGTCTTCTGCCACCTCACCAACAAGCATTCCAGCCCACGGTTCACAAACCCCTTTTCTTCTTATATCTAGAGATTTCCTTTTTTTAATATAAAATACCCCCCCCCCCCCCCCCCCCCCCCCCCCCCCACACACACACACACACAAACACAGCAGTTTTCCTTTTTACTCAGCATTTCTGAAACAAAATTATATTAAAATAAATATTGCGTCACAGGGCAACATAACCCATCTATAGCCTGTTGGGGTGTTCTGTCAGTCTCTACTCTTAACTGAGATATAACTACGCACTCAGAACAGCCTGACACTTATTTGGCAGCACATCACCTGCTTCATACATACTGCTCTTTTTTGTTTTTCGAACAAGAAGCGTTTTGTTTCTAACTGTATTTCAGAGACAAGTTCCGCTTCTGTGGCTCAGATACTAAAGGGGCTTCCTGTGTTTTACGATTTTTATGCTTGCCATTGCATCGTAGAGGAAATAAGAAATGCCACACGTGTTAAATGACACTACTTTCATCCGAGTCACAACTAATTATGTAAGCGCATCTGGCAGAGACAGGGAATTGCTAACCCCATGCAATGGTAGCAGGTTTTAATAGGACATCAGCGGTGATTCTGTTGTCACTAAGTGAGACACAGTGCAGTGCTGACCTCTGCACTATTAAATAATGAGTCGTTTTTCAAGGACTCCTGCACTCCTGCTCCGGAATAGCTTCACCCATGGAATCGATGCTGTCTGCCTATATTCCTTGTGCTCGTCTGATACATGCAGAATGATCTAAAGTGTGGCTGGAGTGACCTGGGGTCAGGGCGGAGCTGCTCATGGGGAACACTAGACAGGTCCTGACCTGGCTCGTCACCCACCCCCTTCTGAGATGTGTCAAGTCACCGCTGTTAACCTTGCATCTCAAATGAATGCGCAGACAACACGATCCAAGAGTGAGCACCACAGTTGCACTTTACCGACAATGTCTTTCTTTCCCTCAGAGTTCCGTGCTGACATCACCGTAAACACTGAAACATCAGCAGGCCCAGTCGCCACCGTCACTGGAGATCCTGCCCCAGGACCAGGCCCACACAGCACTGTTGTACATTACACTGAGCGTGCTGGGATGTTAACTACTTAATTAACTCAGAAACCACACCTGTGTGGAAGCCCCGTTTTTTTTTACACCTTTTTGGCCACTACCTGAACTGCACCAGTGTACAACAATATTCCAGTAAAAATGAATTATTGACACCAAAATGAATCATTTACTGTATATTGTACTATGTGTGACATTATACTGTATTTTATTTATTTATTTAAACCCAATGCCCTGGTCACCTTTATAATCGCTGACGGAGCTGAGTACTGATATATTTATATTTCCCATGCCACTTGCTAAATTTCTCTCCTCTCATTTTGGCTAATAATCACACTGCATGCAAACCAGCTTCAGAAAATATTATAATTGTGAAACTCATTTATTGCTTTTTATCGAGCACCTTGGGGAGAATAAGTTGCAGTCATGGAGGTTAATGAAAGTGAAAGGGTCAATGGACTAGGAATATGAAATAATGGTAAAGCAAATAACAGCCATACAGAATTTATTTTTGCAATACTTATTTGCTAATATTGCCAAACTCAGTTGCTTGGAATTGTCCAGAAAAAAACATCTAAATCACCTGTTATTATCATCAGATTATCATCAGATGTAAGCTATAGATACAGTCCTGTGTTTCAATAGGCAATCAAGGAATTTTTTCATTTCCAAAGGCAAATTACAACCATTTGAACTGTATGAATGCGTCTTTTGTCTGCTGGTTGTGGAGATGTGCTCTGAGACTTTGAATTAACAGACATTTACAGGAATGTATCAATGCTAAATCAATAACCATTATCTCACATCTGCTGTCTAAAGTAGGGACAGACTACCCAAATCGATTTTCAGGCAAAGTGGTTGAGATTCTAGATTTATAATGTTCCTTAGGAAGAGTGACCTAACACAAGCAGGCACGCAAGTGCGGGCACACACACATACACACACACATATACCTGTACATATATACACAAGGAAGGCAAAGGCAAGCTTAAAGGGATAGTTCGGAATTTTGGACATAATGTCTCAATTACGACTTACCCATGATGTAGTTGATTGATGGAAACCATTTTCAGCTAATTCCTTGCTGTCCCTTCTTTTGGACATACACACGTTGCTAATGCTAGCGCAACTCTATGGTAACCGGTAGCATCCACTACCAAACGCACTTAAACACTCCACAGTGCACCCAAAGCAAATAAAATACGACAACAGTCTATCAGGGTTATTTTGAGTGTTTATACCATCATTTTTGAAGTCAAACTATCGTTGAATCCATTACTTTGTGCTGACCTATATTCTCTGTGGAAGTACGGCAACGGAGCGAACGTGGCCATTGCAACTTGTTGCTCTTCGTTGTTGTTGTAGTTGACCAGTGCCAGCACTACATTCGTAGATAATGTAAAGTATCGCCCCGCCGCCGTACTTCAACTACATCATGGGTAAGTCGTAATTGAGACATTATGTCCAAAATTCCGAACTATCCCTTTAAAGAGATATGCCTTTAGAGACTTGCATCTGTGTAGACGCAAAATATTACAGTACACCAGTCTATAATGTGGAAAAACCTACATTGGCAATAATCTTTAATCAAATGGACACACAGAAGAACATGAGGTGTCTTTTGTAGGCACACTCATACAGTGCAGACCGTAAGTATGGACAGTGATACAATTTTTGTTGTTTTGGCTCTGTACTCCAGCACATTAGATTTAAAAATATATGAAGTGAATTACTCTGAGGTGTCAGGTCACAGCTTGGTTTGATGGAATCGTGCATCTTAAAACCTACCCTAAATCCAGTGAATAGAAGTCAGTGAAGCAGGCCAGAAATGTGCATATACATGTTTTTTCTTTTCAGATAAAAAAATTTAAAAAGTATTTTGTTCAGGTTGTAACTGAGATAAAGCATGGGTAATTTGACATGGACAAAATTGCACTGGAGTAGATCGGACTAGAGGAGATAAAAGCATTCATTACTTTTTCAGTGTCCTTGAATGACAAAACAGACCTAATTCTAGATTTGATTCTGCGTTCTGGATTGGACGCAGACTTTTGTGGAAACATATCTAATAAAAAGGCAATTTAGATAACATCTTAGTTCTCACTTCTGACTTTATATTGGGGAGTATGTCTATCTACTATATATATATATATATATATATACATATATATACACAGAATATCCTTTCCAAATTAGAATATCATGGAAAAGTTGCTTTTTTTCCATAATTCCATTCAAAAAGTGAAACTTTCATAGATTATAGATTCATTACACACAAAGTGAAATATTTCTAGCCTTTATTTGTTTAATTTTTCATAATTTTGGCTTACAGCTCCAGAAAACCCCCAAAACAGTATTTCAAGAAATTAGAATAGTGTGTCGAAAATCAGCATTTACTTCAGTTATTTCAGAGAATGAATGTTTTAGACTGAGTGTCACACTCTAATCATCTAATTTACTCAAAACACCTACAAAGTTTTTCTACAGGTGTGTCGTTAAATTGGACAGGTATCTCAGTTTGGTTCAGTATGGGGAAGACTGCAGACTTGACAATTGGCCAGAAGACCATCATTTACACCCTCTAGAAGATGGGTAAGCCACAAAAGGTCATCGCTAAGGAGGCTGGCTGTTCACAGAGTGCAGTGTCCAAGCATATCAATAGAAAGTTTAGTGGAAGGGAAAAATGTGGCAGGAGAAGGTGCACAAGCAAAAGAGATGACCGTAGGCTTCAGCGGATTGTCAAGCAAAGACGATCCCAAAATTTGGCGGAGATGCAGAGGGAGTGGACTGAGGCTGGAGTCAGTGCTTCAAAAACCACCACATACAGAGTGTGACACTCAGTCTAAAACATTCATTCTCTGAAATAACTGAAGTAAATGCTGATTTTCGACACACTATTCTAGTTTCTTGAAATACTGTTTTGGGGGTTTTCTGGAGCTGTAAGCCAAAATTATGAAAAATGAAACAAATAAAGGCTAGAAATATTTCACTTTGTGTGTAATGAATATATAATCTATGAAAGTTTCACTTTTTGAATGGAATCATGGAAAAAAAAAAAACTTTTCCATGATATTCAAATTTTTTGGAAAGGATCTATATATACAATGCCCTCCACTATTATTGGCACCTCTGGTAAAGATGCATAAAAAGGGTTATAAAGACTCTTGATATCTTATTTTCTGATACTCGTACAAGCGATACTATAACATCTCTGCATTTGAATGGATCTCTATGGGAATTGGGGGGTGGGACTAGATTTAGCTGTAAATTATGCTGTAACAGTATGGAATACATGATTGGTAAAATGGCTGTAAATCATCAAGGGTCTGAGGTATCAAACGAGCCTCAAACCATCACTCTGCAGCCAGATATGCAGTAGATATGGATGGATCACTTTAAGGGTTGTTTCTCCTGACAAATTTTCCTATTGAGCTCTATGGAAAAGAAGTCAGGAGAAGAAATCATTCAAATTATCCATCCATATCTACTGTATTTCTGGCAGCAGAGTGATGGTTTAAGGCTTGTTTGATACGTCAGACCCTTGATGACTTAGAGACATTTAGCCAATCATGTGTTCCGTACTGTTCCAATGTAATTTACAGCTAAATCTAGTCCCACCCCCTAATTTCCATAGAGATCCATTCAAATCGTTATAGTATAGTATTACGCCAGCTGCGACGTTCGTTAGGTCTTCTAGGCTAATAAAACTAGATCGGATTTATACAAAAAATATGAGGTTTTGCGTCTTGCATACAACATGACTGGCGTGATTATTTTCACATGGCTGTCTCCAATAAATACTTAGGCTATTCCTATCATTTTAACCGGCTTCTGCTTCATTCCATTTAGGCTGCACAATAGTGATTAATCTAATAGTGATTAAAAATCTACTTATTCAGATACTATTTTTGACAATTAGGCTACACAACATAAGTCTACAGCCACAACACGTAGGTGAAGTGCATTTTAAAATACTGCCCAGATGCATTATATATTTTCATAAATGGAATGACTTGGACGTGCCATTTTTATAACATTTAAGGCAAACTCTGATTTTAAAGCTCACATAACCTATGTTTGTCAAAGAGCACCTTTTTGTTTATCATCTGTTTACTCCACAGTGCTCTGAACAAAAGTTATTTGCTTTCATTATATGCTGCACACCTATTATCTCGCTGTTCACTGCATGCAATGTCGCTGCCTCGCCACTGGGAAAAGCGTACATAAGGTCGATCGTACCTTACACCCACGTTAATTTTGATAAATCCGAAAATTTCTCTAAAAATGGCCGTACGTTCACTTTACGATCAGATTTGAACGTACGCCTGAATGATAAATGAGGCCCAATGTCATGTTGTGAACTGTATGACCAAGGAGTAGCATATAAATAGAAAATTACATTGGTCCTAAAATATATCCCTGAGGGACTGCACAGTAGTGGAAGCTATGACATAGTCAGTGAGTGAAACTGTAAACTATTTACTGGACATACAGGAGATCATCCAGATTCTCTGGTTATTGTTAAGGATCCGGCTAGGGACTGGACTCAAATGCAGGACTCAGAGACAGAATACAATAATGCTCGTGGGGAGCGTTTATTACTTCGCCCAAAACTCCGGACGTATAGGGAGAAAAGGGAGAGGGGATGAATCCTGGGTTGGCGAGAACAGGGGCAGAGCGGGAGCGGGGAGCAGGCAAAGAGGCTGGACAGTGGCTGAATCCTGGGTTGGCGTAGCAGAGGGAGAGCGGGATGCGGGAGACAGGGATGCGTGGCGTAGAACAGGGAGGAGGCTGCAGGCTGGCGGGTAAGCAGAATAACAGACAAAGCGTTAATTTCAGCAAGACAAAACGAGACTGTGAAGCGTTAGTTTAGCAAAACAAAGCAAGACTACGACTTAGATTCCAAAACTAGACAAGACCAGAGTTACAATGAACAAGACGTAACAAACTGGCACCAGACAAAGAACAACGGGAGAATATATAGTGAAGTCAATGAGCTAATGAGTGATTGCAGCGTGAGAATGTATGCGAGAGTGATTGAGCGGAGACAAAGGTGTGAGGAATGCAAACGGGGAAAGGAATGTGATAGGCAGAGCAATAGCGAGGGTGAATTAGGCGAAACAAGCAGGGAAACCACGCCCAGCCTGCACAACAAGGAAGACAGACAGGGAAACGTAAAAACAAGACAAGAAACGTGAGGAAAAGGGGAAAACACGGAGCACAAACAGGGATGGGGACTGAGACGGAACGGAGAGTGTAACAGTTATGATTGAAAATAGTGTAATCATTGGTGTTAACAGGTGTTGCAGGAAGTTCTCAGGTGTAACAGAGCTACAGAGAACTCATTGGATTCAGTGTTCAGTGCCACATTATTTTCTACTTTGCCAAGGGCAATATAATGATATTAATGGAAATCAGACTGACATGTTTCAAAAAGGCTGCTCCTAATCAGAAAAGCAGTGAACCATTTAAAAAAGCTACTTTGGAAATAAATGGTCACTTTGAAATAAGTCTAAAGTTAAAATGATTAAGTATCAAGGTTATGTCCTTTGAAAAGAGGAAAAACAAATGGTAACTGAGTAAGTAGCAAGTTAGGTGATAATATTCACAAGAATGCAAGTAAAAAATATCATGTGGTAAGACTTTCAAGTACACAAGATGAAGAGTGTTAATACATGATCTAAAGTGGAGAGTGTTACTTAACACATCATCGGAAACTACACTGCCTGGCCAAAAAAAAAGTCGCCGTTGCACCCGTCATGCATAGTGCCCACTGTACAAGCCTCAGTTGCTTCAATTGGTCAGGTCTAGGCTCAGCAACATTATGCAGCAATAAAATGAAGTCAGCTGAGTACCTGAATGTACTGAATGACCAGGTTATCCCATCAATGGGCATATTCCAGGACGACAATGCCAAGATTCATCGGGCTCAAATTGTGAAAGAGTGGTTCAGGGAGCATGAGGAATCATTTTCACACATGAATTGGCCACCAGAGTCCTGACTTTAACACCATTGAAAGTCTTTGGGATGTGCTGGAGAAGACTTTACAGAGTGGTTCGACTCTCCCGTCGTCAATACAAGATCTCGGCCAAAAATGAATGCAACTCTGGACGGAAATAAATGTTGTGACATTGCATAAGGTTGTCGAAACAATGCCACGACGAATGCACGCCGTAATCAAAGCTAAAGGTGGTCCAACTAAATATTAGTGTGTGTGACTTTTTTTTTGGCCAGGCAGTGTATTTAAATGTAATATTTTGTATATTATGTATATGTTTTGCTCTTTAACAACATAGTTGTTAGCTTGTCAGTCTCTATGGATAAAAATTTTAAAAAAAAGAAAAATGCTGTGCTAAAGGACAAGAATAAACAAAGGCATTTCCTTTGGAAGTACACTACATGGCCAAAAGTATATGGACACCTGCTCATCCAACATCTCATTCCAAAATCATGGGCATTAATATTGAGTTGGTCCTCATTTGCTGCTCTAACAGCCTCTGCTCTCTTGGGAAGGCTTTCCACCAGATGTTGGAACATTGCTGTGTGGATGCTGTGTGGATTTGTTTCCATTCAGTCAGAAAAGCATTAGTGAGGTCGGACACTGATGTGGGGCTATTAGGCCTGGCTCGCAGTCGGCTTTCCAATTGATCCCAATAGTGTTTGATGGGGTTGTGTCCAGGGCTCTATGCAGGCCAGTCAATTTTTTCCATACCGATCTCAACAAACCATTTCTGTATGGACCTCTATTTGTGCATGGGGGCATTGTCATTCTGAAATAGGAAAGGGCCTTCCCCAAACTGTTGGCACAAAGTTGTAAACCCAGAATCGCCTAGAATGTCATTGCAAGCTTTATTAAGATTTGTCTTCACTGGAACTAAGAAGGCTAGCCAGAACCATGGAAAACAGCCCCCAGAACAAGGGGTGTCCATATACATTTGGCTATATAGTGTATGTTACAGTATGTGTAATGCAGAGACCTGCCATTTCCATTGTGATATTTGGTTGTGTGGCAAAGATAAAATCTAGACTTTGAGTGAATTATTATTTTTTTTGAGTGAAGTTTTTTGTTACCTTTTTAAGATAAAATTTTACAAATGCTGTAAGATCTCAAATCTTTCCAGTTGGTAGATAAGAGGCATTAAGGCATTATCAACAAAGAGACTTAAAACAAATAAAACAATCTGTAATGACAATCTTTCATTCTTTAATGACTGACAATAGGTCATTTTGATTTGGGGGCCAATACATTATAGCTAAAATAAGCAGAGATTGCTTGCTTAGAGAAAGTCAATGATTCATAAGATAAGTAATTCTGTAGGCTGAGTTGTTTACAAGGAAAATTATTTCTGTAGATCGGAGCCAATCAACCACCCCCCTTCTTATTTTTGAAACACATTACAATAATTTGTGAATAATACATAACTATGTTCAGAGGAAAGACTTATTTTATTGGACTGTGATTCAAAAAATTTTCAGGTTAACCAGTACATTATGCAGGTATAAATTCTACATGCCTATTGATGCATTCTCATGTGTGGTATGTGTGGATAACCATATATGATAATATACTTTTATTTATATATTCTTCACTGGGAGTTCATCATTAAAACATTAAGACTGCATTAAAAAAGTAGCATAGTTAATACCCTATTTTGACAGTTCTAAAACTGATTCAAATAAATTAATATATTCAGGATACGAAGGATGAAGAAAAGTAAATAAATAAACAATGCTATTTAGATATTTATAGCTATGGGTGCCAGAGTCCATTAGATGGTACCAATCGAATTATTTGCAAAACCGTAGGCACATTTTGTACACATATATTGTTCATACCTTGATTAACTATCTTAAAATCACTTGCATACATGAGTTTCACAATTTGAGATGTCGCAGGAATATGAGATATAAACTATATGTTAATACACATTTAATGTAGACCTGTCTGTCCACTGTCCGAATATTAAGCCAGTTTTCTGCCTCTACTTCTTTTTTTACTCTTATATAGATTGTCTTGTTGTAATTACAGGACATGGTGTATTAGTTGTCACCGTGGTACTTACTTATTTAAAAACCCTCATTATTTGAGCAACCTCTAATGAAGGGAATAATTGGGAGTTAGAGTTTTTAGAGTTAGTGTTTTGTGTCTGAGGTGCAATTATCTACACAAATATTTAGAGTGCACTGTGTCTTCGCACAGAAGTAGGCCTAGTCAAATTATTTAATGTTGCATTATGTTTGTAAAGTACTAAATAACAGGGGTACAAACTGGTAATGGACAAAATGGAAACAAAGGTTTTCCAACAGTTATTGGTCTTGGTGGTTCCGTAATGGAGTGGGGTGCATTAACATGAAAGGGTCTGGGCGCATGATGAATAAAAATATTGTACGCTTATAAGCTCTCACACATTACTGTGTAACACAGAAAACTATTCAGTCTTTGTTAGGTGTCCCGTTCCTCTTCCAGAATTCCATACACTATGGAGCATATATCATGGTACATAGAGCCTGCACTGGTCACACACGGTGACCTAACACCCCATCAACTGTCTTTAAATTGGTGGTTCAATTTTGTTCTTATAGCTTATATCTAAATAGCAACAAATGCAGTTGGTCACTGTAATTTGATTGGTAGAGCATACATTTGTTTTAAATGAACATATGCACTCTAGAAGGCAGGTTTGTACCTGGCTAGCTATAATTGGAAAGAAAGGGGTGAAGTAATGTCAATGATGCATCAGTAGGTGCTGTTGCTAGCCATATACAATGAGCACCATAATTCTTTTTTTTTGAGTGAAGTTTTTTTAACCTTTTTAAGAGAAAATTTTAGAATACTTACATAATAGTATGTAACATGTTACGACTCTGAGCAGGGACTGGACTCAAATGCACGACTCACACACAAGGAATTCCAATAATCCAATAATTTATTGCCCTCGACCAGAACTCCTGAAGCATAGGGAGAATTAGACAGACAAAAAGGAACCAGGAATGGAGCAGCAGAGGGAGAACGGGAGCGGGAGAGGCCAGGGACTGGATAGTGGCAGGAATCCGGGCAGGTGCAGCAGAGGAGGAGCGGGGAGCGGGAGACGGGGCAGCGTGGATTGGGCACAAACAGCTGCAGATTGGTAGACTTGGAAAGCAGACAGGATAGACACGAACAGCTGCAGACTGGTAGACTTGGAAAGCAGACAAGATTTAATTGACAGCAAGGCAAGACTAGATAAGCGGCGAGTTAACGCAGCGTTTAGCAAAAGTTAAATTAAGCAAGGCAAGACAAAGCTAGATACTAGGCACCAGACGAGACAAGACTAGAGTATTACTACAACGAGACTTAACGAACTGGCACAGGACAAAGAACACCGGGAGAATAAATACAAGAGTTAATAGGTATCAATAATGTGCAGCGTGCGAATGTATTGATTAGCGGAGCAGAGAGTGTGAGGAATACATGCGGAGAGAAGGAAAGAGATAGGCAGAAACAGAGCAAGGGAACAGAGTGACACAAAAGGGAAAAACCACGCCCAGCCTGCAGCACAAGGGGAAACAGACAGGAATACAAAAAAAACACGGCACGTGAGGAAACAGGTAAAACACGGGACACAAAGGGGATGGGAAGGAGAGCGTCACATGACACATGGTTGGCGAAATGGCTATAAGTCATCAAGGGTCTGACGTATCAAACAAGCCTTAATTCTACATTATTTTAAACTGTCCAATATTTTTTGATGCCCGAAAATGGGGGGGACAATGTACAAAAGGTTCTATAATTTCTAAACGGTTCATCCGATATGGATGAAAATACCCTCAGATTAATGCTGACAGTCTGCACTTCAACCTCATTGTCATTGTATCCTTTCAAACTCAAGGTGCTAGAGTACAGAACCAAAATAACAAAAAACGTGTCACTGTCCAATGATTTATGGTGCTCACTGTAGCTACATTAATGTTATATAGATATAGTGGCTATTATAAGCTAGTTTGTAACTAGCTATATACAACTTTAGTCACTGCATCCATATAACAGTAATGATATGGCGGCAATCAGCATTTATTATGCGTCTGATTAACTGCAGCTTTTATTAGGAATGGCAGTTATTCAAGGGACAGTGATTATGAAAGTAAAATGGTGTGCTCTAGCAGATGCACTCTGTCTGACACAACATCTTTGATTAATTGCCCTGCTTTGCATTACAGCCATCCAAAAAGCATATAAAGTGACACCATTGTGTTTTCATCATTATTTATAAAGTTCTACACTCACTCTTAATGTAAATTTAGATGAAAAACATTATTCTCATCAGCTTTCATTATTTACTTATTTAAATTGAATCCTGTTGAGCCCTCTTCAATGTCCTTTTGTATACAACAAAAAGGAACCCTTAATGGAGCTTGCCGAACATGTTCTTTAGGATAAATGAGTGTGCTGGTTGAGGATTTTAAATGATTAAATGGAGCAATCTTATTCTGAAGTCTCACCTGTCTTGACTGCTGCTACTCACTGCACTATTTGTAAAGAAGCTTCATCTGTATAGTGTTTATGTGAGCCAGCTAACGTTAGCCATAGAACCACAGCTGTGTCGTACCGGTTACTCACTCACCAAGACATCTGTCTAAAGGGCGGTATATGCTCGAAACTAATTTGTTTGTGGGATGAGTTGTCCAACCATGTCGGACAGTGTTGTAGGTCATACCTTTTCTGAAGTCGTTAAACGCGAACATGGGCAGAGAAGGTGATCATCACAGAGAGGTGTCGGATTACAACAGGAAGTATTCCATTCGTTTTTTGCCTCTTCTTGGCTACACCGTACAGCCTCGCCAATCTCCATCCAAGAATTCGGAGACTTCTAGCTGTCTTTGTAATTGTGACGCTAAGAGTGATAGGAGTGCAGATACAGACGAACACACTCAAAGCTATTCATTGTGAGGGATGAGCACTAGTCAACACACTAGGGGCCCTATCTTGGCGATCTTGGCGCTTAGTCTAAGCGCATGGCGCTAAGTCCATTTAGGGCGTGTCCAAGTCCACTTTTGCTATTTTAACGGCGTGTTTTTTTGGCGCTAAGCACGGCGCATGGCGCAACTGGGCTGAACCTAGTCGCTTCATTAATTATAGGTGTGTCTTGGGCGTGACATTCAATAAACCAATCAAAATGTCATATCCCATTCCCTTTAAAAGCCTGCTTATCCACCTTGGCGGATTGCTTATGATGGCGAAACAGACATGCTCGTGCGTGTTTAGTGTGATCAAGGAATAGGCTAAATGGAGTATGATCAATATTATTCGGACTAACCATTAGCCTATGAGTTCCCGGTAATTCCAGACAGGGCTGTTATTTTACAAAATATGTGCGGTTAAATTTCGTCAAAAGGACCTGCAACAGCTGAGAATAAGCTATCAATGGCTTCAGTCTCACCTTAGAAAACGCCAAATTAGCCTGCTTGTTCAGCGAATTTCGTTTGATTATGCAATGAAAGTGTCAAACATCAATTCCAAGAGGCTGTTCTCATGGAATTCTCGAAGTTCAAGCTTCATCCAAAGTTCATTAGGCTACCTGCATAGTAGGCTAATATTGATTAATAACATACATACCGTTATTTTGCCTTAATGATGACACTAAATAGCCTACAATAAAGCTGTCAGGTTCGCAACCCATAAGTTCACGCATATTTCCCCTTGTTTAATAATGTCCTGTTTATGGAAATGTGACCAACCTGTTTTACTCGTAGCGTAATCCTTTAAAACAATCCACTTTCCCAGGAAGACCGTGAAACGTGCGACTTGAGAACATGCAGCTCACGTGCAGAGAATGGCATTAAAATTAATTGTGAATTAATTGTGTAACGTGCTGCAAATTTGTTTTAGTTTCTAATTAGACGCTTAGTTCTCTTTAAAATCGTTTTGTTCAGTTAAGGAATAACGGGTGAAATCAGCTGGGTTTTAAACGGTGAGAGTATGGAAACCTGGTCACTGTAATTTAAAAAAATATGAAGGACGAAGAATAGCTAAGGTTACAATTTAGTTAACATGGTGACATCTCCGTTTTTTAACCATAGGCTATCGAAAAAAACCTTATGCACAGCGAATTCGCTGTAGCCTAGGCTATTTGAAAAACAATAAATGCAATATTCACTGGACAAGGTTTTGAACTTTTTTCAGTCACAAACCATTCTATTTACTTACAGGCTGTATTCATAGATAAACAGAGCTGTATTGTAATGACATCTGAAGCGCATTTTCAGAACTTAAATGTCCGTCTATTGCCGTGCGCGAGTTTTCCATTGAATGACAATTCACGCATTAGGTGCAAAGACAATTCGCGCATTAGGCTTGATAGCTATAGGTGTTATCAGCTCCTTTTTAATGGATAGCCATTGTGCCGTACCATCGCACATCGCCTGGATGTTGATGGAGTGGGCTGAGAGCAATGTAATGTGGCATTGTTTCCCTTCGCTGAGGGAAAGGTATGTGGACCTATGGAACCTTTTATTATTATGCATTTTTGATATAGCCTACACAATAATAATATTTCACATTGTGATCTAGATATTTTAGTCATGCCTGTGCACGCCCCTGTGTGTAACAGACAGGAGGGTATGCGCGTTGTGCACACGCCTATGTAGACGCACTTATATGCGCCGTTAAAATAGCATGTAAACAACTGCGACATGACTTTAGACCAGGTTTGTGGTGGTTCTAGCGCAAGCGCTTTCTGCTGGCTCAAGATAGCAATACGCCAAAAAGAATCCTGGCCACTCCTCATCTTAAGACCAACACGCCCAGTTCACTAATGATGGCGCAAGAGTTACGCCGTCAAACATGCTAGTTTGACGGTGTAAGCGTTAGGCGTTATTATGGACCTAGCGCCGGGTGTAAGATAGCAAAGACACTTGCGTTTGCGTTAGCGCCGCTTTGCGCCGGGTGTAAGATAGGGCCCTAGGTGTGTGAGAATTTGGCGGAAGTAGGTGTGTGAGAATTTGCAGGCCACCGGAAATCCTGCCTGCAGACCTGGACAATCGCTGTAGAAAGTGACGATACACTTTGTGCCAACCCCCCCCCCCCCCCCCCAATTCCAACGAGCATTCCTATGCTTTCTGACACTATCTGAAAGTAGTTTGTTTGAAGCACGTAGCGCCGTTAACTTACAACATATTCTCAGACCACATCTCAGTGTAGTGATGACCCCATTAATTCTCCTCCTCTTCACCTGCTCCTATAGTCCCTTGGAACACTAGCAGGCTCAAAATTGTACATCTGTGGTCCTTTGTGCTCATAATTCATTATATATTTTACCTCGTTCACCTCCACTGCGGGACTCATCTTTCTTGTTGTAGGCTACACTGCCGCCAAACAGAATAAAACCTCACTTCTTGTCTTTTTACCTCAATAATGTTTTTGAGTTGGGTGTGGCTGATTACATTACAAAATCAAGTAAAGTTGTAATTATAAGCATCAATGAAAAAATGGATGAAATCCAGTTCCAATCATTTTCCTACACATTATTGTCCTGGTGGTGAAATGTTATTTAAGAAATCCAAGAAACAGGAAAAGGTGTGGCCTGGAAATTGTGGTGCCTGGGCTGGAATTGTTTTTAAAGATCAGGTGAATTTACACTTGACCATGAATGCTTGTCTGCAACTTCAAAATCCTCACCTTTTTAATGAAGTTAATATAATCAAAAAAATAGAGGAACATTTTAGGAATAATGCTATTTAAATAATGTAAACCTTTCCCAGGTTTGTGAGTGCGTGCGTGCGTGCGTGCGTGC
This sequence comes from Synaphobranchus kaupii, assembly GCA_029718625.1. NCBI lineage: Eukaryota > Metazoa > Chordata > Actinopteri > Anguilliformes > Synaphobranchidae > Synaphobranchus > Synaphobranchus kaupii. Next base: position 15,012,435 of record CM056390.1, on the reverse strand, counting down.
GTGCGTGCATGCGTCCGTGCGTGTGCATGCATAAATGGGATAAAGTATTCAAAAAATACTATTTAATTAACAAAAAAAGGTAGATTACATACAGTAAATAACAATTCAAAGTTAAAAACAAAGTTGTTGAATCAGGTACATGTAAGTTGAATCTGGTTTCATGTGTGGCCTACATTGTTTGGCAGTCGATGAACTGAACAAAACAAAACATGAAAGTGAGGATGAAAGACAAAAACAGAAGAAAAGAATCAAGTCTCATTCAAATCAGAGGGATCCTTCAGGGCTCTTTGCAATGTTGTCAATAAAACAAACTCAATGTCGTATTATGTGAATCATATTGCACACTTGTACTCAATTTCGTTTCAAGAAGTTAGTCATTCTTATGTGAGAATGGTTTAGCTCAGGAGAGCTGTTTTTCACTGAATCTCTTTAATAAACTGTAGACTTGCTTATTCAATCTATTTCCGTAAGCTGGATGAAGTATTTGCGTTCTCTATGTGCCATTGCAATAATGAATTCAGAGAGAGCGTGCTCAGAGAATTTAGCGCTGTATACAAATTATCACATAATTAGCACCATATTTATGTAACTTTTTCACTTGTGGTCACCTGTGTGCTAAAGAAATTAATATTTTCTATTTTTGGCATGACTGCCATATCATTATCAAGTGCTTGTAAACAACTTTTCCACAACTTTAATTATTTTAATTAATTCCACTTATTAGAGTGCCACCACATTTTCCATTTTTAAATGTTGTGGTTTAAATGTTGTGACGTACCTCAGACCATCAGAGTTGAATAGTGTTAGTATTTCCGCTCCTTATTTCAAATTGTGTACGTCATATTCCTTTGTGAGGAAAACAAACTGCTGTTACGCCTCTCCAACGGCTAATGTGTGTAACTGTTCAATATGAAACAAAAGGGAATTGTCATGAACCTAATACGGGCTGGACCCAAATGCAACGACCAGGAGGCAGAGGGACAGAAAAAGGTAATTTATTTATATAGCTTGGGGTAGTCCCAAGCTGTACACAGATAGCAACAACAATAATAGCAAGGTAAGGAATCTCTCCGGAACATGAAACTGCTCCAAGCCGGAGCTGGACTTGAACGGCCACAGGATGTTCCAAGCCGGAACTGGACTTGGTGCTGGAACTCTGGAGTTCCAACCGGAACTGGGCAGGACAGGAAACTGGAACGGATTACGGGAACTGGATAAACTAGAGATAAACTCTCCTGGGGGGCAGGCTCCTGCTTCAAGGTACTCCTTGAGAAGGACACGTCTAAGAAGCACTGTCGCCTGGTGGCTCAGATGAACCCCGATTCAAGTTATTCCCCAGGAAAATTAAGACGCCTGCTGGGCTTGATGGAGCAGAAGGACAGACGAATGGAGAGTGTGTGTGTGTGTGTTTGTGTGTGTGTGAGGGGGGGGTGTGCTGACTCCTGGGCAGACCTCTGGGCAGTGCCTGGCTTATTTATTTCACTCTTTCAAATCTCTTTTTACAATCGCAATTCCATGGGCTTAGCCTGACCAGCACCGAAAGTTGAATCCGGGTAAAATGTCATTAACCTCTAGTCATCACAATTGAGTAAAGATGTTCAAATTTAAAATGGAAGTCAACACCAAATTTAAAGCAGCAGGGAACCAGCTGATGAATCATGCAGGTCTTTATGTCCAATGTTCATAGGATCTGCCCAACTAGTTGTTCAGACTGTCATGGTTGTCTTTTTGCTAGACCTCGCGACTCCCTCCAGCCTGGCCTCTCTTGAAAGGCTTTCTATATCTATGAAGTCTATGAAGTCCTTTCTCTGAATGGGTGCATTCTATCTGCACCCATTCGATGTCCTCACCTTCCCAACTCCTGCTGGTTGATTCCTAATACTACTCGATTAGTGTCCGCATACCCTTTAAGGCTCTAATACTGGAGCGCCTTGCGTACATACAGGGCCTCATTCCTCGCTATACCCCTGCCGGAGCCCTTCTGGCCAGCTTCACGCCCCTCCCGCAACTCATTATAACTCAAAGCCACGAAAATTTCTCAATGCATTACGAACCACTGCCAGCGTGTCGGGGTCACACCTCACTTTCCATAGAATTTGTAAAAAAACAGACTTATTTGGAGCGCACTTGGGGTCCTGTGTAATTGAACTGAGACTTTGAGACTGTGCGCCCGCGTCAGCACTTTTCTCTGAATTGGTGATGCGTTCTAAAGTACCATATAATGTAGGCTGTGCCGCAGTATTAGCATATTACTGGTTGTTTTGTTTCGTGTTCTTGTGAATTATGCTTTTTTTTTGTAGTCCTTGGACTTTTTAAAACTAACAAGTGTATATTTTGGGTGGCTATGTCTTTGAAATAGTCTCTTGGACCTCTTTGCTGATGTATTCAATATTAATATAATTTTTATACATTATTCTTTTACTGAATATGATATATAAATAATTCGTTTTGTTACTTTTGTTGTTGGTACCAAACAGAATTATTCACAACAATATACTGTATATACTATTGTGTAGTACATATTTTATGCATGGTATTGTTTTATAACAACTGCCATGGTACGTTTTATTTCAGTTATTAGTTAGATCAGTGAATAAGGCTGGATAGATCCTAATACGAGAGACCATACGGTAATGACTGATAGAAAGGTACGACACCCGAAAAATGTGTTGTGCTAATATATTTATGGTATAATATATTTATGGTACGATATGTGTGACTATTGTGACTAACGGTGAAAATAATGCAAAAAAACAGACATAATGCATTCAATCAAAGTGTGTCATTAACTTTGACTTACAAGTAAATGCAAGAATTATATTTTTTCTTCACAAATTCAGTTTGGTGAGTTAGTTTTATTGATTGCTGAACGTGTCAAACTGTGTTTGTGAAGAACAAAATAATTAGTTTTAATTGTGGGATTGCATCCCAGCCATAATCTTGATACAGTGAAAATGGACAAAGAATGTGAGATTATAATAATGCAAGGGTGACCACATGCACCCTATCCAGCAGTGACTATGGTATGGTAGTGTGCTACAATGAATAGCGGGAAGGATCTATTGATTAAACTGGCAACAGCACATCACTTTGGATGTGTTTCACGCAATAAACAATAAATGAGTCTCGTAATTTGACATCAAACTGTTTTTTTTTTCAATTTGCACAATATTTCCAGGAGGAAATATAAATGAATAAAACAGAAAAAGTAATAACTAAGACATTACATTTCTACACCATTTATAGGATCCCATTTTGGGCATCTGGCAAAAAAAACCCTAGTTATATTGTGTGTGATGCTCCCCACAGGATTGTGCAGACCATTCCAGCACCGACTGTGGCCAGAAGCTGTGCAGAGAGTCACCCAGGGAGGCTGGATCGGGGTTTGAGTCAGGGTAAGGTTAGTTTGTTTTGTTTGTTTGCACGGTATTTTCCTTCTAGCCTCACAATAGCAACTCCGCTTGTCATTCAGGAACCTGCTGCCTCCCTGGGCCAGCAGTGCACTTAATGTTGTCCACCAGCGCAACAGCTATGCAGCTCAGCTGGTGCACTGTAGAGTGACAGCTGGCTGCATGCGATTCAAAGGATGGCTCTGCTATTAGCGGTAATACCGCTGATAATCTGTTGCAGACGAGTTCTATTTTTTATCCCATTCTACAGACACTTTTGTCTTTTGGAGGAATGAGCCCCTTCTCTAGCCTGATACTGTAGCTGTGGCGAGAGTAATTGCTTAGTGCCTGGTTGCTCTGAAATCACACTAATCATGTTTGAACTCTGAACCGGGGAAAGTACAATTTATGGGATCTGTTATCTTCTCATTCCAGATCTATTTCCAAAGAGGGCCATAAATACTTAATAAGTTGATTAATGTAGTTTCATATAAGAGACATTTTATGAGAGAAGTTGGAGAAAGCTAATAGATGACTGTGGCTTTCATTCTGATGATATCCTCAATCACTGCAGAGAGCCAAGCAGTGCATAAAATAATTATCTCTGCACATAAATACATCTCAAATTGAAAATCAGCTAAGTCTATTTCCACTGTGTTAGTTTTGCATTGAATTAGACCAGTTAAACACATTCAGACGAGTAAAATAGTTTGTTTGATTTATCACGTGAACTTGTGAATGGTTTTGAGATTCCAATAAAGACCTAATTTGATAATATGTCTGTATTTCTTACATTGTGTATTATGCACACTGTTGTATGAAATACCAAATAGAAAAACAAAGTTCATATAAATGTTGCATTTACCATTCAACTCTCAGTTGGAGAACCATTTTTCATACCTGTACTGCATGTATCATACAATGAAAGCATACATAAAGAAAGAGAATGCTTTGTGGAATACTGACGCCATTTGTGCATCACACGTCACCAGCCAGTTTCAGGATATGCTTTCTGTGCTGCTGTAAAGAAAGGCTGAGTTCCTAAATTGCTTCAGAGAAAGATGTGGGATTACTGTTATGTGGCTCTGTACCCAGGAGGAATCTTTATATCTTTCGGTAGGCTATGCTCCGATTTCCAGAACACTGCTATGAAAACCATTCTTTTAAGGTAGTAATAAATCCATCAAATGTAATAATGAACCAAAAGTCATTTTACTCTCCTCGGCATGGCGGTCGTGCCAAAAACAACCTTCAGGCACCTGTCACATTTTAATTAATTTTTATTTTTGTTACAAATGCAGTCAAGGTGAGGAGCTCTGAAATAGACATTTTATTGAATACTCTACACTATTATTTCAGTAAATATGTTACTGAAGTAAGTGAGAGTCTCCCATCTGTTAAAGAAAGAAAAGGCTTTGTGGGATTAAAATGGCCTTTATTAATAATAAATGTTTTTCCACTGTTAGGAAAAGCAGCAGCATCTCCTGGACTTGCAATTGCATCCCATCCCATCCTGCATTACCAAAATATTGGAAGTAAATGTTGGGGACCAAAGACCAACAGTGACACCTGGAGTTGCACTACAATGCTTCCACAGCATCCATATATGTATAAAACATATTATGGTCGATGTGCCCTTGTTAATATACAGTACTACATGCAATGCTTGAAACCACAACCCTAAGGAAAAAATTCAAGCTGGTTATATCTCCCAGATCTCAGTGTAATTTGGAGTTTCATTATGTCTTTACTTTATTTTTCCTCCACTTTTTCAGTATCCCCAAAAATATGTAAAGAGCAGGTCTTTGGGGATTTGGTGTTACACTGACCTTTACGTGATGTCTATGTCATCTATGATCTATGTCATCTGATGGGTCATGAAGCTGAGGCAGCCATATGTATAAAACTTCAGTGAAAACTCATGTTTGGTATGGAAATTTAATCACAAGATCCCTTAACCATTTAAGAGTAGCCAGAATGGCTGATTACCAAGGCAAAACCAGAAACAGTGCATTTGTATACTGTTGTACTGATGGTGCATTATAAACATAACAAAGTAATAATAATAGTAATAATAACCTTTTGAGTTCTCTGAAGAAATGCCAGAATGACTGTGATACCTGAATTTAGGCTAGTTGAAGAAGATACCTTACATTGTAATGATGCGGTGCTAATGAAAAGACGTGAAGGTATTCTTTGCTGATAAATCTCCTGAAAGATTCCTTTTAATCAACAGCAAGAAATTCAGCTCTCATGGTAGATGTCATTAGTATGTCATTATAATGAATTTCCTGGTGACAGTAGTAAAAGCAGGCTGCTTTAATGTGAATTGCCAGTATCACTGCTGTTACAAGATCTGATCGGAACCAATCGCAGACACCAGAAGTAAGGTCAATGTCCAGCAAATAGAGGGCAGGCAGAAATGTAGTCAAATCCAGGCAGGGGTTCAGTGAACAGGGCAATGCAGGATGAGCAAAAGCGAAGTCCAGGAACAGGCAGGGGTCAGAACCAGGGAATCCGTCAGAGCAGGGGATCAGAAGGGCGAAGGGTAGGAGCAGGGCTAGGACGGGAAGGGCAGGTGGGCACGAGGGCTGGAGCAGGGCTGGACAGGAACAGGCTGGACAAGCAGGAGAACAGGAACTGGATGGGTACACAGGACTGGACACGGGAACAGGGAACAGGGAACAGGGAACAGGGAACAGGGAACAGGGAACAGGGAAGTATATAACACTGGACAGTAATGAACCGCAAGCGCAAGGCACAAGACGATCTGGCAGAGAACACAGAAACAGAGGAGACTAAATACCAAACTAATGAAGAAACAACGAGGAACAGGTAAGATGAAACGAATGAGAAAACACAATTCAGTTGCGGGGAAGTGGAGACACAAAATGGAGGAAGAGAGGGAAAACACGGAACGGACTGCCAGATAGAAAATACATATAAACGGAAAAACAAGACTTCAGACGTGGAGGCACGGGACGTGACACACTGCATGATCAGCCTTAACTGGGAAACACAGAACATAAAATATTAGCTAACTAGCAATCAATACCTGTGCCTGGAACAATTACTAACTAGTTAGAAAATATAACATCCATCACTATTTGTATATTCTAGCCTCCTAGTAAATTAGTTTTCCTTTACTGCTAGCAAGCTAACCAGTATTTCATAGGCTATTTCACTGGTGTAAGTGAACTAGCAAGCTAACAAGCCAGCTAGCCAGTTTAGGCTACATTCTATCATAAAAAGAGAAGAAATGCACTTGCATTACCTAGTTAGTTAGCTCATAAGCATAGCTAGTTGTTATGTTTGCTAGCTAAATAAATCTGTTTTTGAAAAACAAAAATAAAATCCAACCCAAAACACTCAGATTTGTGCCTTCTGGTTCAACAGGAATAAAAAATAATTAAACTCCTGAAGTCAGTAATCCTCAAATACCAACATGCAAGCCACGCCTCAACTCACTATATGCCCACACAAGATTAGTGCTTACACAGGGGGTTATGTGACGGAAGTAGTATTCATCCAGACTGGTTGTCTATAATGTGTCTGAACAATTGGGAACAATTGGTCATCATAATGTCCTGTTATTGCCCATTCAGGCTGAGCTCTGAACAAGACATGAAGCCTGGCATAATGTCAGCATAATGTTGTTAGCAATGAATCAGGCCAGAAAAAATATCCCATTCTATTAAAATACATTTTTCTAAATTGGAAGCCTGGCTTTCATGGGCCAAATTCACAGGGGGGGATTTAAGATATTCGATAGATGGCACTATTTTGCCAAATATTTTAGAGTTAAAATTATAGCAGCGACCACATGAAAAGCTATTTAAATACCTGCATTTTTAAACTTTTTGATATATTATTAGAGTTGGTTTCGCTTCTCTTGCCTCCGCTGAGCACTGACGGCCAGGAGAATAAAATCTGTTCCATTTTGTCCCATGTTGGATTTATATTTGAACAGGGTGAGTAAGGTTTGTTGAACTTGAGGGCATTCTCCACTGAGACGTGAAGTCAGCGAGCAGCATACAGACCCAGAATGCACATGCGAATCTCTGGCTGTTGAGGGTTAATGCAGGGGTGGGCTCCAGTGATGGAAAAATAGGAAACCTGGGCCTATCTTGGCAGGAGCATCCTGAGTGACAGTGACAGTGGCTGGCACCGTTCATTCAGCTGTGTGACTTGATTCACAGCTGCTTCAAAAGTGTCATTATGGATTGCTAGCCATCAGTGTCAGGCCGGGGAGATGGGCTCATATTGTTGATGTCAGCGCTATTGGCATGACTGGGACAGAAGCTGTTGACACCCCCTCTGGGAAATGGCAGTAACGTGCAGGGCCCTCACACAGCAAGCCACCAGGGCCAATCAAGACACACTGCCTCCTCACATAATAATAATACCTTGCATTTATATAGCGCCTTTCTCGATACTCAAAGCACTTACAGTGATGAGGGGGAAACTCGCCTCTACCACCACCAATGTGTAGCACCCACCTGGGTGATGCAGCGGCAGCCATTTTGCTCCAGAATGCTCACCACACATCAGCTGAGGTGGAGAGGGAGAGAAAGATTATTAGCCAATTAAACTGGGGGATGATTAGGTGGCAGATTGAAAGAGCCAGGTTGGGAATTTAGCCAGGACACCAGGGAAACCCCTACTCTTTGCGATAAGTGTCATGGGATCTTTAATGACCACAGTGAGTCAGGACCTCGGTTTAACGTCTCATCCGAAAGACGGCATCTCCCACAGCACAGTGTCCCCATCACTGCACTGGGGCATTGGGATTTATTTGACCAGAGGGAAGATTGCCCCCTACTGGTCCACCAACACCACTTCCAGCAGCAACTTAGTTTTCCCAGGTGGTTTCCCATCCAAGTACTAACCAAGCCCACACCTGCTTAGCTTCAGCAATTCAGCAGGAGCAGAGTGCATGGTGGTATGGCTGCTGGCCACATCATCTTTCTAATGCTCTAGGCCAGTGGTTCCCAACCCTGGTCCTGGAGTACCCCTGTGTGTGCTGGTTTTCATTCCAACCACAATTGCAATACCAGAATTTTAACAAGCTGTTATTTTTTCTTAATTAGGTGTTTTTATTGTATAGAGAGAACACTTTAAACTCTTTACTCTCTTAAGCCACGTTATGTTAGCAATAGCTATGTATGCCATGAAGAAGAAAAAACCCATGTTCATTATGCTCATTGTGTTATATTGCAAACAATTACAAAGAAGTAACAACTGAGGTGATTAGGCTCCTAATTAGGTAATTGAACGCAAGTTTAAGTTCCTTCATAATTTTTTCCTTAACACAATGCAGGTTTGGCTCGTTATCATTTGCTTTGTCTTTGAATTCTTCATTATTTACCAAACGGTTAGTTTTATTGGCCATGTGTCCACAATTTCACCAATTATGAGCCTATTGATTCACCTCAGTCTTTAATTTGATCAGTTAAAACATTTTTTACCTCCTTTTAATTGTTTACAATACAACACAATGTGAATCTTGGACTTTTAGTCTTCATGACATGCATAGCTATTACTAACATAATGTGGCTTAAGAACGTAAATAATCCCTATAAACATTAAAAACACCTAATTAAGAAAAATTAACAGCTTGTTAAAATTCAAGTATTGCAATTGTGGTTGGAATGAAAACCAGCATACACAGGGGGTCCCCAGGACCAGGGTTGGGAACCACTGCTCTAGGCTGCTGAGCAAGTTTTGGGAAGGCATATCCGTGGTAGCATTTCATTGTCAGGTGATCACAGGGGGAAATGCCATGATAGATGGGTGTAAGTACACAAGGCCAAATTTAGATTTTGCTACATTAGACTACGTTCTTGCTCCAGGGTGAAGTGAGACTATTTTCACCATATTTTTCTGCACAAATATTGTGGAAATTTGTATTTTTCCATAGGCAAAATTTGAAAAGGGAAAAGCTTGTTTTTGAGCATCGGAAATACTGATTTTAAACGTATCCGCCCAAGGCAGCCATTTTTAATTGTTCCAGAAATATCCACTATTAACTAAAATAATAGCAGCACTACAAAATTTTCACTGTAAAATTCAAGCTGATAGAGTTCTTTTAGTTCTAAATAATAGAGTACACGTGGTCCCTATTTGACTCATATAAACTCTGTCAGAGTGGGTTTACGACCAAGAATTCCGTTATGCACAGTGAGATATACCAGAAAGTTCAATTCAAATGTGTGATTTGTGCACCTTCTAAAGTAGTCCAAGTGACTGAACCATTTTAGCTTCAGCAAAGTAAATAGTTTTTTCAAGCCAACACAGATAGAAAATGTATAATTCCAGTTGATCATCAGTGGCATTGGAAAAGAAAGATTTAAAAATGGGTAAATTTTAATGAGCACGGTCTATTCTTGGATTTGATCATTGGTCTTATCGAGCCAATCACCAGGGAACTAAAGCAATTTCCTTCATCAGAAAACTTTAGCTCTGAAAGAGCAGAATACAGAGACATCTGTCTCGGTACATCGCCCCACAGAGCACAGAGAATTAAGTATGGTTTACCTTATTGAAATCCGAACAATTGCTCTGTGTAGTATTTAGCTCTATTTGACTAAAGCTCTAAGCTATATTGATCTCTTTCTTATACAAAAAAAGAAGTAAAATCAATGTGCATTTACCAGAAAGTATGTAGCCTGGTTATTTTGGAAAATAACTACAAGCACTAATTAGAGGGAAAATAACAGGCAAGATGTGTGGTGCCGTCTGTAGAGCAAAGCAAAATGTATGGTGCAATCTGTATGTGATTCTCCCTGTGTGGAAGAGGGTTTGACCCCCAACATGGCATTTTCTCAGCTGTAATCCCTTCTGTATCTGCTGCCCTCTGCTTTGTACCTGTCTGAATGAAGTTTAAAAAAAATGTCAGGGTGGCATGCTGTCCCACTTCAAAAGCAAAAAAAGAAGCATTACAAGTTTCCACATTTGTTTTTCATAGGAATTCAAGCTGAAATGTGGCCCACTGTAACTACAGATGAACTCCCCTGGATAATCAATTTTATGAATGTACTTCCTTCACTAGATACCGTAGGTCCTCTACCCACTAGTTCCACTGTAGCTATATTAGCTGGGCAGCTAACTATTAGGTGGTTGTTTAGGTTATTTACAATTGTAAACCTATCATATTTGTCACATAAATGCATTTCTAAACAATGCATGTTTTCATTGCAGATATTGTAATAAATATCTAAATAAATAAATAAATGTTAGATTCCTGACAGCCTGAGAGCATCATAAACAATGCCACAGGTGTTGAAGGTTGATATTTTATGCTGCCCATTTGGGGACTCTTAATTATCATTGCTGTGCATATAAAAAGTCCTTCTGTCACAGTATCCCAGCCAGGGTGCCTCAGTTCCCTTCAGCATACCATAAAATGGATGTGTGAAAGCCAAACATCTTAACTAGACAATTCAAAAAAAGGTTTCATTTCAATTTGAGGACATGTGAGACACATGCTTTAAACTTAATTACCCACATTATAAATTAATTTCTCCTTTACTCTTAAGACAGCCAAGAAGCCTGAAGGTGCAGCTACACTTGCGTCCCTTGTGAGGACTATATATAATGAGAAAAATACTTGACTCTCCATTTCTGCAGTTTACCATGTATTCTTGACATCAAGCAATATAACCAATAGAGTGATGGAAGTTTGTAGTTTAAAAAAAATAAGAGTCAAACAACAAGCCACCATGAACAAGAGCACTGTAGCATAATGGTTAGGGAAATTAGGTTGTCACTCCAAAGTTGCAAGTTTGATTCCCAGCTGGGGCATTGCTACTGTGCGTGTGCGCATGTGGCTGTCTAGTACTACCATGAGCTCTATAATTCAAGCCAACTGCACACAGGATTCATTTGCCTGTGAACAGTCATGATTTTGGAAAGATATGTTTATTGTCAGGATACCTAATGAGTATATATATATATATATATATATAGTTACCCAACGATAGGCGCCACCAAGGAGGGGTGCAATAATTTAACAGAAACACAAGCACAGATATGGTTGTCTCGGTCAACGTAACCAGGACTTTTATTTTTAAAACAGGGAAAACAAGCAAAAAATGTAATAAACAAAACTCTAGCTCCAAGTGAGCCTAACTATACGGGTTTTTGGCCCCCTCTAAAGTCGGGCAGCTAAGCTGCTTACCGACAAGGCAGATAGTTGACAATAGAATGGTCAAAACAAGCGCAGTTCGATACGCGGTTCGGTTCCTCACACAGAAAACGGGTCAAAAAGGTAATCGGGCACTCAGGGAAAAAGTTCAAAAAAAATATCCGTCACACAGACTCTTCCACAAAGAAAACTCCAAACTCCCACATTCCACAGCTGTGTAGGCCCCTTTTATCCTGGGCCTGATGAGGTATGATGCTCTTCAGGTGGGTTTAACAAGGGAGCGGAGCTGGCAATTGGAAAGGGGTGGAGCCACCGGAATGGAAAATACCGGCCTTCCACTAAAGCTCCTCTCATGGCATTACTATATATATATACCTATATATGTATGTATACACAATTACTTTTTTTTTTTTAAAGGTAAATATTTATAGAAACCATTAGACTCATTAGGTATCACCTACTCTTAATAGGCAACGTGTCAAGCAAATCCACTCCTTATTAAAGCCATCAACTCCCACTAAATGCAGTAAAAATAGAAATGCAGTGTTCCCACGTAGTTGACTAAATGAAAATCCTCTGTGTAAATATAAACTGATTACTTTTACCTCTAATATAGTACATTTTGTCACTGTTGGACTTGCCAGAACATAAACTGTGAGAGTTGATCTAACAGTGAGAATTGTGCTTATTTTGTGTAGGTGGAAGTTCTGTCAAATAAAAGTAAATAGTATTCCTGCACAATTGTTAGCACCACAGGTTTCCACCAAATTTGCAGTCCCAGTCGGACTAGCTATTCACACATACAAAGCTCATTCTATTCTCCCAGACACAATGGGGAGTTTTGGAATGTGTGTGTATGCACAACAACAAAGATGTATATTCCTCTGGATGAGAAGATTCCTCAAGTAGCATAGGCCAAGTTACACCTTAATTTAATCAAAGTAGCCTAAAATAACGCTGCAAATTTTGATTATTTGTGAATAAATAATAAATTGCCCCCAGCACTTTTCCCCGATGCATGGGTATGGTACATCTAGGGGGCATGCACTCTGTGTGAATATTTGCATTTCAAGCCAGTAGCACAGTACTTGCTAATATGTCCAAATAATATGTGTGTGTGTGTGTGTGTGTGTGTGTGTGTGTGTGTGTGTGTGTGTGTGTGTGTGTGTGTGTGTGTGTGTGTGTGTGTGTGTGTGTGTGTGTGTGTGCGCATGTGTGTGTGTTATTTCGACTTTACAGATAATTCATAGGAAAATGAGTGCAGCAGTGTTTTATCAGGTTTCCGTGGTCTCAAGTTCAACTACAAATAACTGGTACGATCATATAGCTGGTGTGTCCTGCTAGTTCCTAAAGATCTACAAAAAGAGCTCAAAACAGACACACCATCAGTCTCTGGGGTCTAGCTGGGGTCTAGTTTTTCTCTCCTTGACAGTGTTATTCAAATGTGCCTTTAGCTCTTTATTAATTCACATTGAGTGTTCTCTCAATTCAGGCACAGCTTTCAAGTTGTATTAGCAATTTCACATTAGCTCAACAAAGTTAGTCATAATGCCTCTCTGTTTATGCTGTAGGTTTGTTCATATTGCCTTTGTGCGACCTTGTAAAAATCCACTAACCACATTTTCCATGAGGAAACCAATCCCAGGTGCATTCAGTGTTAGTCAATTGCTACTGAGATGCCATCTCAATTACTCATGACACGCCCTCGATAATGAGCTCATGCTAACCAAGTTGAAGTAATGGATCATGAAATAAACTCCAAATGAGAAACATATGTCTTTTCATTTACATTTCTCCTTGTTGATCAATTGCATTCAGTTTCCTTTTCCATTTCTTTGTTTTCAAAGGACAAAGTTCTTTTACATATCCTCTGTGCATCAATAATCAGAAACTGTGGTATGAATAAAACATTAAAGAATAATTTTGTGCTGGCACCTTTTTTTTTTTTTTCTTCACCTCAGGTAAAGAGCACTCTTATTTCTTAAACCGAAAATAACATATGAAATAAATCATATGGACTCATATGGATGACATTTAAATTGACAAAATCAATGCAAGAACAACTGCTGTAGCCAGAGGTGTGGTAGGACAGAGGGAGGAAGAGCTCTTCCTCCAAGTAATAATATATTATATTCCTTTATGGAAATGTGATATACTGCAGTATATTTTAAATGTATTGTGAAGATAATTTTGATATATTTACCATATACTGCAGTATATTCTTTTTTCTTAAGTGGAGGCCACTAGCCTGTGTGTGTTGGTGCGTGCATGCGTGCATGCGTGTGAAATGTTGAGCTTGTTGGTTCCGAGCTTCTAGAGTAGTAAGCTTTGCAATGTCAGTGTCTGGAAAGTAAGCCATCATTGCTGTTATGTATTACACTGCCTGGCCAAAAAAAAAGTCGCACACTCTAATATTTCGTTGGACCGCCTTTAGCTTTGATTATGGCACGCATTCGTCTTGGCATTGTTTCAACAACCTTATGCAAGTCACAACATTTATTTCCGTCCAGAGTTGCATTCATTTTTGGCCGAGATCTTGTATTGACGACGGAAGAGTCGAACCACTCTGTGAAGTCTTCTCCAGCACATCCCAAAGACTTTCAATGGGGTTAAGGTCAGGACTCTGGTGGCCAATTCATGTGTGAAAATGATTCCTCATGCTCTCTGAACCACTCTTTCACAATTTGAGCCCGATGAATCTTGGCATTGTCGTCCTGGAATATGCCCATTGATGGGATAACCTGGTCATTCAGTACATTCAGGTACTCAGCTGACTTCATTTTATTTCTGCATAATGTTGCTGAGCCTAGACCTGACCAATTGAAGCAACCCCAGATCATAACACTGCCTCCAGAGGCTTGTACAGTGGGCACTATGCATGACGGGCGCAACGGCGACTTTTCTTTGGCCAGGCAGTGTATGTACACAGGTTATTTTACTATGTTAGTTGTAGCATGTGTATTCAGTCTTATTATTCTTGCCTCTAAACCTGATTAAAATCTCCCTCATTATCCTGTATTTCATGTTGAATGAGATGAGCTTCATGTTAATAGTATACAGTGGGAGAGCACCCTCTGTTGTGCTCTGTGGCCTGGTCCAGCTGCATTGATAAATGGAGTGCCACTGGGTTTAAGAGCCCTTATTTTAGGCTGTTTTGCACTACTCAAGCTCAGTAAACATTCGACATTAGCGTTGTGGAGCTGTGGCGTATCTTCATGGGTCATCTCTCTCTCTCTCTGTCTGTCTGTCTGTTCCCCTCGCTCTCTCTTCCCCTCTCTCTCTCTCTCTCTCTCTCTCTGTCTGTCTGTCTGTTCCCCTCGCTCTCTCTTCCCCTCTCTCTCTCTCTCTCTCTCTCTCTCTCTGTCTGTCTGTCTGTCTGTTCCCCTCGCTCTCTCTTCCCCTCTCTCTCTCTCTCTTGCTCTCTCTCTGTCTATCGCTCTCTAAATAGAGGAGCAGGAGCAGTTGGAGGAGTCAGCAAGGCAGTGAACAGTGGAGGCTGGAGACCCATGTGTATGGGAGTTGATTAAGGAAGCTTTGAACAACGGGTGCAAAATGGGTTTGGATTGGGTGGAGTGGAGCCCTGCTTTTGGGTGGGACCTGCAGTCCAGGACCCCCCCCCCCACCCCCCACCCCCTCAGGGAGCAGAAAAGAAAATACTATATTCCTGTGAGAGTGATGCAGGGGTCCCTGGGGTCTCATCCCCGGTCCAAGTGGGCAGAGAGGTTCACGGGTGCAGGGGAGCTGACCCCGGCATGGAGAACATGCCCCACTGCCAAAAAGGTCAGGAGACCTGCAGTGGCAAATTATCCACAGTCCAAACTGTGTATTCTGTGGGAAGGAAGAGACAGTAGATCATATGTTTCTAGACTTCTTTCCCTCTTTCTGTTTTTAAAAAGAATTCTGGAACCACTTGGGGCCATTGTTGATGAGAAAATGTTCATACTGGGTCTTAAGTATACAGAAAAGCATATGGACCTCAAGAAAGCACCAGATTAATAGAAAAGGTCCAGTGGATGTTGATTTGGGGGCTTTCGAATCAAGATGGTGTTTAAAGGATTGTTTGTGCTCAACGAATGAAGGACAGTTAGTCTTTCCTTTTTTTGTTTCTTTTCTGGGGTATTGTTTTTGTAGCTAGTTTTTTTTATTTTTTCTGGATGGTTTATTTAAAAGTCAAAATGATGGTCTTCTGGCCAATTGTCAAGTCTGCAGTCTTCCCCATACTGAACCAAACTGAGATACCTGTCCAATTTAACGACACACCTGTAGAAAAACTTTGCTGGTGTTTTGAGTAAATTAGATGATTAGAGTGTGACACTCAGTCTAAAACATTCATTCTCTGAAATAACTGAAGTAAATGCTGATTTTCGACACACTATTCTAATTTCTTGAAATACTGTTTTGGGGGTTTTCTGGAGCTGTAAGCCAAAATTATGAAAAATGAAACAAATGAAGGCGAAAAATATTTCACATTGTGTGTAATGAATCTATAATCTATGAAAGTTTCACTTTTTGAATGGAATTATGGAAAAAAACAAACTTTTCCATGATATTCACATTTTTTGGAAAGGATCTGTATGCAAATGAAGCACCCGGGCATTCATAACAAATTCACAGCCAAGCTTCATAAGGGGCAAATATATCCGAAACAATGCTGCCTGTTTCAGGCCCTCATTATCATACAGTAACCCTGTATTCAAATTGGAGGGTGGTATTTTTTGCCAATGGGTTCTTGCTCATTGCTTACCCCTCATTGGAATTACAATTATGCATCTCATTCAAAGTGAAGGGCACGTTGCAGAACAATGGCAAAGGCTATGACTTCAGAGTTAAATAGTTTCTGCTGTGTTGCTCTCTTCCCACTAAGAAAGAGAAGTAGAAAAAATATACTCCTTACTGCACTGCTGATTAAGCGGCTTGTTGGAAAGTGGCTTTGAACCTCCGAAAAGGACAATATGTCAGGTGGCATCAGGAGTCCTGCCCCCCGTGGTGAGCTACGAGCCCAACTGAACTTTATGCAAAGTTCGTCATTTGAAATGATGAAGGGTGTACGGTATATCGATAACATCAGAGGAGACAATGTTACAATCAGACCTGGACTAATCCACGCAAGCTAGCCTGAGAAGATCAGGCCATGAAAAGAGACGGAGATCATAGAGTCTTTGGGGGGACTTCAATCTTTTACAACACGTTCCACTACAAAGAGAGTTTTAGAAGTGCGTGCAGAGCCGCAAGGCGCCAGGTTTGAAGGCTCTGACGTCTATTTACTCCTCAAAGCGATTGATATGCCTGTGAACTTCCCGTGACAGACGATTGCGGCTATCGGCTTTGCAGACGCGTGGAAAAGAAAAGACGTGTGTATGAGTGTAGCATGAGCTGGGAGGGCCCTGTCTGACTGTTTGATTTTTCTGTGGACGCGTCAGGGAGTCGGTGCCGGGGGCACCCGTTACTTCTGCACTTCATGTATGTCTCCACCACTGTTATCCCACATTGTCAGTGCAAGTACCATCCATCCATTATCTAACCCGCTTATTCCTGCGGTCAGGTGGCTAGCATTGGGCGAGAGGCAGGAATGCACCCAGGACAGGGCACACACCATTCACTCACACATACCTATGGGCAATTTAGAGTCTCCAATTAGCCTAAGTTACAAGTCTTTGGACTATGGGAGGAAACCGGAGTACCTGGAGGAAACCCACACGGACACAGGGAGAACATGCAAGAAAGGCCCTCGGCCCGGATTCGAACTCGGTACCTTCTTGCTGTGAGGCGACAGTGCTGACCACTGCACCACCATGCCTCCCCAGTGCAAGCACATGAATTTTAAATGTGTTGTATTACATAATCCTTCATCACTTGAGGATTTCACTGAATTTAATTTGTGGAGGCTGGGGAGCATGTACATCCAACGAAGAAAAAAATACCAAGGGCAATTTGTGCTGCTTGTTGCAGGACAGCTGCAGACACTAAATATGCATAACCTAGACAGCGTGCCTTGTTACTGTTTCCCCGATAGTGCAGTTGTGTGCACTGTCCACCCACTGCAGGTGCTTTGTGAATGGTACGTACAGTATTGTTGTCCTGGTACTTGCGACAGCTTTTCGCGACTCAGAGGGCACAAAAGGACTCCTCCCTGGGGTTCTTTCTGCAGCCTAGTTTCAGTTCAAGGGCAGATAGTGATATTTATTGAATACATGTTGTGACAAAAAAAATAAACGTCTAAGCTCTCTAAAAATATATGTATTGTATTCACTTTCACTAATTTATTCAATGATTAATCAATATATACACTGCATGGCCCAAAAAAAAAGTCGCACATTCTAATATTTTGTTGGACTGCCTTTAGCTTTGATTACGGCGCGCATTCGTCGTGGCATTTTTTGCGACAACCTTATGCAACATCACAACGTTTATTTCCATCCAGAGTTGCGTTCATTTTTGGTCGAGATCTTGTACGGACGACGGGAGAGTCAAACCACTCCGTAGAGTCTTCTCCAGCACATCCCAAAGACTTTCAGTGGGGTTAAGGTCAGGACTCTGGTGGCTAATTCATGTGTGAAAATAATTCCTCATACTCCCCCTGAACCACTCTTTCACAATTTGAGCCCGATGAATCTTGGCATTGTCGTCCTGGAATATGCCCATTGATGGGATAACCTGATTGAATACATTCAGGTACACAGCTGACTTCATTTTATTGCTGCATAACATTGTTGAGCCTAGACCTGACCAATTGAAGCAACCCGAGATCATACAGTGGGAACTATGCAACGGCAACTTTTTTTTTGGCCAGGCAGTGTATATATGTGTGCACAAATAGAGGTTCATACAGAAATTGTTTGTTGAGATCGGTATGGAAGAACTTCACTGGCCTGCATAGAGCCCTGACCTCAACCCCATCAAACACCATTGGGATCAATTGTAAAGCCGACTGCGAGCCAGGCCTAACAACCCCACATCAGTGCCCAACCTCACTAATGCTCTTCTGACTGAATGGAAACAAATCCACACCACAATGTTCCAGCATCTAGTGGAAAGCCTTCCCAGGAGAGTGGAGGCTGTTATAGCAGCAAATGGGGACCAACTCCATATTAATGCCCATGATCTTGGAATGAGATGAGCAGGTGTACATATACTTTTGGCCATGTAGTGTATGTATAATACCCTGAACTTAAGGCTGACAGTCTACACTTTAATCTCATATTTATTTTTTCATTTAAAATCCAACTCTGGCTTTGTTTAAATGTGTTAGATTTTCATGTGATGAAATTTTATCTTGTGTAGTGTCTTTGAAACAAAGACAAGTTAGAAATGTGGCTGCTATCACCCTCTCTCTGTCTTAATGCAGTCTGGCTGGGGGGGGGCGGGGGTTGTGGCAGTTCTGTCACTTGGATTTGAAGGAAACTGATTGGACTTTGATCAGTCTCAGTCAAAACATGGCATATGTGATGGCAAACTATTTAGGCCCTGATAAAGTGATGGACTCTTGTATTGGGTACAGGCTCCTCCTCCACAGCCCTTCTGTGATGTCCTGTAAATACCAATCTGTCTGTAAATACCAATATGCACACTGTCACTACAAAAGACAACTGTTCTCCATCTTATTGTGCCAATTCCCTGTCATGGGCATGTCAAAGCATATGTTCACTGGCTCCACAGTTTCATTACACAGTACACCCTGGACTGCAACATATTGCTGAACATTTAATTAAAGGATACAAAGCACAGAATAAAAAGCACAAATTCTTTCTTTGCTAAAAACCCTGCAATGATATTAATACATTTCCGTAGCATAAATTTATACTGCCGTTATTTATAAAGTCCTTTCAGAATATTAGGCGGAGAGATTTCAAAACGGCTTGTTTATTTTTGGCCAGTATGTGCCAGCTCTGTCCACAGTCACCCCAGGTGTTCAAACAACAATTACAAACACAGCAAGGGATTTTAATTATGTTGGGTGTTCAGTTTTCAAACGAAATATAATCTAATTGTAGCAAAGTTCAGAAAAGATGCTCTTTTGGATGCCGGTGAACTCCAGGGGTTATTTTAGCATGTGCATTATATCAACTTCCACCCCTGTTTGTACAAATGAGATTTATTCTACTATGATGTACTAGTTGACAGTCTCCTTCATAAGTCATTCTTGGCAGGTTTGGCTTGTTTGCTGTGAATGTCTGAGTGGAGACAGCAAACTCATCAGCAGGCAGCTATTCAGTGCTTGACCACTTTGTGGCTCTCTCCCAGAAAAATGTACTTGTGTGGAAGTATTCAAATGCATCCAAACTCAGATAAGCACTTCCTTGTCAAACTTGGTACATAGACTGACAACTAAATCTGAGTTCAGCATCTGCGGTATTGCTTAGGGTACCTTCCATGCTTGGTTGAAAACACAATCCTGAAGAAGCAGCATACGAAATGTAGGGAAATCTGTTTTAAGGCTTAGGGCTCTATTTTCCGGCTGGGGCATGGCACCCGTTTGACTCGTCGTGCACTGAAGTGGGAGGACAGTCGCTGGTGGGGGTGCGCCAGTCCAGATGGAGTAACAAACGTGCAAATTTGGGGCTCTATTTTCCAGCCGGTGGCGAGCCATCACTGGTGAAGTTACAATTTTGTCACGGATGTACACGCATCTGAGCCCGTTTGGTAATTTTGTGACTCGCCGTGCACTGAAGTGGGAGGGAAACTCCTGTTGGGGGGTGTATTAAGTTCAATTTTAGTGCAGCGGAATGCAATTTTGGGGTAAGATTAGATTGTGATTCGCACTTGCACTGCCCGCCAGGTGAGACCACATTTACCGCGCAAATCACACCACAGCATATGGTGAGTTGCTTTCCCAAGCAATGCATGCAGGAACCTATTAAAAAGCCAATCAACCATTTTGTGGATCATATGCGGTATAATCTGACTTTGAAATAAATCTCCCAAACAGAAAAAAAATTTATTTTGCATTTATTGTTCGTTGTCTTTTTTCTTTTTTTATGTTAGGCTAATTCCTGTATTTATTTATGTTTTTAATAGTTTATGGCTGTTATTATACATCAATGTGGTCCCAGGGGTACTGTATTCTTTCTTACACCCATCTGTAATGAGAAGAATGACAAACTTGCTGTTACGAACCAGAAACGGGACGAACCCAAGTGCAACGACCAGGAGACAGATTCACAAAGAGGGTGTTTAATAAATTAAGTGTTGGGGTAGTCCCAACACTGTACAAGAGGGGAAAAAACACGATATCACACAGGAACAGTATGTAGCCCGGGACGGGCTGCTCCAAGCCGGAGCTGGACTGGCAGGCCTGGAATGTTTCGTTCCCAAACCGGAACTGGACTGGACAGGAACTGGACCGGGAGGTCCACACCGGAATCTGGGTCTGGAACAGTTTTGTTCCAAACCGGAACTGGACTGGACTGGAACTGGACCGGAAGGTCCACACTGGAACACGGGTCTGGAACGGATTTGTTCCAAACCGGAACTGGACTGGACTGGAACTGGACCGGGAGGTCCACACTGGAACTGGGGTCTGGAACGGATTTGTTCCAAACCGGAACTGGACTGGACTGGAACTGGACTGGACTGGAACTGGACCGGGAGGTCCACACTGGAACAAGGGGTCTGGAACGGATTCGTTCCAAACCGGAACTGGACTGGACTGGAACTGGACCGGGAGGTCCACACTGGAACAATGGTCTGGAACGGATTTGTTCCAAACCGGAACTGGACTGGACAGGTAGGTGCGAGACTCACACCTGGACTGGAATTGCTGGGGAGCGGCTCACTACGGCAGGACAGGAACTGGACCGGATTGACTGCACCGGTACAGAACAAAAACAAAAGGTAGGGTTAGTGCAAGGGAAGGCACGGGAATGACCGGGAGGTTCTCACGGAGGTGCAGGGTTTGAGAGGGAGGTGGTTGGTGAAGCACGGCAGAGATGGGTTGTGTGGCGTAGCTGCGGTAGGTCCGGAAGGAGCTGACTGTCTCCAGAGCTCCAGGAGCCGGTGCCGAAGAACTCGTTGGCTTCTTCGGTCGGACAGGAACAACTGGAGGGTAGCCAGGTAGCAAGCTCTCCCGGAGCCTACACGAGCTGGAGGTGGAGGTACCGCAACACACACAACGATAACGGGGGGAAACGAACACTGCCACGGGTGAATGGGAGCTGGGTTAGATGGAGGAGAAGGGAAACAGGTTAGCTGCATGCACGACAAGAATTGACGGGGTGGTTAACTACCAGACTGTAGTTAGGAGCCGAACCCAAGCTGCACGGGGATAATATTCCCCGACCAAGCGAGTAGTTCTCTTTAACACGACCAGGAAAACAACGAGCATGAACACCGGGTGACGAACGTTAACGAACTGGCGCCGACTGGCAGCCAGCCGAAGGACTAAATAGTGAGGTTAATAATAGAACTAAACAAGGGACAGGTGTGGAAAATCAGCAGGAGTGATTACAAGACACCAGGTGAGGGAATGCATGCAACGAGGGGGGACGGAGTGAAAAGGCGGAAGTGAGACAACCAAACGAACAAGACAGGGAAGGAAACGCCCAGACCGCAGCAGCGGGGAAAACACGGACAAAAGGATCCAACATGACACGGAGGGAAAACAGGAAAATACAGAAAACGAACAGGAAGGGAGCGGAACATTACAGTACCCCCCCCCTCAACGTACGCCCCCTGGCGTACCTGGCGGCCTGGTCTTAAGAGGGAAGCGACTGTGGAAATCCTGGATCAATGATTGATCCAGGATGAGGCTCCTGTGGAGCCACGACCGCTCCTCAGGACCATACCCCTCCCAGTCCACGAGGTATTGAAAGCCCCGACCTTTACGGCGGATGTCGATGATGTGGTCCACCGTGTAGGCCGGGGCGTTGTCGATGACCCGGACGGGTGGAGGAGGGAGGGTAGGGGCACTGAGGGGGCTGGAGGCGACAGGCTTGATCTGTGACAAATGAAAAACGGGGTAGACCTTGAGGGAGGAGGGGAGGGAGAGTTTAACAGAAACCGGGTTAATGAGACAAACAACAGGGAAGGGACCAATAAAACGGGGCCGAAGTTTTTTAGAGGAGGAGGGAAGGGAAATGTTGGAAGTAGAAAGCCAGACCTGCTGACCGGCTCTGTACTTAGGGGCTGCGGTCCTGTGCAGGTCCGCCAGACGTTGGGAACGGGCATTCGAGCGCAGGAGTGCGGTGCGTGCAAGTCTCCACACGCGTTTGCACTTGAGGATGTGGGATTTGACGGAGGGGACTGCTACCTCAGCCTCCTGGGCCGACAGGAGAGGAGGTTGGTAGCCTAATGAGCACTCGAACGGGGACAACCCTGTAGACGCACTCTTAAGAGAGTTATGGGCGTACTCTACCCAGGGAAGAAAACGGCTCCAGGAGGCGGGATTGCGTGCAGTGACGCACCGCAGGGCGGCCCCCAGGTCCTGGTTCGCCCTCTCTGCCTGGCCGTTAGACTGGGGATGAAAACCAGACGACAGACTGGCCGAGGCCCCCAGGGCTACACAGAACGCCTTCCACACCTGGGAGGAGAATTGGGGCCCACGGTCCGACACAATGTCGGATGGGATCCCGTGCAGCCTGACCACATGAGACACCAGGAGCTCCGCAGTTTCGAGGGCGGACGGGAGCTTAGGGAGGGGAACAAAGTGAACCGCCTTGGAGAACCGGTCCACAATTGTCAGAATGACGGAGTTGCCTTCTGACAATGGTAGACCGGTGACGAAGTCTACGCCAATGTGGCTCCAAGGACGGCCCGGAACAGGGAGGGGAAGGAGAAGACCAGAGGGAGGCTGGTGGGAAGCCTTGCTCCTGGCGCACACCGCGCAGGCCAGGACAAAAGCACGGGTATCCTCCTTGAGCGTGGGCCACCAAAAACTCCTCCTGACGAGGGTGGTCGTTCTGGCAACACCTGGGTGGCACGCCAGACAGGAGGCGTGAACCCACTCAAGGACCTGGGAGCGGACGGGGTTGGGAACAAACAGGGAGGAGTTAGGGTTACTACGGGGGTCAGGGTGGGAAGTCTGGGCGGACCTCACAATCTCCTCAATCCTCCACGAGACCGCAGCCACCATACAGGAAGCCGGTAGAATGGACTCGGGGTCAGCAGGACTGGAGGGAAGGGAAAAAACACGGGATAAGGCATCCGCCTTGATATTGCGGGAACCGGGGCGGTAGGACACAGAAAAATTGAATCGGGCAAAGAATAATGACCACCTCGCCTGTCTGGCATTAAGCCTCTTAGCAGATTTTAAATAAATGAGGTTTTGGTGGTCAGTTAAAACAATAAAGGGGTTACCTGCCCCCTCCAGCCAGTGGCGCCACTCCTCAAGAGCCAGCTTGATGGCCAGAAGCTCCCGATCCCCGACATCATAGTTCCGCTCGGCGGAGGACAGCCTCCGGGAGAAGAAAGCACAGGGATGGAGCTTGTTGTCCAAGGCGGCTCGTTGGGACAGAATGGCCCCCACGCCGGTGTCGGAGGCATCCACCTCAATCGTAAATTGGCGGGTAGGGTCAGGGTGACAAAGAATAGGGGCTGAGGAAAACCGAGTCTTAAGGCGTTCAAACGCGAGCTGAGCCTCGGAGTTCCAACAAAAAGAAAAAGCAGTGGAGGTGAGTTTGGTTAGGGGAGCAGCAATGACACTGTAATTACGGATAAATCTACGGTAAAAATTGGCAAAACCAAGGAACTGTTGTAGGTGCTTACGAGAGGTGGGTTGGGGCCATTCTGTCACCGCCTTGATCTTGGCAGGATCCGCCCGGATGCTGCCCTCCTCGATGATGAAGCCGAGGAACGGGACTGAGGAGACGTGGAAGGAGCACTTCTCTGCTTTGACAAAGAGCTGGTTTTCCAGCAGACGCTGGAGAACCTCCCGGACATGGAGAATGTGCTCCTGAGGGGACTTAGAAAAAATCAAAATGTCATCGATATAAACAAACACAGTTTTCCCCAACAGGTCTCGCAGGACGTCATTTACCATGCCCTGAAAGACTGCCGGGGCGTTAGTAAGGCCGAAGGGGACCACTAGGTACTCGTAGTGGCCCAACGGGGTATTGAAGGCAGTCTTCCATTCATCCCCCTCCCGTATACGCACCAAGTGGTACGCATTACGGAGGTCGAGCTTTGTAAAAATGACGGCCTGCGAGAGGGGTTCAAATGCAGTATTAATAAGGGGAAGAGGATATTTGTTGCGGATGGTTATTTGGTTTAGCCCTCGGTAGTCGATGCAGGGCCGTAGTGAGCCGTCCTTTTTCCCCACAAAAAAGAACCCAGCACCAACAGGAGAAGAGGAGGGGCGGATGATGCCCGAGGCGAGGGACTCATGAATATACTCCTCCATGGAGAGTTTCTCCGGGCCCGACAGACTGTAGAGACGACCCGACGGGAGCTTGGCTCCTGCCAGCAGGTCGATACAACAATCGTAGGGTCGGTGAGGAGGTAGGGACAGAGCGCGTGATTTGGAGAAGGTGAGGGAGAGGTCGTGATATTGCTTGGGGACGTTGGACAGATCGGGTTCGGGTAAGTTGGTGCTGGAATTCTTGGACCCCGGAGGGGGGAGAGCGGAACGGAGACAGCTAGCCAGGCAGTGGCTGCTCCACGCCAGGATACGACCGGCTTGCCAGTCGATATGAGGGTTGTGAAGGCGGAGCCAGGTCTGACCCAAAACTATGGGGGATTGTTGCGAATTAATGAGCAGAAGTTGAATACTCTCCCTATGATTGCCGGATAACACGAGCTGTACGGGAACGGTGGAGTGGGTGACTAACCCCAGACTTCTACCGTCTAACGCAAAGGCAGTGATGGGAGAGGGTAGTAGATCCGTGGGGATGCCGGCCCTCCTGGCGAAGGTGATGTCCATAAAGTTGGCGTCGGCCCCAGAGTCGATAAGGGCCGACGAAACTTCGGACTTGTCCCCCCAAAGGAGAGTGGCCTTGAAGACCAGGCGATTCTGAGCTGCATGGCAAGGTATGATTGGGCTCGTCAGTACGCCCAGTTTTACTGGCGAGCCTATTCTTTTGGGCGAATGGGGCATGAGGCGATCTGGTGGCCTGGTTTGCCACAGTAAAAACAAGATCTTGATCGCAGGCGACGTTGGCGCTCTTCGGCGTTGACCGCAACTCTGCCCAGTTGCATGGGCTCTTCCTCAGAGACACCAGACGCCGCCCTGGATCCAGAGGCAGAAGGGTGCGAGCGAGTGTGTTGTTGATGTTGATGCTGATGACCGGAGTTCCCCCCTCGCTCACGGGCCCGGATACGGAGTCGGTTGTCAATAGCGATGGCCAGGCTAATAAGGCAATTGAGTGACGTTGATTCCTCACGGGTGGCAAGTTGGTCCTTTAATTCTTCGCTAAGCGCCTGGCGGAAAGCCCCCTGAAGGGCGGTGTCATTCCATCCGGACTCCGCTGCGAGGGTACGGAATTGTATTGCCATTTCCGCGACACTGCGGCTTCCTTGACGGACCCGAAGTAGGCGTTGTGTTGCGTCCCGCCCACAGGTAGGGTGATCGAACACTCGCCGCATCTCAGCAGTGAAGGCGGCGAAGTTGATGCAGAGCGCGGCTTGGCTGTCCCAAATGGATGTAGCCCACTCCAGGGCACCACCTCCCAAACTGCTCATAATGAAGGCGATCTTACATGGGTCGGAGGCGAAGGAGGAGGGCTGCATCCGGAATACAATGTCGCATTTCATCAAAAATTCGCGACACTTTCCCAATTCCCCGCGGTATAATTCTGGGTGTTGAACGCGGGGCTCACGGAGAGAAGTGGGCACAGAAGGATCCACCGGCGGGTCCGGCGCGGGCGGTGTAGGGCCCACAGGAATACGCGGAAGCGGCTGGTGAAGAGCTAGCTGTGCTACTTGCTCCGTGACGACCCTCAGCACCTCCAGCACGTCATCCAAACGTCGGCCCTGTTGGTCGCTGACCGCAGTTTGGCAGGAGAAGGCGTGGCGAATTTGCTCTAGGTCGGCTGGGTCCATGATTTTTGGCCAGTTCGTTCTGTTACGAACCAGAAACGGGACGAACCCAAGTGCAACGACCAGGAGACAGATTCACAAAGAGGGTGTTTAATAAATTAAGTGTTGGGGTAGTCCCAACACTGTACAAGAGGGGAAAAAACACGATATCACACAGGAACAGTATGTAGCCCGGGACGGGCTGCTCCAAGCCGGAGCTGGACTGGCAGGCCTGGAATGTTTCGTTCCCAAACCGGAACTGGACTGGACAGGAACTGGACCGGGAGGTCCACACCGGAATCTGGGTCTGGAACAGTTTTGTTCCAAACCGGAACTGGACTGGACTGGAACTGGACCGGAAGGTCCACACTGGAACACGGGTCTGGAACGGATTTGTTCCAAACCGGAACTGGACTGGACTGGAACTGGACCGGGAGGTCCACACTGGAACTGGGGTCTGGAACGGATTTGTTCCAAACCGGAACTGGACTGGACTGGAACTGGACTGGACTGGAACTGGACCGGGAGGTCCACACTGGAACAAGGGGTCTGGAACGGATTCGTTCCAAACCGGAACTGGACTGGACTGGAACTGGACCGGGAGGTCCACACTGGAACAATGGTCTGGAACGGATTTGTTCCAAACCGGAACTGGACTGGACAGGTAGGTGCGAGACTCACACCTGGACTGGAATTGCTGGGGAGCGGCTCACTACGGCAGGACAGGAACTGGACCGGATTGACTGCACCGGTACAGAACAAAAACAAAAGGTAGGGTTAGTGCAAGGGAAGGCACGGGAATGACCGGGAGGTTCTCACGGAGGTGCAGGGTTTGAGAGGGAGGTGGTTGGTGAAGCACGGCAGAGATGGGTTGTGTGGCGTAGCTGCGGTAGGTCCGGAAGGAGCTGACTGTCTCCAGAGCTCCAGGAGCCGGTGCCGAAGAACTCGTTGGCTTCTTCGGTCGGACAGGAACAACTGGAGGGTAGCCAGGTAGCAAGCTCTCCCGGAGCCTACACGAGCTGGAGGTGGAGGTACCGCAACACACACAACGATAACGGGGGGAAACGAACACTGCCACGGGTGAATGGGAGCTGGGTTAGATGGAGGAGAAGGGAAACAGGTTAGCTGCATGCACGACAAGAATTGACGGGGTGGTTAACTACCAGACTGTAGTTAGGAGCCGAACCCAAGCTGCACGGGGATAATATTCCCCGACCAAGCGAGTAGTTCTCTTTAACACGACCAGGAAAACAACGAGCATGAACACCGGGTGACGAACGTTAACGAACTGGCGCCGACTGGCAGCCAGCCGAAGGACTAAATAGTGAGGTTAATAATAGAACTAAACAAGGGACAGGTGTGGAAAATCAGCAGGAGTGATTACAAGACACCAGGTGAGGGAATGCATGCAACGAGGGGGGACGGAGTGAAAAGGCGGAAGTGAGACAACCAAACGAACAAGACAGGGAAGGAAACGCCCAGACCGCAGCAGCGGGGAAAACACGGACAAAAGGATCCAACATGACACGGAGGGAAAACAGGAAAATACAGAAAACGAACAGGAAGGGAGCGGAACATTACACTTGCTACATATATTCACTCTTATTGCACGTATAGCAATAAAAACGTACCTCTTAACTCAATTATATTCAATTAAATCAATGCAAAATAGATTAGTCTTCCACTGCAGAATCCGATAAAGGCGACAAAAGTCACTAATAAATGTGCCGAGGAAAATGGAATGTGTTGCATGGGAAAAATTGGAAATAGATTAATTGCATGCTAGGGCCGAGAAAATAGGAAAATGAAGAGTGGAAAAATAAAAAGAACCAGTAAATAAATGTATTTATTTTATCGACTGATTGGAGGCTAAGGAAATGATTAAAAGCTTTTTATTTTTCACAATCCAGATAACCTATTAGTGACTTTTGTCGCCTTTAGGATTCCATAGTAGTCAGAAATTGACAGTGGGTGGACTCGTTCTGCAAGCAGGAGGCCTCCCGACCACGACCAAATGGGCGTGTTCTGCTATCGTTCTTCACTAAACCGCGTGATGCGGGATAGCCCGACATGGTCAAAATGAGTCCACCCAATACGCCGGGTTGCAATGCACACGGCTCTTAAAAGGACTGAAAAGAGGTAATTTGATTAGCTATGGTTGAATCAAGCTGAAGCACACCCACTGATAAATATTCTGCATAACCCAGCCCATTTTCAACCTTTGCAGTGTGCTGTGAGCTGTGCGCTTCTTGCCTCTGGTCCGAAAATAGCGAAATAGCCACGCCCAGTGCGCTATACACTACGCCATTGACTATGACAGCTCGCCGCACGCCATGCGCTTGGCGGAAAATAGAGCCCTTAAAGTGACTGTTATGTGGCCGGACAAGTATATTGTGATTTGTCTATTTTAGTCTGTAGCTTTTGGCAGTGAAAAATCTGTTGTTGGAGACCTGTATAGTATACTGTTAATTTTGTATGAAAGGGGATTTCTTCAACCTGTTTCGTGCATGCATAAACATCTCACATGTCTATACATTAAGATCTGTAACAGAGATGTACAGCACTGTGAACAAATACAGTTGGACTCCTGGAGTCATGCAGTGTTTATGGAGTTCGTATCAGCTGTGACCCCCCTGCTGCTTAAGCTGTAGGAGGAGACTAATTGCTGAAGTCTAGGTGATTAATTACCTGAGCATCTCGTGGTGCACCTGCAAC
The DNA here is from genome assembly GCA_029718625.1 of Synaphobranchus kaupii. Lineage (NCBI taxonomy): Eukaryota > Metazoa > Chordata > Actinopteri > Anguilliformes > Synaphobranchidae > Synaphobranchus > Synaphobranchus kaupii. The sequence continues at coordinate 14,983,239 of CM056390.1, read as the reverse complement.
CCTGCCCGACTCAGGAGAACCCTCTCGCCGAGCTCCTGGACCTCCGAAGCACACTGAGCGCAGCACGGCTGCTGCATTAGATCTGTAAATGTTTCTCAGGACTTCATCCCCTCTACAACACTCAACTTCAGAAGTATTTAAGGGCTCCCTTGCCGCACCCTTAGGTCCCAGCTCACCCAAGTAGCGCTGGAAATACGGGTATGGCTTATGTAGCGGCATATTCGCAGCGAGAGGGGTTGCTGCGCAGATTGCTGCGATTTCTTCTTGCGTGCAAACTACGCGCAACGTGGAAAGCAGATGAATTGCCTGTAGGCCTCCCTTGAACATCATAGAGAGAGAGAGTGTCAGAGAGAGATGGAGATGCGGCTCATTGCTCTGTCATCCTGTTGTTTATTCAGGCATGTTACATGACCTCTGGCAACAAAGGCATATACCAGCACCAGTGCGAATGGGTTCAATCAATAACCCACATTCAACAGACAAGAAAGACACCACTCGCAGATATGTTGTTTCCTGCATGTTAGTAGAAAGGATTAAGCTTTGCAAGCTGAATTTACTTATAATCTATTCTAAATTCTGATATGTTAATCATAATAATCATATCACAGTGGTAGTGTAATTGTCTCATTTCAAAAGTTAAATTTAATGCCTGCTTATAATATGCAAGGAACATCGCGAAACTCCGCCCCACTCTCATCCTTCCAGATGCTGTGAAGCTCATTCATGCCGGTGCATCTTCAAGACTCTACTACTGCAATGCCCTGTTTACAGACATCCTCGCAAAGAACATGCAGAGACTGCAGAATATCCAAAACTGCACAGCCAGAATCCTCATGAGAATACAAAACACGCACGTACATCCGCCTTAACCTTTCACTGGCTCAGCCTAACACTGCTGAACTCAGCGCTTCAAACTCATGTCCATGGAATCACGATTCCACAGTGATATAAAAACAGAAACACTCCCGGCATTACTTACTTCGGTTGATTCTCCTCAGGAATTATTGCCATAACAATAATCGGATGGCCAGTCCTTCACAGAAATTAACTAGCAATAAAGCAAAAAGGAGATTTCTATATTATCCTTATTGCTGACTATATTAATGGTGCCACAATGCCGTTAGTCTGCTGGCATGCATGGCCGTTTGCATCCATTTTGTAAATGATTAAAGTTCGGTAATGCGATTGTGTTATGTGCTTTCATTAATCTGCCCAGTTACATCTGAAGCGCTGAATAATTCAGTCTCTGGACTCCTAGTAGAAGGATAACTCTAGAGTCTTGAACACAGGAATATGTAGTTGAAAGAAATGCCTGCTACTGAACCTGATCTGTATGTGTTCCCAAGCCTCTAGTACTGTCCTGCTTATCAATTGGTGTATCAAAAGTGTTTTTGATCATGACATACAGGGCCAGATTGGAGGCTTCGCTCTCCCTGTATCCGCTGTTAGTTGACACCTACTCCCATTGGTATGTCATGCTGGGAAGGGAAGTGCGGAGGTTGACAGGATTCGTGTCAGAAGAAGGCTCCAGGATTGTGGACAGTGACAGACTAAGCAAAAAAAGCATGCGTACCTGAGGGTGATCGCGCTGTGTGTTTCCTCAACCTTCGAGCCCGCCGTGCAGTTATCATCCTTAACTTCGCGAAACATATGCACATTACTCTTAGATCCACAGCCAATTGCTCACGATGATCCCAAAAAAATAAAAATAAAACAATGAAAAGTTTTTTACAGGAACGTCAATGCTATTCTCGCATATGGCACTCTGTGGGAGGACTTGAGTTCAAGAACATTTTCCATTGAATCATTATTTGGGTTGTATTCTGTTTTGTTTCACTCTGTAAAAAAAAAAAGAATAAAGCAGCCGTTGCCCCATCTATCAACTTTTTTATCGTGACCTTCACACACGATATCATCATTCCACGAGCCGCACTTTTTGTATTGAAAGTGATGAAGCACACGGTCACAGTGGGATATCAGTAATGTTTTTAAGTGAGACCTGAGAATTTATGAAGGATCCCTGTTTTTAGCCACTTCTGTAATGGGAAAAGACACATTGAAATGCAGAGGAAACATAATTCATTTTCATGAAATATACAGTATTGTCTTGTTGATAGTGCATATATAGCTTGAAAACTGACAGAACCAGATTTGTACATCCATCTTTATCTGCAGGGCAAGAAATTGGTCTAATTCAAATTCAGAATGAGGAAAAACAAAATAAGTCTAAAAAGCTAATAACTGGTATTGCTCAATACAAGCATAATACATATTTTCCCCACACCTAAAAAAAACAGTAGTCTAAAGGAAGAAATAATGCAACAAGCATTAATGTCAGTAATTCCTTCAAATTTTAAACTGACAATGGTGCTTAAGTGATAGCTTGTCCAACATCTGTGCTATCTATTATTTTTTTGGCTTTCAATATGATACTCTGTATCCAAAGAAGCATTTTTATCATTTTTATCAAATTCACTGTCTGCAAGGACAACAAATCCACCAGTGCCTTAGGTTGTAAGACGGGAGTCAATGTGAGGAAGGCTGCCATTTGTGAAGACACTTCAAAGGACCAGAGAGCAGTGTGATGAAACAATATAACTCTGACTTCCTTTGGGTTTTCATCCCATTTGTTCTCAAGGATGTTCTCACCTGGAAGTGACTGTGATAAGAGGAAGTTGGACTGTTTGGTCATGGGTGTGTTTGTGTGTTCTAGGGGCACTTATGGCAGAAGAGGCCATTAAGCCCCTGGCCAAAACAATACATCTGGGATCTGTCCCGTCTCTCAGGCTGACACCTCAGTTCATTGCACCCCCCTTCTCTCCTGGATTAAGACTCAGTTTAAATGGTCAACAGACCCTGTAAAACTTACAAACATTGCACATGTGATTCTTATATTGTTACATTATGTCTTATGTAGTAGTAACAGGAATTGCATGTAAAATGGTTCATCAGAAGGGAATTTTCATGACAACTGCAACATAATAATATTTAATCTGTTAATAATAATCATAATGGTAAGCTGTTTGGTATGAATGTAATCCAGTAAAATCAAGGAATCAAATGAGATACATTTCATACCAAATGGAGTTTAGTAAAACATAGTTCCAATAACTCTGTAAAACTGTAACACTGGAATGTACTCTCTGGTAATCAACTCCTTTTCCCTTCACCCTACTCAGCAACGGTGGGGGTTTAGATTCCCGATTCGACCACACCTCCAGGTTAATTTATGGCACTGCCGCCTGGTTCAAACGCAGGATTTGGCTTAAAAGAAAGGGAGACACACTTATCTTGGAGCATCGTAACCGATCTCCCACACCGTGCAGACTGTGCGCATACTCTATGTGTTTGTGTTTGGAATATCGCAATCGATTTCCCACACCTGTGCAGATTTCTGTGTGTGTGTGTAGCTGAAGCAGGCCGGTAAGATATTTACTCTGTGTTTCTTTTCTTAATTTGTATGTTTTGTAATTGACCTGAATTTAAGATAATGACCTACCTGCCTGTGAATAAATTCTTATTATTTTAACTTGCGTGGTCTCCATGACTCTAATCCATTTTCTACCTTTTCCAGCCTAAGTTACGACTGAATACTCAGGGGAACAATTCTGACCAATGACCAACTGATCAGTGGTGTGGTACAGTATGTGGAGTATTTAAGTTGGGTAGGCGACCGAGTTCGGCCCGTACGGATTGGTTGAGGCACGGCTCTGGGAATTTGACGCGAAGAGAGCCCCTGGACGTTATAGCTACGTCGGTTCTTGTCAAATTAGCCTTAAGGAGTCCTCTGAGTGCACGCTGACTGGGGCTCGCAACTATCTATGTAAAATATAATACATGTATTGTGTCGGCCAGACCCCCAACCTCTATGTTCTCCACCGAACTGAGATTCGGCAATAGTGCTAATCCCGGGAGCATATATTGAGTAATGGTGGCATACAAGGATGAGTCGAGTGTAAACACTCTGAGCTTCACGCATGATTAAAGTAAAATTCTAAATTATATTTTTATATGGTTAAGAGTAAACCACTTGTAACTGTTACGCTTACTGTTTGTGATCATAGATATATTCGATGTGTTGTTCAGCTCCTGTGTGTGTGTTCTAATGCTTCCATTGGAATATTGACATTTGGACGACAGGTCGGATATATCCGTGATAACAACATGGCCCCGTTTACGAACGGAGAATTATAAGAATCGTACTGATCCGTTTCAGGCCTGTCTTAAGCGGGATATGGAGCAGCGCATTCATATCTGACTCGTGGCGACGGACTCAGTATATTCTTAAATGTACTTGTAATATATACATGACCGGAGGATAAATAACTGAACTCTTTTTTATTTACATCACAACAGCAAAGGAAAAACATATTTACTCCTTCCCCTCCAGCTATTCCCTCATTGGTCTAGCTGTGCGGGTTCTACAGGTGAACAGCATCAATATACAAAAACAATGGGAGTCTATGTACCCACAGGTAGCATGCTCAAGATTGCATGCCAAAATCTCTCAGTAAATTCAAACCAAGTCGTTCAGCCAGTTCATTCATACGATGAACACATATTGACATCTTAGCTACTATTATTTTTATAGATTTCACCAGTTTACATGTACGGTCATTCAAATCACACTACGGTTGTGGTAGTGTGATCTGAATTAAAGCAAATACACTTCCTGCATACTGCGTACTGTTAATTGTTTAGTGCTATATAATAGACAGTATATTTAGTAGTATAGCATTTATAGTATTTTCTGGGATTAAGGACCCATGGTTTTTCATTTCTCAAGTTGAGCATGTTTCTTCCTATTAGTTTTTTCAACTTTACAATAAATCATTGCTAACTGTTGGTGAATTTGTTCTTCATGTGGATGGTAAAACGTCTTCTTTGGATGCATAGTACAAAAATATTTACATCTGTTTTAAGTGAACTCTCTTTTCTCTCTTTTATATTCTTCCAAGAGTTACTGAACTCCAAAGTATGTGTGTGAAGCCTGAGTAAGTCTCCTGTCACAGCAGATATATACCTGTGTGCAAGTCAAACAAGAAAGAGACTCATTAAAAAACAAATCAGGAAGTGAGATTGCCTAAGACTGAAAATAAATGCCTATGAATTCTCGTGAGAGTGGTCACAATCTATCATACTAACTAGCCCATTATCTCCATAGATTTTAAAGCACTTTTGTTCAGCGAGCATTTTCCTGTGCTTGAGTTAGCATACACAAATTTTCTCAATTTGTCTTATCCGTCCTACATTTTTTCATGGACCATCACCAGCCAAGTGGAAACAAGATAAATGAACCTGCTCCCGTCCAGGTGTTTAATGTGGAACAGGATGTAGAATTTTAGGAAAGAGGCCTGGAATTAGAGGCTTTCATTGCGGTTTTAGGAAATAACTATTCATTTTAAATTAAAATAGCTGCATTCTAATCAAAAGTAATACCTCCGGGTTATTATATTAAAGCACTAGGCGTGACATGTAATGGACGGGTTGCACGCTAAACTAACAATGCAATGGACAAAATAATCGCCATAGCCACTTGCACTCAAAGAGTCAGAAAGGACGTGGGCAACATGTATTTGATAAACTAAGAATACTTTCTTTTAAATGTAATACATTAAAATGTAAATAAATGTACGGGTAGTCTTCCAAAAAGACAGACAACAAACAACAATCAACAATCAATCAATCGCTACAACAGCTTGCAACGTGCTGGGTGAATTCTTCTTTCACATAATAAGAGGGTGGTTACCTACATTCTGTATGGTTTGTGCAGTAGTGCCATTTGACAAGCAACCACCACTATCTTAAATTGAAATAACTAAAATGTGAAATTGTACGGTAAATATTAATTGTTTGTTACTCATTTTCATTGGTCCAATGACGTTTCATTCAGAAAATATATAATATAAATACAGAATTATCTTTCAAAATTATACTTTGCAATCAATTTTGATTTGCAGTGTTTAGAATGATATGATCAAATCTAACTTATAATGTGAAGAAAAATATGTTAGCTATGTGTATTATTCAACCTAGGGAATTCATTAAATCTAGATCACAGTCAAGAGAAACCGTATAATATTATGATTCCTCATTTCTGTCATATGTGTTGTATATTCTTGTCTTCAATTTGATTGGTGTAATAAATCACATTTTTATCTTTGATGCTCTCTCTCTCTCTCTCTCTCTCTCTCTCTTACTGTAGTGTAACTTCATGGATCATATCTCTCTCGCTCTCTCTCTCTCTGCCCCCCCCCCCCCCCGTTCCCATGTGCAAATATATTTCTTAAGAGAGATGTGAGCTGTACAGAATATACCGAGACGGTGTGACCTCTCTTACAGTATCATTATCTCTGGTGTACTCACCACTGACACTCCAACATTGCTATCAGACCGCAGACTGCCAAATTCTTGATTTCTTTCCACTGCTTTGAATATCAAGTAGAGCTATGCTTCGAAAGAATCCTTATTTTCCTTCCAATTCCTCACAGGACAAATATAACAACACCACAAACCCACTGCATATGTTGCATCTGGTTCGTAGCTGTAGTCCTCAACGGGGGCCATATTGCACGGTTACACGCTGTTTCTTATACCAGATTTAAGTGAGCTTCTTTGCTTCTAATATTTAAATTATTTTAAGGTATTGATGTCATACATTCTAAAATAATATTCCATAAGAAAGGTCAGATAAATTCTAATTAATTATGTGCAAATGTTTTATTAGGGTCTTCATTCAATACTTCTTTTAGAAAAATTTACTCATGATAATAAACTTTCTTGTGGAAAAATTGTTTTAGGATAATTATTATGAGGTCAAGTAATGATGTAGGAAAGCATTATTCGGCACAGTGAAATGACATTATTATTAGAAATGCAGCTGGAGGAACCCTGCTGTATTCTTTGCTCTGAGCCCTGAACCACACTGCCAGATAGGAATGATAAATGTCCATCTTTAAGCATCCATGGAACTCCTGCGTTCAAGTAAATCGGCTTCAGAGCAGGGAGACAATAGTGAGCCGTCAGGTAATTATCATTCAGTGCTTATAAAGCCACTTACTTTAGACTTCATTGTGTGTGGCATATTGAGCACCTTCCCACTTTATTTTCATCAACTTTCAGTTTCTTTTTGCATTACCTTACCTTGAATATAAAGTAGGAATGGATATAGCCTAACGAATTTAATGGATATCGGCTTTTTTGTTCTGTATTATTATTGTCAGGAGAAGCCAGGAAGATGATTTTTTTTTTTTGTATGACCACGTGCGCAGATTAATATATTTTTTAAAGAACGGATTGTTTAGAGATGAATATAAAATGAGATGATTTTGGCACTTATACCTAATTTATCCTGGCTAATGGAAATTTTCATAACTTTGGTTAAGAATAGCCCTCAATTTGCTTTTGAATTAAACCTTGACATTGCTATAAGCTATATTCAGGGCTATCCCTACCTCCATGAATTTAGTTAGTTCTACAGCAAAACTTTTTGAAATCAATTTATTTCCATCGCTGTGGTGGATAATTTGTATTACAGTATTCATTGCCTTAACAATGGAGAGGTAGAACAAAGCAATAACAGACTAGCAACAAACTTTGTAGCAGGAGCAGCTCTACTATTGCCATTCCATCTGTGTTCATAGAGCATGAATTAATGCGGTTTACATTAAATTTGTATTTCGTCATTGGATTCTGAGGTTGTGATCAAATAGAACTTCTTCAGTGTCAGCTGAAGTATTTATGCCGTTCTCACAGGAAAAGACGAGATTACCCTGGCTCCCCCAGAGTACTGTAATAGAATGGCAATTAGCGCCCAATAACCACCGGTTCTGGCTCCTGTAGGGCCTTTTGGTTGACATGTAGAGGCCTTAAAATACACTTTGTAACCATTTGCAGCATTTTCATCTCTTGCCGTACTAAAATATTAATGCTTGTGGCAATTAAAATCTGTTCTGTGATGTCCTTTACACCGACTTTGTAGAAATCGCATGGTTTTTGTGCCTGGTTGCATCCCATTTCTCTGCAACACATATTCCAATGGGTACAACAGAACAACAGTGCCTGGCCTTGAGTGTCGTCTTGACTAAAATCAGCACTCCATGTCCATGAATGCACTAGTGGTGGGACATGAATGCACATGAATGTGTACACCTTGTGTTCTCTTTGCTTGGTGGTATAATTAGAGCTCTCCACCACACACAACTCTTTCCAGAGACTTGTTTTGCTTCCAAGCATCTGGCGTCTGAATATGTAGACAGTGCAGCTGTTGCATGCTATTAAAACTGAACAAAGTCCAGTATTGAGGACATTCAGTCCTTCTCTGGCAATGTACTCTACATTGAACAGAAATGCTATTACCAGCATGCACCATTCTGTCATGTAAAGCAACAGGTCATTGAAAGGTCTTTTTTATTATGTCACGATTTCTTTGACAAAGCGGTATGTTATATTATCCAGGTCATCCACAGCAATAACAGGCTCAGATAAGCGTGAAACAAGGCCACAACAGTGAACGGGATGCACCGACTCCCCGAGATCTACTCCTAAAACAAAAACACTTAAACTCACGCTGCGATGATGCCCATCAGCGTGACTTTAACTGCGCCAGGCACGCCTGAGATGCTTAACTGCTTTACGGACGAGCTTGTTTTTCCGGCGTCGAAGACGCGTCGCCCATCAGCCAAGTGAATTACACTCCAGAGCAGAGAGGAGATGGAGGAGCGTCAGGGACAGACTGCTTACAGCGAGGACACAAACAAATGAGGCGCGCAGAACATTAATCCATCCTGACAGTTTGTTACATCAGTTTTATTAAAAGTCTATTAAACACGGCAAAGCAGTTGTCATCCCGTTTGAGCACAAAAGGCAACACTGCGTGCCGTCTTTCAATTAAGGAACGAAAAAAGAGAATCACTTACAACGACAGACAATATTTTAATAAGGATCGGTATTGACAGGCTTTAAGTCAAAGTTAATAGTGAGTGCCTTCTCATAACCCTTGCCACAAAGGTTCTGCTTTGCTTCTATATTTCTATATGGGTATATGTCTGCAACAAAGTGGGCAGTAATGATGTCACATCAAAGGAGTGATGGTGTGAAAGCTAATCGCACTTGCTAACGTTAGATTTATGCATTGCCTTTCAATTTTATGAGCTAATAAGTCACTTGGAGTGTTTATGTCATTAACCAACAATATTTAGATTGTTTATTTCCATTAAAAATGGAATGAGGGATTTTTGCATTATTTTACTGACGTTTTGTGGACAGGCGTATCTATTTTATCAAAATGTAGGCTCAGGTGAGTCATCTATTTTAAGAATGAAGTAAATTCTTTTTTGATATCAAAACACAACCACAACAGGGCCAGTGACATTTGCAGGACAAGGGAAGCAGTACATTACAGTTACATTACATTTCAGCACTTAGCAGACACTCTTATTTAGAACAATCAAGACATTATATTTTTACATACAAACTATTTATGCAGCAGGATATTTAATGAACAAACTTAGATTAAGTACCTTACTCAGGGGTACAACAGCAGCACCCCAGCAGGGAATCAAACGCACAACCTTTCAGCTAGAAGCCCAGGTCCCTAACAATGAGGAGCCAATCCCAGCATGCATTGGGCGAGAGGCAGGAATACACCCTGGACAGGTCGCCAATTAATCGCAGGGCGCACACACCATTCACCCACACACTCATGCCTATGGGCAATTTAGAGTCTCCTATTAGTCTAACCTGCATGTCTTTGGACTGTGGGAAACTGGAGTACCCGGAGGAAACCCACGTGGACACAGGGAGAACATGCAAACTCCGTGCAGAAAGGCCCTCGGCCGGGATTCGAACTTGCTGTGAGGCAACGGTGCGCCATTGCACCACCGTGCCGCCCACTTATATTCATATATTCACATATTGTTTAATTCTTCTCGTGTTATACCCTTTATCACATTATTAGCCATCAGAGAAGTGGCCTCATAAATATTTGAAGGATAACAGGAGCAAATTAGACTTTTTTTAGAGTAGGAGATTAATGGCATGCTTTTTCACCATTTTCTGAGAAGCAGAGGATTGGAACTCCTCCAGCAATCAAGGGCAGAAGCAGGTCTTTTGCAAACTACTGTATGTCGAACATGACCAGCATAAAGCCCAGCTTTGTTTAGAGACTTTGCATGCTTTCTGTAGACAATGTCACAGCCTCCCCCCGCCACCCCAGTTCACCCTGAAATGCCATACCTAATTCAGGCCCAAATTATGTCATGATTCAAATATATTAATGACTGCATACCACTCCTTCCTTAAATTGCAATGAATATACGTTTTATCGCAACCTTGCAAGGAGTGATGCATGAATTTGCTAACGCTTTTTTTTCCCATTAAGAAGTGGGATCTTTCCATTCTGACAAGCAAGCAATTGCAGTGGGCTCTGTTCTCTGCTCTGCGTGCCCCCTGGCTGTGAACAAAATGGCTGGCAGGAACAGCAGGCGCAGAGAACGAATAAGAGTAATGTGATGAGAAGACTTAGAATTAAGCTCTTATTGTCAGGCACTGCATTGGCGGCCTGTCCAGGGTGAATTCCTGCCTCTCGCCCGATGCATGCTGGGATAGGCTCCAGCACCCTCCGTGACCCTGACCAGGAATAAGCGGGTTAATGGATAATGGACGGATGGATGGATGTCAGGCACTGCATTTTTTACTGAGCTAGGATGAAGATAATTCAATGGAGTCAAGGCTAAACGCAAAATAGTTAGCGACAGAAAAAATAATTTGATGGAAACATAACAAAATAAGTGTATGAGAGACCACTTTCCTCCCCTCACCTTGGCAAGAATCTCATATTGTGTCGTGGGGTATCCAGGACAAGAAAATAAAGACTCAAGTCAATATTTGCTGAGGTTAAGCAGCGCTTAACCAATGACACAATTTATTTCAATCAAAAGAGAACTGCGAAATAGCACTACTGTCCAGACCCATAGGGATAAACCACTACTTCAATGTTTCTTCAGTCTTGCTGTGGTTTGATTTTTAACTTTAACACCGGCTTGGTTGCCAAGGCAACCTGCATTGTCTCTCTGATAGGATGCGGCTGTCTGGATCTCAGTACACAGAAATAAACTCACCTGAGGCTTCTGTGAGTTAAAAATAGAAATAATGGATTAGTAGCAATATGCAGAACCTGTCACACAGGAGAAATAAGAAATAAGAGTCAAATCCATGCTGTCTCATCTGTAGAAAATCATTATATTCTCTGAAAAAGAAAAACTGAATTTAAATACTGTGAAGAAACAATGGGATAATGAAGTCAGAGCCGCAGCACAATATCATTGCATTTTCCCTCTTGAGGTTATACTAGCAGACATAAACAAAAGCCAACAACAAACCTCATGGTTTTAAAAGACTCATTATAATTGAAAAAGGCATGTTTGGGGTTAAAAATAAATCAACTGTCAGGTCAAAAAACTGACAAAAAACCTGCCAAGATTTTTAGTACAACACAAGACAAAGATACCTACATCAATCCTCATGATGTGTGAATTGGGGCATACCGGTGAATTGCCATCGCTGAAATATTGACACAAATAGATTTAAAATGCAAACATATTTTCCGTCATATGGGAAGGAGGATGACTGGATTTGAGGACGCATCTCACTTCTCAGCTTCTGCAAGGATGGGACGGGGGTGGGGGTTGAAATACGTATACAGCATAAATGTTGAGTTCAGAAGTGGTTGGGATGCTGCCAAGCAGTCTGCTGCCCTGGGACCCAGTTTACATTTCAACAAGAGGGGCTTAAAATGTATCTCTCCGCTGCATTCCTGATAGGCCCTTCCCTCCGCGTGTACAACCATGACAAACAATAACCAGCGTCAAGGGGTCCCCCTCTATTGACTCATCATCCTCTCTCCAAGTCTCCGGAACGTCTGATAATAGCGCGGCCTTTGTGCACTGGCGTGCCGGCTAATCCAGTCTGGGATGCGACCGATTTTCCGTTCTCAATGGCGGACATCGTAATCTCATTACGCGTTATCGCTGGCGCTGATAGGAGCCAGCAGCGCATCAGAGGATGATGTTTAACCATGGCGGCATGTGTAACGGGATTTCCATTGAACCGAGTGGGCCCGGGTAAGACAGTAGGTGAGAAAAGAAGTCGCACTCGCCGCCAACGAATTTAAGTGCCGTCTTTGCGCCGAACGGGAAAGGATTCACGGGCTTCTCCTCCTGTTCTCGTTGCCCTGAATGTTTGTTTATGGAAATGTGCGGCGTGATGATAAAATGTGCCCTTATGAATCATTCCAAAATGGTGTGAACGTGTAGGTTTGCGTGTGATATTCATCTGACAGGGCCCTCCCACCAAACCATCCGGTCCCACCACCCTGAATTGAGTGCCAGCCACTAAATCGCGGCGGAATAGTGAGAGAACAGCGCGCTTAATGAGCTCTCGCACGCTCCTGTAAATCGTAGATCAAAAGCTCCCGCTCGTGATTTACGCAGTTTGTAGCAGTTATTCATTTTAGATCACTGCAGTTCGAAGGTTAATTACCTTCTTACATGCAGCACATTCTCAAAGACCACATCCGTCTGTTGCTTATCTTAGCTGCGTAATGATCCGTCTTCATGTTTCACTGCACTATACGGTGGGAGGAGTCACTGCCTCGTCATAAACGACATGGGAGTCTCGGGGCGGACTCTGAAGGCGATGGAAGCTCGGTGAAAACAAGCGCACTGTTCTCTTATTCCGATCACAGACTGGTTTTATGATCTATCTTCGATGGCTAATCCAGGCTTACTCTCGACGAGCTCCTGTTCTGTCTTAATTACCTGAGTGTAGCATGAATACAAAGTTGGTCCATGAATGTCCTCGGTGAGCCACCGGCTCCACAAATGTTTGTGAATTCATAAGGGTCTTTCTGTTAATTACCACCACCAGGGGCACCACAGCATTTGGCAGTCAGCACAAGTGCTCTCTAACTAAAATTGGTTTGGTATTTTTTATAGCAATAAATGACGCTGTGTTTAAATGCAGTTTAAGCGATGGTAGGCTTACCAATACAAATTATTTTTACAGTATGGTGTAAGGAAGTGTCAGAATATTTTGCTTCAGGGCGGCATTTATGTGTATTTAACATTGTGTGGGCACAACAGGTGCCATTGTAACCCCCTTGAGTTTTATGTTGTTTGCTTCATTGCCAGTCGCCATAATCTCCTTATGCTAAATATATCTCTTCAAATTATTGTCTTGGTTCTTAATTGGTGGAATTCCACTGCACCCTGCCGACTATGGCTCACAGCTCCCCAAATATTTTCTCAGAGGATTCTGAAAAATGTCTAGTGCTTAATATGTTGCAGAGCTCATCTCTTTTCTATAGAGCTATTAGACTGATTTAATTGCAAGAGGGATCAAAAGGAAATTAAGCAGTATTATTATTTTAGTTTGTGCTTTTCACTTTCATTTCAATCTACATTGGCAGTTTGCATCCTCAGCTACAGATGTAACGGTTTTCATTCAAGTCTGAAGTTCATAGTTATAAGTGAAAAAACCTGAAAGAGTTGTTTAAGCCTGTGAAGAAAGTTTTATAAAGCAATGATAACCGGCTGTATCTGGTGCTCAAATGCAACACGATGTTTCAGAGCATAGATTTTGCCGGATTTGCTGGAAACTCAGTGAATGTTCTCTGCAGAAGAGCCCCTGATACCTCAGGGCTAAACCTTTCTCATTCCTATAGTCCAGGATGAAATCTCATTTAGGATTCTGGTCAGGTCTCATCTCAGTTATTGCTTTGAGATGACCTCCCCCCCAGGTATGCAAGAGAACTTGTCTATCATGAGTTAAACATATTTTTAGTCTTACTACTTCTTCCAACTAACTAAGGACTTATCGGGAAGAGTCAGCATCATTCACACCTTTTACAGTTCCATGTAAATAAGTAGCGCGTCAACGTCCACAAGGTCTTCAGTATACCTCCTGTCACCATCATTAATGAACTGTTTGTCTGTTTCCAAATATTTTTCAGTCCAAAATGCAAGATTATGTTGTTATGTATCATTAAACACCCCTGTCTATAGTATACACATTCATAATAGATATGGCTGCAATGTTAATCGGAGTGTCTATTCCTAGTTAGTGCAAATACACTGCCTGGCCAAAAAAAAAGTCGCCGTTGCACCAGTCATGCATAGTGCCCACTGTATGTGTTATGTGTTATGATCTGGTGAAAGAGTGGTTCAGGGAGCATGAGGAATCATTTTCACACATGAATTGGCTACCAGAGTCCTGACCTTAACCCCATTGAAAGTCTTTGGCATGTGCTGGAGAAGACTTGACGGAGTGGTTTGACTCTCCCGTCGTCAATACAAGATCTCGGCCAAAAATGAATGCAACTCTGGATGGAAATAAATGTTGTGATGTTGCATAAGGTTGTCGAAACAATGCCAGGACAAATGTGTGCAGTAATCAAAGCTAAGTGTGTGACTTTATTTTTGGCCAGGCAGTGTAGCTGTACTGTGTGGCACATGCTATTCATACTAACTCTGTCTACCAGCGTAGAGCTGCGCTGTCGAGCAGTAACTCTGCAGACCAGCATTTTTTATTTTGGTCTAATTTTATGAGTTGAGAATTAACTGCTAAATTATATTATTAGTCACTATAACTGGTGAATTAGCTACGTACCTAGCGAATCACAATAGTTGGGTTAGGGTTAGGATTAGCATCATCCTGCTATTTGCATTTAGTGTGTAAAGCATTGACGTTGCACTTAGTGCAAATAGATTCTGGGAACTCTGACATATATTTTTTTATTATTCTTTATTCTATTGATGTCCTGAGTTTCAAGTATCTACTGCAGTGTCACCTCTGATAAGCAGCTCTCTAATTTAGTGTTGTAATAACAATGAAACTTTGAATTTTTCAAAGAAATGCACCTATTTAGAAGGGATGAGACAGTCTCTACTGGTTTCTAATTGATTACTGAACCTTTGATTTATTGCTTCTCAACTGGCTCTGAGAAATGCAGACCATCTGGTAAGAATCCTATCCTCTACAGTATTTTGGATAAAATGCTTTGAATCTCCATTTAACCACATTACTCAGGGTTACTAATTCTGAAAAGGTTAATGACTATGTATACAAACATCTAAATCACATGAAAAATGATCATTATAAATACAAAGGATCTGTTTGGAAATGAATCAACAACCGCTGTCTGCTGCTAACTCACATAAAACATCCAGACCCTGTCAAGCACATCCCTGGGGCATAAACAAAAATTTGGTTCACGTGGGTCTCTATTTGAAGAAACTGTGAATAGGGCTTGATTGAGCTTCCATTTCACTCACTGACACACAGCTGCACAACTACACAAATTGAAAAATCAAACTGCATTGACGATTCATTTGGAATCCTGAATGGAAATCTGCAAAGGGTGTGTTGGGTTCAAAGGGTACTTGATAGAAACACAGGATGTAAAATGCAAAAATGCATTTTTGGGATGACTGCCAGACCTTTCCGTAATGCTGTGGAGAACCTCCTTAAGGCAAGCTTGTTTCACATTTTATTCTTACATTGTGGTACTCAGATTGAAATTTAACTTTACATACAGACTATTAAAGGTCTCTGGTTGCAGCACTTATAGAGAACAAAAACACATCTGGAATGTTTGACTTTTGCTGGTTTACCACAGATACTATTGTTGTTGTTTGTTTTCAATATGCCTCAAGTCTACAAACAGTATTAAACTGTAATGCCTAATGTGGGGGAGGAACACATACTGCCTACCGGTGACTAAGGCTAGCAGCTAAAACTCTCTTGAACTGATATCTATATCCATTTGTCTTTCATGTCTAATATGTTTAAGTTTAGATTTGATCTGTCAGGCATTTTGGGACTGGGCACTTGGGTAATTCATCACCTGGATTGCTGCAGTAACTTAGGGCCACGGCTCGAGCTCTCAGAGGTCAATTCATGATTTTCTTTTTCTCCTCTGTTTCTATAACAAAAACGCAAACAGTAACACGAGACAATGCATGCTGTCCGCTGATATATCCCCGTGGCAGAGGGTGGCCTTACGTTTCCTGAATAACGACCCCCTGCAACTTTACTAAATTGCCGAGCTCTGTTAGCAGAAGGACACCGGGACACTCCGTCAAGCTAAACGCAATCGGCAGAATCGGTTCCCTCACCACTGCCGTTTGTATTTTCGTATTTTCAGCGCTCCAAATGAGAAGGATTCGGTACAGAGTCGGTCACGCCGGGGTACATTTAGACCGGCCCACGGCGCTCTCATCCATTCGCTCGGCAGCGGAGTCCCGGGGGAGCGGCCTTGGTGCGCAGGGGCCTTTTTCTGCCTGCTGGAGGATGGTTGAGCCCCGTGGTCACGGCGGACATCAGCCGCGCAGCGGTGGGCGTGCGCTTTGATATCCATCCAGCCCAAGCGGTCTCCGCCTCGGGGCTGCATCCAGTGAGGGCCTCGGCTTTGTAGCGGGATCTGTCGGAAAAACAATGCTACGTGAAGCCTCTCCTCTGCTCCGCTCGGTTTGAGTAGCCCTGTGTGGGAGGGAGGGGGTTCAGCGCCGTCGACCCGCAGCAGTTGGCGGACACTTCAAACAGAATGGGATATTTATGTGTTTCTGAGCGATCGCGGGGAGAGCGTGCGGGTATGCGTCTGTTTTGTACAAGGAATACATTTGGAATTTGGATTTGTGTTGCTGAACTGAAAGTGCATGCCACCAGGAAGCGTGTTACAGAATCCACAGTTTAAATATGAACGACAGTAGTCCTTCACGGAATATATGCATGGCTTCCATTCCAGACAGTACCTCCACACTTGAGAGGACAGCAGTTACCTTAGTTAGGGGGATACGTGCTCATGTTCAACATTGCCTCGGCTGCCAAATCTGGCTCTATATCTACAAACAACATCAAAATGAAACAGTATTTGGCAATGTCTGCTAGCTACATACGTAAAAAGTTTAACGCTAGAAAAGTCAAAAGTTGATACATGCTGATAAACAGGATTACCTAGTATGGAGGGGACTAAGTATCAGTCACAATAACAAGAGCTGAGGCATATTTCCAGCTCGGAGTGAGATGGAGAATCACAGTACAGTTTGCTTTGTAGTGTTACAGAGCCCAGGGCAGCATTCAAGGAGCAGAAACTATTTCTGTGAGCACCTGAGACAGAGTTCTACAGCATATCGTGTAACATTTAACTGGTGCTTAGGGTAGGTAATGCCCAAGGAGACAGTCCTCACTCCATCTCAATCTACAACCAGCTCAATGTTGGGAGGTCCGTATATCATTTTATGTGACGGTGCCCACACGTTTTTCCCGTTTTCAGCTCTTGTATGATTAAGTGGAAAACAGCATGGAGAAAATTTGCCAGAAGGTTTGTCGGTCTTGAGCAGAAATGCTCTATCCTTAGGCCATAAGAAAAGGCGAGATTGGTGTTATACAATCTGATTGAGTCTTGCAGGTTCTAGCAAGAGTTACACCATAGTGCAGGTGTTGATTTGGCTCCAAATATAATCATTGTTAGACGACCCATCAGATGAGAAACAGTACCATACTTTGCTGTCATGTTATCAAATTATTGACACCTCATTGCTTTGACGAGGTAGCTTGCAGTTTGCAGGGATTAAAACAAACTGTTTGTTTTTCCAGACTTATCATATGATTGTCACTATGTAAAAGCCCAGTTAAAAATGAAATTATGTCTCTATGTTATGAGATAAAAAGGCTTATATAACCCTGGAGGAGGTTGTGAACTGATGTAAATTATCTGGCGTTTTATAAAATTAAGAGGCTAGGTTTTACTGCGCCACTCATCTGCGCCTGTGTCCGGTACTTGTGACAGCTGTCAGCCGCCGCAGCCCACGCCTTCATCACAGGGGCCGTCTTTGCAGAGGTAGGCACTGTGCAGACCCTCCCCTGCCGTTGCCATGGCGCTGCGGGTGACGTCTGCGGCACTGCATCCTCATCAGTTCAGTAAGCTCTGGCTCTCGTTAGCGGGGAGAGCTCAACCATTTCACAAATGCCTCCTCCTCGGAAAGTGGGGAGTGACAGCACAGCCCGAAACGCTTCCTGCCTGTGCGTCGAGAAGCGCCAGCTTTGTGTTTTTACATTTTCCTTTTGCTTTGCCTAGCTAGGGTGTATTTGTAAAGCATTCCGTAACATGATGGAAATCAGCTTTCAAATGAGCGCTGGCCATTAGAAATGTGTCCATGCATGCTAAAAAATTGGAGCAAACAGCAGGTCTCAACTCCCCTTTTCTCTTTCGTCAATGGTGTTTTGCTTTAAATGAGGCCGTGGTGAATATAATGAAAAGGTCTACTCTGAGCAGAAGTGTTTTGAACGAGATCACAAGAGGATATGGGCTACATCGGGCCTCTGAACAAAGAGAATCAGGGATTTTTATTATTTTTGGCTTTAACTACCGTTACGACCCGGTTTAGGATGAGGACGCAACAGAAGAAGGCAAGAGTAGAACAAAAAAGAAAGGCAAACACCCACAGCCCAAGGCACCCACAGCCCAAAACACCCACAGCCCAAGACACCCACAGCCCAAGGCACCCACAGCCCAAAACACCCACAGCCCAAGGCACCCACAGCCAAAGGCACCCACAACAATGAGACTGACTAGACAGTAGCAATCAAAATCAGAGCAGGCCCCACAATTCCAGAAATGTAATATATTGCAATATATTGTTAGATAATGGCAACTATAAGGATAAATATATTTCACAGCGATGAAATATATTGGTAGAGCTGACAATATGTTGTGACGTGTTGCAATATATCCATCCAGCATCTCACCCACTTATTCCTGGCTTGAACCTATCCCAGCATTGGGTGAGAGGCAGGAATACAACCACAACAGGACAACAGGACAAGGGAAGCAGTTCATTACAGTTACATTACATTTCAGCATTTAGCAGACACTCTTATTTAGAACAACCTAGACATTATATTTTTACATACAAACTATTTATGCAGCAGGATATTTAATGACCAAACTTAGATTAAGTACCTTACTCAGGGGTACAACAGCAGCACCCCAGCAGGGAATCAAACGCACAACCTTTCAGCTAGAAGCCCAGCTCCCTAACAATGAAAAGCCTATCCCAGCATGCATTGGGCGAGAGGCAGGAATACACCCTGGACAGGTCGCCAATCCATCGCAGGGCACACACACCATTCACTCACACACTCATACCAATGGGCAATTTAGATTCTCCAATTAGCCTAACCTGCATATCTTTGGACTGTGGGAGGAAACTGGAGTAAACCCACGCGGACACGGGGAGAACATGCAAACTCCAGACAGAAAGGCCCTCAGCCAGGAGTCAAACTCGGTACCTTCTTGCTGTGATGCGACAGTGCTAACCACTGCACCACCGTGCCACCCCTATTGCAATATATTGATAATATATTTATTTAAATATACAATTTGGTCAAATATATTCAATTTCTGTAGTGGCAGTTTTGAAAAGCTAGATAAATGACTGGCATGGTAGTTATCTTCAGGTATGTAGCTGCAGATTTAATGCCTGTATCTGCTCCAACCAGGGTGAAGTCACACAAAAAATTATAACATAAAATAATCCACATAGCATGTCGTATCTGAAACACAATTGCCTAATCAAATATCAATAAAATGGAAAATGGACCATAGTTCTTAAGTCACCAAATATTGAGTAATGGATCCCATGCTACCTTTCCAGCGGACTGGTTACGTTGGACATTAATTACAAGTCATTTGTGTTTATTTTTTATTGGTTGCATCACCATGTACTTTTTGCAAGAATCTTTGCAAGTTTGGCCTGGTATCTGTAATTCCTAAATCGAGTGCTGAAATAAAACAGCAGTTGCCTGATATACGAATGTCTTTAAAATAAGAGTTATAATAATAGTATATGAAACTATTGTAAATAAAAAAACACAGCAAAAGCCATAACCTTTTTTACATTTTCTTGTCTTCCCAGATCTCAGAGGTTTTATTGTTGAGATTTACGCGAAACCCTGCGGCCACTCAAGTTCTCGTTCATCTTTTCCTGTGTGCGTTCAGCCAGGAGGGGACATGGCTGACAGCTCTTGTCCAATGACCAGTGGAGCTCAAAGACACATCACATAGCTGCTTAGAGGCCAAGGCGTGCCGAGTTGGAGCTCACGTTGGAGAAATGATTCCCCACACTCGTAGCCCATATCTGAGAACAACTTGCACCTCTTGATGGGAGAATTCACAACTCAAGGTCTATATAGGATACCTCACAGTATCACAGCCCATATCACAGAAATAATAACAGTCAGTCTGGACACAAAAACCAACACATAGCTTGCTTGCATCAGAGAACATTGACAACGATTGATATATTGGGGTTGAGAGCTGGCTCCTCAAAGGTTATCACACCCAATAGCACTCTTTTAAAGTCTGCAACAAAGATGCAATATTACACAGTAAAATTCTAAAGAGGCCTAAATGAAAATTCTCCATGGGATAGCTCTTTATATTTATTTTCTCTTTTAACTAATGAATAAATGTGAAGCAATACTAGGACTGGGAAAACTCTTTGAGCTTTGAGTGTTGGTCTAGAATGAGATGTTATTTGTGGAAATGTTTTTTCATGTTTTTTTCATCCCAATTCAGCTGATAAGTAATTACATTTTTAATTTGTACTCAAGGTCTATTTGACTTATTTTCAACACTTTAACATGAAAGTCTCTAAAGATTAAACTAATGGAATGTGTCTTGTATAATGGCTGTTGGTTGCATAGTAGTTCTACTCCAATGCCTGGGGCGGTTCCTATTTGGGTGTGATACTCAAATTCACTTACATATACACAAGCGAGCGATGTCTTATTGGAAGGTCTGCTTCCTCTAAAAAAATCTGTTGTGAATGTCTGGCCAGAGTACACTAGTCATTTTAAATCAATTCAGTTATCCCATCCGCTTGATATTTTAGTTTTGGAGAGAGGTTGCACAAGGCCATCTGTGTAATTTAGAGTAATTGGTAATTACCTGGTACTTATTGCTTATTCTTAAGATTTGCTTTATCTTTCAGATATTTTGAGATATTTTATGTTGCCTGGTTCTTCCTCATTGAACACCCCCCTCTACACACACACACACACACACACACACATACGCGCGCGCGTGCATACACACATCTTTTCCCAAGGATCATATTGAACAAAATGCCCGTTTCTGATTTGCATGCCGTTAGTGCTATAGATAATAGGACATGTTATTACCACTAAATAGCTACTCATATCTGATTTAAAGTAGGTGGAGAGTGAGGAAAGTAATGATCTACTGATTGCACTTTTACAAGATAATTGATCACATTAAATTACTGCAAGGAAACACTTATGGAGTTAATGATAATGCTATACTGTTATGTAGTCTAATGTACTCTATACTGTATACTGTTATGTACTCTAAACTGCTATGTACTCTAATATACTCTTTTTTGTTATGTACTCTAATGATAATGCTATACTGCTATGTTCTCTAATGTACTCTATATTGTATACTGTTATGTACTCTAATGTACTACTACCTTATACTGTATACTGTAATGTAGTCTAATGTACTCTATACTATATACTGTTATGTACTCTAATGTACTACTACCCTATACTGTATACTGTAATGTAGTCTAATGTACTCTATACTGTAATGTAGTCTAATGTACTCTATACTGTATACTGTTATGTAGTTTAATGTACTCTATACTGTACACTGTTATGTACTCTATAGTGTATACTGTTATGTACTCTAATGTACTATATACTGCTATGTACTCTAATGTACTCTATACTGTTATGTACTCTAATGATAATGCTATACTCGTATGTACTCTAATGATAATGCTATACTGTTAGGTACTATACTGTACTCTATACTGTTATGTACTCTAATGTACTCTATACTGTATGTACTCTAATGATAATGCTATACTGTAATGTACTCTATACTGTATGTACTCTAATGATAATGCTATACTGTAATGTACTCTATACTGTATGTACTCTAATGATAATGCTATACTGTTAGGTACTATACTGTACTCTATACTGTTATGTACTCTAATTTACTCTATACTGTATGTACTCTAATGATAATGCTATACTCTTATGTAATCTCAACATAGAAAACAGAGCATTTCTTCTCTGGGAACTCTTTCTTCCTCTGCCTTGTTAGCTGGATGATGCCTGTGGTGCTCACACAATTTATTGTCCACTATTTTATTTACATACTAAATTGAACTGGCTGGAAACTAGTTCCTTCTTTGTTGAGACTAGGGGATTTCCTTATGCACCACTTATTTTCAGAGTGACAGAAAACAATGACTGAAACAGAAAAACAACACAGTTTTTTTGAGTACACCCCAGATATTGCTAATCTCTTGCTCAGGGCCTTCGCTAGTTGCTCAGGGTACTGGTAAAGTCATTGGTCAGTGGGGCAAATGTATCCTTGTGAGCACCGAGAGCCTGGAACAGAAGGTATAGGACGGAATTAATCAGCCAATGAGGTGTGTCGCACGCACAGGGGTGTAACGGCCTTCGCTGAACCTCCTCCATATGGACAAGGGGGAAGGACGGCCCTCTTGGTCGGGACCAGATACCGTTAGTAATCTCGCCTGCATGACACAACAGCAGCCATGCAAAAGAGGCCAGACAGGACAGGTCTCCCAGGGGTTAGAGACAAGAAAGTGCCATGTCAGCAGTCCGGGCCCAATTAGAGGTTTTCAATTAAAGATGGAGACGGCTCCTCCAGGGCTTTTGCACACAAAGCATCCACTACAACCGCTGTCGCCAGACTAGCATGCAGGTTTGCCCACCAACCGCAGCCAAATGTTCACGGCTGAGGGTAGGAGGGGATCTGAAAGAGCTGGTCTCTTACACAATACATCGGTCCGGATCAGCAGGTTATCGCCCGATTCTCGCGATTCAGCCCCCGTGTAGCGACTACTTCAGCCTCTAGGTGGCGAGTATAAATCCCAGTCTATACTTGGGTCATCACTAAGGATCAGAGATGCATCTCTACAGAGTAATGAATGATAAAAAAAAAAACATCTGCATGATTAAAGAATGACAAACCGCCTGGTTTGAATATATTTCATCAGAAATGTGACTCATTTCCTTTTGCAATGTATGTGTGCTCAGTCAACCTACCCTGTATAAAGGTAAAAATAATTTTTTATCTATCCTCATTTGACCAAAAATGGCAGTACATGGGCTAGGTGGGTATGCTGACATTAATATTACATTCTGGTTCTTGCACATTCCCACAGATCAGTTTGATCATGACAACGCCAACTGTATAAAATTTAGACATCACTACTAAGAAATAATAACTATTTAATCTGACTATGAATATAAAGCATTTCAGCAAATAATAAAAAAACAAGCTAGCAAGTTAGCTGTCTTGCCAACTGACAAAATATAGTATATATCTCATTCAAGCACACTTATAACACAAAGTTTCAGAGCCTTGCCAGCTGGCACAAACACACAAATAGCTAGCTCCCATTAAAATGTTGATTATATGTTGCTTAGCTTTCTTGTTAAATAAAAAAAGCTCAAATTCAGTAGCACTGCCTACCATGAACGAATAACACTAAAAATGATCGATTACAATTTAGTCATTTGGCAGACACTTTTAGTCAAACAACTTACAAAAGTGCATTTAGAATGGCAAAATATTTCAATGTTATTATAAATACACAAAAGATTTCCCATAGCTGGATTTAGCTCATTGTAGTAATAATTTAAAAAAGCAATACTGCCGTTTGATATCAATCAGACTGCTTCTATTGGCTGTATTCCCTGGCTTAAAATTACAAGAGCTGGTAAAGATTGACAGTATAATTGGCAAACCCTCAGTAAGTTAATTATATGGTGTATTTATTGGGAACTGTAATTGGTTTTGTTGGTTTGTTGGAGTACTTACTCCAAGAACATCATTAGCATGTCTGTCATTTTCATCCAGTGAAGTTATAATTTGGATAGCTCATGATTTTCACAAAAAAATCCAAGCCTTCAGATCTTGGAGTGTAGTGTTCGTGTGGCCTTCCATAAACAGCAGACACTGTTTAGACTTTTCAATTAAAACGTGTACCTTTGAAGAGTCTGATTTGTATAATTTCCCTTCATAACTCCATGTGATTTGCTTTTCCTTTTTCGCTAAATAACGAATAGACAATGCCTCAGACTCCAACTTGAACCAGCCTCCGCTGGAGTGTCAATAGAAGATATTTTACCTTTTTAACAGACACAGACCACTTAGCATGAAGTCAGTGTTGCAAAAAATGCCCCGTGGTCCTCATTAAGCTGTGCGCGGGCTTGCTGACTTTGATGCTACGGAGGAAATCTTGCGATTGATCCGAGTATTGGAGTGCTTTCACTAGAGCAGCAAAACTGCTGACTGCTGTCAAAGTGCGGCTGCAGACAGACACCTGAAGGCAGTTCAGAGGTTTACATCGTATGTGCACTCATTTGTAG
Organism: Synaphobranchus kaupii; assembly: GCA_029718625.1. Taxonomy (NCBI): domain Eukaryota; kingdom Metazoa; phylum Chordata; class Actinopteri; order Anguilliformes; family Synaphobranchidae; genus Synaphobranchus; species Synaphobranchus kaupii. The sequence goes on along the minus strand of CM056390.1, from coordinate 14,958,741 downwards.
CATCACAGTACATTATGTGGTACCTAATGCAAGGAATCTCAATGTATTCCGTTAAATATAACCTGCGATTTTTTAACATGCTTTTAAATGTACGGTATACTGGCTGCATAGTAGGCTTTAAGTATAAAGTAGTACAACACAATACTGATGTATTGATACTGATATGGGTGCATTTGTCCGATGTTCATTAAATCCAGAACATACAGTAATGACATTCAAATGTTTCATGTTTTTTGCAGGGTCAGATTTAATTAAATCAAAATTTTTATTTAATGGCTCCTTGAATAGTAAAAGAGAGCTTAATTTTTTTTTTAAACAACGTTTGGGTGGGTTACTATCCCTCCAGTACCTTTGATTCCCATTTTCCGTGAACAACCGTCTCAGAATCATTACGAACTCTTGTGTATGTGGCACTTTTCTTACTATAGGATCAATAGAGCGGATTTATCATCCAGCTTCATCAAAGACACACGCCGCTAATGAGGAGAAGAACAGCTGACTGGTCACTTTACAGTCTGCACTCGTGGAACACCCCGGGCTGTGTGTGGAGAATACAGAGGCAATTTCAGCCTGAATGCAGAGACGCCCGCTCTTCTGTGCGACACAACATTCTCCACATTACATAAGCAGGTAGTGGAGTACTCCATCACATCTGTCAATAATTATTTCGTGAATATCACTATCATTGTAAACAGTATTGGCTTGCATGGGTTGACATACTAGTCAAGAGTAATTGTTAAAGCTTGACTTTCTGAATAAGCCCTGTTTCCTATGGCAGAAATTCTTAAGAGAAATCACAAGAAAGATAAATTGTTACGGGAAATAGCACAAGAACCCCAAATAATTCTGTCGTCAAAATGAGTGCACATTTGAGAGGAGTTCATTAAAAAGGTCTGCAGCTATCGTAACATTTATTTGAATGGACAAAATTATCTGATTTTAGTTTCTAATATATTTTTCACACTATCATTATTATACCCAAAATGTATAAACTGCTTTAAATCGTGATCTGTGAAAGACAATCTAGCTCTTGTGCTCATCTTGTGTACTGACCGTTGCATTTAAAAATAAGGTTTTACTGACATCCAGTGGAAGTTCTCTGTCATTGCACAACTCCTAAAGGTTCCGTATATTATATCAACAGGCTTGCATTCATTGAGAAAGCTACACTGAGCATGCAGTCGTTTTGAAACATGTTTATATTTATTAACATATTTTAACATGTCAAGCAGGTTTAAATAATGGGTGGGTCACAGAAAATGTAATTTGTCATTAAGCGGGCCAGAGGACCCGTGAACCACTGTTTATTCCACAAGGACCACTGCAGTGTTTTTATGAAACATATGAATTGAATTGACAATGCACATCCCTTAGACCTTAATCCAGTCTTTGCCTTAAATTACCTGCTTTCCGGGGATCCCACTGGTCGAAGCCAAATCCATTTGTTTTCAGGCAGACTTCTTTTATCGTCTCCATTATGCCTCTTCCACATGCAAACATTATTAAAAATAACTTCCTGGGCAACGGCAATGTTTTAATAGGACTCCTTGTAGAAATACACATAATAAGATTAATTATGATACAAGTCTTCAGGGTGTCTTTGGTTTAACTTACGGTACCGCAAGATAGTGTGGCTGCATAGGGGTGTCAAGGGGAGGGCATGCCATTGTGATTACAAAATGCAGAGAATTTTATGCTAAGCATGCAATTTTCAAGTGAGCAGTTTTAAAGCATTGTACAGTGGATATGTGCATTCAAAGGCAGCCGAGGTCCATCGGCTGAAATGGTCAATGAGGTGGTCAGGAATACATCAGCGAGCAGTGCAAACACTTGAGTGACTCGAGTACTGGTCAGCAAGAAAATTCCATTGGTTGAGTACTTTCCTCAGGTATATATGGCACCAGTGTGTGACGATGAGTGGAATTGAGGGGCTTGCTGCTGGGACTAGATTCAGGAAGCAAGAGGTTTTGAACGGGCTGATGAGTATATTGAGTTTTAAGCAACCTTTTCCACGTTAGCCGCTTTTGTTTGCTCGTGGTTGACATCTGAGCAGATCTAAGGTGCCAAAATGTCCGTCGGGGTCAAAAGCAAGTCGAAAAAGTAGTTCATTTTAAGCAGAAATTAGCAGGTGAACGGGAATAGTCTCGCAGGCTTTCTCAGTGTGAACCAGAACAGCTGCTGCAGGGTAAGAGAACATCTAAAGAAAGCTTGTCTGGCATGAGGCTGCTTGGGTTCTTTAAGTTGAAGCCCTTTCAGGAATAGGTTGAGAAGTGAAGACACGGTAAGTGGGTCTGTAGAGAATATAACAGAAGAACAGTATGCTACCGAGGCACTTGAATAGTGAGGGTGAAAATACTTGCAGTGACTGAGAAATACAGGACGACATTTGTATTTATTTTTTAATGGAAGATGAAGGGCGAAATCGAAGGTCGTTATTTGAAAAGGAGCACAGGGAGGGCAGTGAGATGGCTTAGATAATGCCACTAATGCAACTGCGGCACAACTGTCGGTTGGAAGCCCGCTCCTGACAATCTTGAAACTCTGAAGACTGAGATGAGACAGATCTAGAAATTAAATTTTTGCATTGGGTGTTTTTTTGTTTTGTTTTTTTTGGAGTGGAGTTATGGATTTAAACACTATTACTTCTGTCAAACTCTTCCAGTTCACAGATCCATCACAATGCCTGCATCTTCTGCACAAACGTTTTATTGTTACAAATACATATTTTACTGTTAAGACAGTAGATGCATGGTGTGGCAATTTTTTGGATGTGGAAAAAAACTAACAAAACAAAAAACGAATAAAAAAAACCTAGTACAAATGTAACAAAGGGATAAACAGTATTCAAGTTTCTTGACATATTTAGATTACAATTAATATTACATCTTGTCCTACATTAGTATTTTCTGCATTCCTTCTCGTAGCAAGTAAAAAGCCAAAAATCACAGAGAAATCATGATCTATTACTGAGTTCCAGAGGAAATAGTCAAAGAAAGGTAGGACATTGCTCAACAAGAGCTTGCACAAAGCTTCAGAGATGAGAGATATCCTGATTGTTACAACAAAAATTACAATTAACAATGAAGTAAAAATTCTCCTGTCAGTGAAACCAGCAGGAAGCTGAGAAGAATGGGCACGACTTTGAAGGCACTAATGACGATAGCTTCAGAGATATTCGCCAGGCAGTTGGCAAGATGAATGAGAGGGATGTCTTCATCAATTGTGCTGTACTGTACTGAAAAGCCAGAACTGGAGATAGGGCAGTTGTTGATGAGGACATTTACTGTGCAGAACAAGTTGATGATGAGACGGTAGGGTGGGTCGGGGGGGGGGGCACCGATCATATAACCACAACCAAGGTCCGTGTGACCACAGAAAAGACTAAAGCACTTGTTTTCAGTGAGAGAATTTTAAAAAAATAAATTATTTTTGTGTATGTGTGGGGGGGGGGGGGGGGGTTGGTGTACTTAGTTCCGTAGTTCCTTATTATCCATATGCGAGGGCCACATGCTGATCAGGCAATAATTAGGAAATAATTTAAATATAATAAGCTCAAAATTAATTATTCATCTTTAATTGTTGGAGCTTTGTATATTTCAATAATTTAATTCCAATAAAGCATATTTAAATGCTGGGCACTAACGTTCATGCCCTCACAGCAGCAATAGTCCTACTTCATTGTGGCATTTGCTGAAATGCGCAAAAATCTCCATGCACTGCATAGTGTGTGTGCGTGTGTGCGCACTGCATAGACATTTGCACATTGCTATACAAACATTTCTACCTTAAGCGGTTATACAAATCAAGAGAACTTCTTTGTCATCTTGAACTTCTTGGGCGGCAGTGTAGTATAATGGTTAAGGAACTGGACTTGTAACCGAAAGGTTGCAGGTTCGATTCCCAGGTAGGACACTGCCGTTGTACCCTTGAGCAAGGTACTTAACCTAAACAGCTTCAGTATATATCCAGCTGTATAAATGGATAAATGTAATAAGAAGTTGTGTAAGTCGCTCTGGATAAGAGCGTCTGCTAAATGCCTATAATGTAATGTAATGAACTAGGGCTTCTAGCTTCCTCAGTTCGGTCCCAAAAGTCAAGGAGAGGGTTTTCACACATACCCACTGCTTTCCAATGAGCATCCGTTCACACTCAGAATGATTTGCACACAAACTTTGTAACAAATGCCACAGGGCAGGAAGACGCTTACTGCCTCACAAAAAAATCTTAATTTTTTCGTCTCATGATTCGGAATGTCCAATCCTATTCATAGGCCCGGCACATTGCAGTCACATGCTCCATTCATTCTAAGACGAGCACATGCCAACAGCTGCTATTTCTGCTCGCAATCCATCAGCCGGGCAGCACTGCGATTACCTGAGGAGTCCACTTTATCAATAGCACATTATAAGCAGTGCCATGTGCAAAAGGACTCAACATACACCCAAATCGTACCACTTTTATGCTGAAACGTAAAGACTAAACATAACCTACCTGCCCAAATCAAATTCAATAGGTCTTGCATTTCAGGCAAGTAAATGACATTCGCCCCTGTGAACCATTTTATTTTTCATTAAACACTTAATTTGGTAAGGCATAATGGCCATGGCAAGAATGTAGAGAAGCAGAGTATTATAAACCAAGAAGCCAAGCCAAGAAGTAAAGAGAATACCAAACCCGGACTACTTCGCTAGGACTAACCCGAGATAAGGAGGACTGGAGCACACAGAGCTCAGAGCAAAACAAAATATTTTAATACGACTGACGTTTCGACGTCAACGACGTCTTCTTCAGAGTCAAAATGGAAAAGATTAAATGGATAAGTGTTTGACTATTTCAGCCAACTGACTTTTCTAAATCTATCCTATTTTTACTCATTTCATAAAACATAACACGCACATTATGTTTGAGAAGTATGTTAAACATTAGTGGGATTTATTATACCAGAATTATATTTGTATGGTCATTTGTTCGAGAAAGATACATCGCACATTACAAATCACAATAAGGACATGGAACAATTAGCTGAGCCAGCTATTCATTTTATTTATGTAGATAGCCGTTTATCATTTGTAGAAAAAAACAAAAACAAACAGGAGCTTCCAAAGTGCTTTCCACAAAATTTCTCTTCTTATGAAGCACTTGATTATCTGTCAAATATTTACTGAATAATTAAATGCATGTGAAGGTATGACATTCGCACAGCTAAACAACTGTAAATTACACTGTCTTTACATTACAACTGGGACACAGTGACATAACTACTATGACGCTGGACTATGGTGTAACACCAGCACAGAAACAATCTTTTCGCCGAGTAAGATCAATCAGACTCAATTCAGACATTTTGGATTATGGTGATCTACCCACATCATCCAAGGAAAAATGAGAAATTAATGGATCACATTATCCGTAGTAGAATAAAAAAAGGAAGCTTGTTCTTACAACAAAAAAAACAAAAAAAATCAAGGTTCTCTTTACACCATCATAACATTCACTCATTTTAAACTCCCGAGTATTCTTTCTCCTCTTGTAACTCAAAGCGAGTTCAAGTTCAAGTTCGTAGCTTTTAAATGTGGTATTAAGTCTGCAACAGTAAATGGGCAATGAGATATCAAGCCATGTAAAATGGGGGGGGTAAAAAAACCCTTAAATCCCATGTTATTTTTAAGCAATGTTTTCAAGAACAGGCATGTAATGTTTAAGGCATAGTTACCACATAAAATTGCCTGTGACTGTACTCAATCCTTTCCTAAAGCAAATAGCCTTGCTCTTTTAAAATAAAAAATAAAAATCTGCCACACTTGGTTTTCCTTAATGCCTCTTGTCTTTCCTGTCTGACTTCCGATCCCTGTCGCTTCGGGAGGGCCTTTTCCCCGATCGACTGCCTTCTGCACCGGACCTCTTCCTGTCTGACTTGGAGCTCTTGTCTTTGGAACCTTTCACATCTCTGCTGCTGCCCTTGGACGATTTGTGGCTCCTCTCGGCGCCCGCTCCACCCCTCTCCCTCTTCCTCTCCCTATCCCTCTCCTTCTCCGAGGGTCTCCTCCTGGTCTTCCTGTCCCTGGCGTGGCCCCCACCACCCCTGCCCCGACTGCGACTCCTGCTCTGGCTGCTGCTGCTGGAGCTGCCGGAGCTGCTGCTGGAGCTGCTCCTGCTGCTGCCGGAGCTGCTTCCGCTGGAGCCGGAGCTGCTGCTAGAGGACGAGCTGCTGCGACTCCGGCCCTTCTTCTTATCTCTGGCTTTGCCCCTACCGTTGCCCTGGACGGCTCGCTCTTTGGCGCGGTCTCCTGCTTGCGGCTGGGGAGCTTGTGGCTCCCGCCTCTCCTCCGGCCGGAGGGGCTGAAGTCCGCCTGCCTGTTGGGGAACCTGGGTCTCGGGAACCGCTTCTACTGGTGCGGTTACTTCAACGCCTGGCTCTGACGCCAGGGCCTCCTGTGCCTCGGACGGCTGCTCGCTTGCGGCAGTACAGGTTTCAACCCCATTCTCTTGGCTCTCTGACTCCATTATTGGTTCCTCTGCGAGAGGCTCCCTGTCTCCCTCAACCTCATCTTTTGTCGCCTTCTCATTACCTACCTCCATCTCCACTGGTCCTGGACTCTCCTCTTTAGGGTCCTCATTATGTTCCTCCATCTGGATGTCCCCATCCCTACACTGACTATCCTCAGCCTCCATAGCCTCAGTAACATCTCTCTGCTCTTCCACCTCCTTGCCCTCTGCCAACTTATCATCCTCCTCCTCCTCCCCCTCCTCCTCTCCTTCCTCTTCCTCCTCTAACGCTACCACTTTCACCCCCACCAACTGCTTCTGTTCTTGCACTGGACCCTCTCCCTGTTCCGGTTCCCTGACCCTCTGATCTACCCTCACCTCTGCATCCCCCTCTCCTGCCTCCTCTATCACTATATCATTCTGGTTACCTGTCACCTCCACCTCCACCTCCACCTCCTGCCCGGTCGGCTTACCCTCCTCTTGCTCTTCCTTCTTCGGGTCTTCATTCTGATTCTCTTGGTCTTTGCTCCTCAGAAACGGGCGCCTGGGACGCGCCTCCATCTTGTTCAGCTGTTCGGCAAACTCTGTGCGCCTCTCCTCAAGCATGACTGTAAACAGGTGGACAGTATAAAAGTTGATTTAGTCAGATCAAGACTAAACCATTCAGCAAGAATGAGGTCAAATAATTCAGGACTGCCCAGTTGCAATATCTCCAAGTAGGGTTTCAATCAAGAATGAAAAGGCATTTAACACAGCATTGTAACAAACAGAAGAAATCTTACCATTCATTTTTTTCTGAGATTCCTCGAATAGCTTATGAGTGGCTGAGCACATCCTACCAGGAATATAGAAAATTGAAGGCTTTGTTTTCGTACGGATGTACTTTATTATTTTGGCATTGTGCATGTTCCACTCTTCTTGCTGGGAGGGAAATAAAAAAGGTTTACATAGTTAATACAAATAAGAGCATTTCTCTCAAGCATAATTTCCCACCTCCACTTAAAACCACAATGCAAGCAGGCCAAAGAAGGTACTTACAAAGTGAGCAAGTTCCACTTTTTGTTCCAAAAGTTTCAGCTCTGTCTGTTTGGCACGCCTTTCATCAAATAGCTCTCGTCGCTCACTCTCGACTTTCTTGCGTTCCTGCTCTGCTTGGACTTCTACTTTTTGTTCAATTTCTAAACGTCTTTTTTGCTGCAAGAGAAGAATTTTGTACTGCTGCTTATACTTGGCATACATCAATGTACCCATGCCCACTGCATAGATGAATAACATCAATGACATTGTACACAGTATATGGATTTACAAATTGGTCAGATCTACCAATGGTCATCAGATTCATTATGAAAATTCTTGCTCTGTGCCTACATTACACTGTATTCATTTATCAGATAATCTTGTGCAGAAATACAATGTTGGAGTCTGTTCTTGCACAGTAATGGTGCTCAACCTGACTAACAACATACCCAAAGCAAGGAGCATACATGCAACATTACGGAAGCACAAATGCGAAGTAACAGCATACATCTGAAGATGGACAGTCATTCTGCGGCCCTGTGCACTCTGAAATGTTCTTTCCACCAATGGGGGGGGGCAGTACAGTCATGACAGAGGAGCAACTACAGGAGAGGACAGCCAGTTGCCGAAGGTTGCACAGCGGACAGAACAGGCCGGGTTTAGGGTCTGTACATCGATCGGAGCTGTTCCATTAAGTTCCCTGTAGGCTAGTACCAAGGTTTTAACCTTGATGTCCTTGAATCTTAAAAAGCATATACAAGTTTATATACTTTGTGACAATTTATTGGACCATACGTGTATGCTCTTACCCTGTCTGTGGCCACTGTAGACTCCTGTTTAAACTTCTGAAGTGTTCCCATTAGCAGGCCAAACATACGTCGATTCCTGCAGGTGGGCGATAAAAATAAACTACTTGGATCAACAAGCAAAAATTCATTTAACCCTAACCCTACTACTCAAACTCTATCAGCTTCAACTTCTACTTAATATTCCAAGCCACGGTGCGCACAGCTAAACATTAATCACAGCAACAACAAAAAAATTTAATCACACTAAATTTTAAGCTTCAGGAGAAGACTTTACCTTTGTTTCCCCCTCTCATCCATGGTCTGATCCTGGATAAGGTCTCCACGTGTTCGTTCTTTGGAGGTAGCAACAACTGATGACTGCAACGCTGGCTTTTGATAAATTAGGAACAGTCCAGAATGAGTAGGCAAAAAAATTATTTTTGGCAAAAACTATAGTATTGCAGCTAAGTGGAGGGACAGCTTACCTTTTTGACATCGTCATCATCCTCAGCGTCGCTGTCATTGCGTGAATCTCTCCTTGCTCGCTGATCTCCGGCCAGCCTAAGACATCATACATGTATTACTGTAAGAAGGACCAAGCGCCTCAAAAAGACATGCAAACTTAAGAAAAAGCCATTTTCTGTGCCTGGATGATGATGATTGAAATATTGACAGCCAAGAGTTCAAACCCTTGGGACCCATGCTCATATTTGGCACAGCATGCAGACAATAACCATGCTTAATTGAAAGCAGAGCCAATTCAAATTCCAAGCAAGAAAGCAAAACTTCTCACCTCAAGAGTGCCCCTTCAATATCCCTCTGTTTAGCTGGGGGTCCTGCTCCGCTGTCCGAGAATCCACGCCTTTTCGCCAAACAAAAATGCAAATTGTTATGCATTTAGGTTCAGAGTACATGAAACCAAAATGGATGTCACATAACGTTACACAAGCTAGTTGTAGATCACTAATCAAATAAATGTGTTACCTTAGTATATTAATTCCACGCCCCCTACCTCCACCAGGGCCTGTGATGGTTAGCCTCCTAGCAAGGCCTGGTCTGTGGGGAGAAAGAAAATAATCAGGAAAGGTTGAGGAGGTTGAGAAAAACGTACCTCCCAAAACAAGTGTTGGGGGGGGGGGGGGGGGGGAAGTTACTCAATTATAAGATACGGTGGCCATAAAATGCCGACTGGTATGCACGGCACGTGTTCGAAAACGATTTTTAACATTCCACGAAACTTAACAAACACGAGCAATGTCCGGTTGCCCGCACAAACATCCGTGCGAACGCAAGCCCACACCATGGTTAACCACCGCTATCCATTATCCAGCCATGTTAACAAAGCAGCGACAGCAATTTCCAGTCACAATCTGACACCCCTGCTACATGGCTAGATAACTACCGAGCTGAGTATATTGCTCAACTCAAGCTAACCAACATAGCTAACGTTAGCTGGAACTTCAAGGCCACTAAAACCAACAAGCTTACTAGACTAGCGAACAATTGATATGAGGTGTGACGGGCCTCAGTATCGATCGTATTCTGTGGCCTCTCAACAATCACTACTTAGTTAGCCAATTTAGCTAATTACTTGTTGAACAACAACAGTAGTTACGTTAGACACCATCGCAGTAGGTAACGTTAGCTAGGGTTAGCCAATTAGCTAATTTACGTTAGATGTGGTAGCGTTAGCTGCTAACTTACTAGCTAGCTTTTTTGCAACCGCAGCTAGCAGTAACGTTAGCTAGACAAACTTAACGGCCAATTGTTTTTGTTTACCACACCAGAAAAATACTTACCTAAGTTCATTGGGATCCCGGCCAGTCAATTTACGAATATTTTCGTCCACATTTTTTAAACTCTCTTTTGCTTTTTCAAGCTGATCTTGCAGAGTTCGTACGGCAACGGCCATCTTAGCTTCTTTCTCCTGGCAAGTAATGTCTGCGTGGCCGCAAAGCATCTCTGGGTGAACCAGTTCCAGGTAATTTATTGACATCTCCCACATCCAATAGGGATCCACTTTTCCTAGCCTAGCCCAATCGGCAACCTCTCAGACAGGGTGCAGACAAATAGGAGCATGAAACGTAGTAAGGCGGGCTATAAAGGTCTATGGGTAAGGGTCTCCGTTGTGTACACGGATGTTTGTTTGTTTTATTAAAATACCTATATTTGATTATATTCGAAATTGAACAGACGTATCATACGACACGAAGCTATTAGACGTAAAATTGAACGACGGTTATAATTTTATTTTAATTACAAATAAACCATGGGCCACAATTTAGGATGATTTAACTAAATGTTTGGCATCCTACTAACTTCACCTTTGAAGTTCTCCCTTAAAAACAAATATGTTTTCATATTAGTGTGGGATGCATTCAATAAATGAATTCCTATAATCCATACACTTAAAAATTACAAATGTTGAATTTATAATGTTTTGCATTAAATGGAACAAGCCTATTATCACTCAAAATAATCCCCTGTAAATTACTAACGATATGGTTGTGTTCAAATTTTTGCCCTGAAAAAAATAAGCATAAAAACTGGGAGTGGAAAAGTTTATTGATTCCAGACATTTCTTGTAGAAAGAAACAAGCTTGCAAACAATTGTTCAATCGTTTCCATCACAGAAATGAAAGCATACAAAGTCACATCAAACACAACTGCCAATCTGTTGGCCGTTGACTGGAACCCCGCTGGCCATCCTGAAAACTTGAGTACAAATAAACTTTTCCAATCCAAACTGACAATGCACAGTATATGCGTCTGGATACAAAGAAATATGTGCACACCAAATGGGACGCACATGCCACTTCATCACAGTGCAATAACACTTATATAAAAAATATATATTGAACATGATGATTCTCATTTTGTATGATTGACTCATACATCACACATCAAGGGATCAGTCCTCATCCGCCAAGTCATTCTGTTCAAAATATCTGCAAGGGGAAGAAATGCAAAGTTACGCATATACATTGAACATATTTTCAATACTGTGGTGTGGAAAAATTACAGTTGTGTGCCGATTGGATCTTACCTGGCGACCAGACAAATCATCAAGTTCAGGGCAGATAATGTCTCATCTTCTTTGCTTTCCTGAAATATTCAAGGAAATGAGAGGTTATAACTTGTCAAGAAAATCTGCAATGTATTTCAGTTCCACATTCTGCAGAAGGATGTGGTTTGATAATGCAAATATATTTAATACATCCACTTTTATCACAGGATACCAAAGTATGTAACCTGTCCAGCCACATTTTTGCAGTACCCACTTATTTGATGTAGCAAGCACATAATACAAAAATAACCACAAATATGTTTTAGTAAAGGGAAGAGCAACTGCTCACTTAACATTCCTTGGAGAATCACTAAAGATAAAACAAAATACCACCACAACTACCCCTTTGACTCCATGGGGAACCACTGAGAAAGGCTGACTCACCAAACTGCCTTAATGTATTTTCCGTATTGTATTTGTTTAAAAGGCGCACGGAGGCCCGCACTCCAATGATTAATCAAGAGATTTTTTTTATTTTATTTGTTCCCATTCCCTTCTTCAATTCACTTTCGAAATATGAATGTGTTATGAAAGAGATTTATCCAAGACACCATACAAAAAACTCAACTTACCAATAAACAAACTTACCAGGTTTACTCGCACTTCAGAGCATCGTCTTGCCAACTGCCGAATGAGGGAATGGGCTTCTGGTAGTAGAGGCTTCTCAAGACAAGCTAGCAATGCATATAGCCATCTTCCCTGCAAGAGGAGTGACAATCAGTAAACAAATATATTCTAATAGTCACATTACTACACTTGACCAAAAAAATCATACACGGCTTCACTAGTTAACAGTGTGTCCAGAATGAAAGGACTACATTTAAATCAACTTACCAGCTGTGGGAAAAACTCCCTCTCCTCAAACCAGTTTATCAAGTACTCGAGCACCGTGGATACTGAGGCCTAAGTGAAAGACAGCAAATTATATGACAAAAAAACACTCTAAAATCTTTTTAGGATGATGAATTTAAGTGAAGGAGTAGAAGTACATAGGTAATGTACTTGCTTTGTTTGGTGATGTATATAAATACTCACCTGATTCAATCTACTCACGATGCTCAAAAAAGGAGGAAATCCAACCTTTAAAAGTAAACAGGTACAACAGCAGTAATTTACTCTTATTCTTCGGACTTTCTTGTTTAATATCCGTTTATGCACTAATATACAAAAAAGTGTGTTACCTTCACGTAATCAAGACCTGGGTCATTATTGTCACTTAGCCTAGGTGTTGCACTGTGGTAAACATTTTCACCAAAACAGAACTTCTTCCATCCTTCCTCATCATCTGATTTTGGCTGGTAATGAAAAATGTTTTTCCTCGTGTTAGACTTTTGTGCTCCATCATCACAAAAAATTACAACACAAGGTATGTATTCTTAAAAGAATCTTCCCACTGACCATTATCACATTGTCATCCAAAGCCTGGGCCTTCCAATGTTGTCTGTGTTTGTTAACACTCTGAAATTAGAATATTACAATTAGTTTAAACATGGAATTGATTTGATACCAAAACAAATCTTCTAAAGAAGTTGCACAATAACACTGAACAATAAAAGCAAGTAGCCTACTTGTCTGATTTCAGAAAAGTTGCTAACTTGCTGCTGCTGCCATCTGAAGCTTGGAGAAAACCCCACAGGGGCAGCTTGGCATCCTGAAAGCTACAAAAAAAATACAATGATCATTTGGCATGCATTTTAAAAAGAAGAGGGCTGCACTCCTATTTCAGTCTTAAAGTTAACAGAGATGCTTGCATACATCAAAATAATTCAGTTCAACGTTATAAAATCCACACTGAAGGTTTTTTCCATTAAAGAGGCTAGACATAACTTTTTATGAAGTATGGTGAAAGCTTCTCACTCTTTAGTCTAACTTTAAATGAAACTGCTGAATTCTGAATTTAATTCATTTTACAACATCACGATGTAAGTTTCAATTACGTTCAAGTGAAATCACAATAGTTGTAGTGGTGGTACAATATGAAAATTTTGGCCATCACTCTTCAACTCGAATTTTGCATTTACCTACATGCAAAGTTGCCATGCTTAGAATAGCATAGCTTTGTGTGAAAATGTTCACACTGTGTATATAGTTCATTGTGGACTAGCTACTTACAGAGACATTCACAGTTGGCTTCTTTTTCAATTTCTTTGGATCTATTTGGGCCACAACAACATCCGGGCAGAGGGACGCCTCCAGTCTGAAAATTAGTAACCGGAGGAAAGTTTAGCTCCCAATTTGAGTCATGCATCAACCGTAGCATGCGAGCAAGCGGGCAGAAGTTAGTTAGCTACAGTTTCAAAGCAAGAACATTGACGGATCGGAAGACTTACTGAACCTGCCGTAAATATTCCTGGGGGTTCCTTGGGGGCTCACTTGTGTCAACCTCTGCAGTAACGTTACCGCATTTTTCTACCGGTAGAAGCCTGGGCATCAACTCTTCTACATCGGAATTCATGATCGCTAGCTATCGATAATAAGACACAAATGAAGACAACCGTCGCGTGCAAACACATTAAACAATCATTTAAACACCCTATTCTTTTCTGGATAAGTAGCCTATCTAGTAAGAAACTTCGCTGACCACTCTCCCAGTCGCTTCCATTTTGGGAAATGACGTATATCGAATGCGCCGTTACCATGGTGATATGTCATTATTTATGTTTCGTCAGAAAGCTGGAGGGAGTCTCGGTTTGTTCAGAGATTGTTTGATTCTCTCTCTCTGGGCTTTGGTTTGTTAGACTGCATAATATTTTTAAATAATAAGACTGTACGTTGTGCAAAAACACAATACCAGGGCCACGTTCAATCTGAAAACGGTGTGCACCGTTTTGCTACGGTTTCCGGGTTGAACGACATGTTTCCTCGAAACGGTGTGCAACGGGCTTTGAGGTAGTTTTCTCTCGTTTGGTGGGTGTGTCAGAGGTGTTACCCAATCAGCAGCGACGTGTAGGCCTAAACCCCGCCGTATTAAAAAGGCAGTGTGCACAATGGAGCCAACTAAAGTCCTGTACAAATGCGTATACTGCAGCTTGGTGTATGCAACAATTGAAGACATTAGAAGACATATTTGTCTTTAGAAGACATCTTTTGCTATTGTATGTACCATTGTGGAGTGACACTTTCATAAACTTTTCTACTCCACTCTACTCCTCTAAGTATATACCGTAATGGTAAATATTACAATATCATATCACAACAGTGATCAGCAATAATGATTGGCCTAATACTCATAATAAAATAATTAGCTCGTATAGATCGTAACACAGTCTCGAAGTCTTCGAAACGAAAGCAAAGAATGGCCTTCTCCCAGCTGCCATAGTTGCAACGCTTGCGTAACACAGGGTGTTCAACGCACCACCGTTTCCATTTAAATAAACGTTTTGCTACGTTTTGTCGGGGCTGAACGCAGCCCATGTTATAAATAGATAGTTCAGAGCTTACCTTATCTGGAAACAATACAAATTATTTCTCATAAAAATACAACTAAATAATGAACACAATGCAATGAGCTGGTAATTATACCCCCAACTACATAATGATAAGGCATAATCCGCCATGGACTCGTAACGTTAATCATTTACTTTACCCTCACTCAGCCCTAGGTGTTGCAATAGTGCTGTGAATACAGTCAGCTGTTTGAATCGAAGGTTATGGCACTCTGATAACGTGTAGTGGGACATTTGCTTGATTTTTCAAAAGAATAGCTAAGACTAGCTAATTGAGCATGGATTATTGAATAAAAGGGATATTTGCGCTTCATAGGCATGGCTGATCCACATATTTTCTTACCAGCACTGTTGCTTTTATTTATGTCAGACCGTACTTTGAGTGTTATCACGTTATCCGACTACAAAATATGTGGAGACCCAGAATGCGAAAGTAAGCATTTCAAGCTTTCGCTGAAATTGGTTTATTTTAGACTAGGCAACTGTGAAATGTTTATGCGTGCGTGTATGTGTTTTGGCTGTATTTGAAAACAGTTGTTTTTTAGTTTGTAGCCTAACGTTAGGCCACTTTATCTTTGTCGAATGTGAAAATAATTTCAGCGGATTCAAGCGTTCTGTTGTGTTCAATGCTTCTTTAGCGTGGAAGGCCATGACTAATTACAGTTCAAAGGTCTTCATCAGAAATATTTATTGTAAATCTTTCAAGAAAAATGTATAAAACATGTTTCATTTTAAAAATGTACTTTAAAAGGTTAATTTGCTTACCCCATCAAAGTAAAGCGAATTGGGGTATGTAGGCTAACCATTTTTTTATTTTAGCCTATTTGTAAACGTCATTGTGTCATCTTGTAGCCTAATAATATAAATTTATTTCTATCGCAATTTTCATTTTACAGTAGGCTAATACAAAACGCAAAGTGTTAGGGACAATCAACTTCTGTTTTATATATTTTCATGTTGTAAAATTTCCAGTCTTTAATACCGAATTTGTTTCGTCTCGATCAGGCCCCATGAGTCGTGTGCAGGCAACCAAATACCATGAAGGACCAGATTGCAGATTTTTGAACTTCAAAAGGGGAGATGTGATATTTGTATATTACAAACTTTCTGGGAAAAGGGATGATTTGTGGGCAGGAACTGTAAGTATTATCTACTGGAGCTGGAAACCTGCTGAAAAGTTTTTAAACAGTGTCAGGCTCTGTGTTACAAGAACACAACACAACTGCGTCGTGTCCTTGTAACACCTAGTCACAGTTGCTTTTTAATCCTTTCCTGTAAGTAAATAAATATTGTAGCTGTGGAAAAAGTCAGATTCAAGCTGAAGGTAGTACACAGTTAAATGCAAAAATATTGGGACATTGACACATTTTTTGTTGTTTTGGCTTGGTACCGCCAGCACACTGGATTTGAAATAAAACAATGTACAGTGGGTTGAAAAAGTATTCAGCCCCCTTAGACTTTTTCATATTTTCCTGCTTACGAACATTTGATAAAAATTGATTTAATCAGGCTTTTTTGCTGATATTCAACACAAACAACTCTATTATGTTAATGTGAAAAGTCAAATCTACAATTTGTAAAAGATTATTTATAAATATAAAACCGAAAACAATAAATTCCTTAAGTATTCAGCCCCTTTGCTTCATTGTACTTTAACAGCCATACAGGCAAAACTCTGTTCAAAATTACACATCGTAAAGTGCCCAGACATCATGTTTAGGTTGTATTTAAGGACGTTGAACAATATTTTCTTTAAAAATGTGTGTTAATATTGTCTTTCTTGGTAACAAAGCCAAGACCAGGTCCCTTCAATACATTTTAATGGCTCTTAATGGGATTTTAGGAAGTACAATGGACTTTACATCACAATACTCTACGTTTATCTGATATTGTTCATTCATGGATGGCATTTGAGACCAGTCCCTGGGGGTTTAAAGAAAACATAAATCATCACCTCTCCATCACTGATTGCTAAAATGTAGAGGGTGCAAATTCAGTAACTTTCTCCCTTCAAATTTCTCCATTGTCTTCCATAGTGAAACCAGACAGGAAAAAGTTACTGAATTTGCACCTTCTACATTTTCGTATAAAGTGATGGAGAGGTGATGATTTATGTTTTCTTTGAACCCCCTGGGACTGCCTCAAATGCCATCCATGAATGAACAATATCAGATAAACGTAGAGTATTGTGATGTAAAGTCCATTGTACTTCCTAAAATCCCATTAAGAGCCATTAAAATGTATTGAAGGGACCTGGTCTTGGCTTTGTTACCAAGAAAGACAATATTAACACACATTTTTAAAGAAAATATTGTTCAACGTCCTTAAATACAATCTAAACATGATGTCTGGGCACTTTATGATTTTTGCTTGCTTACAATGAAGCAAGGGGGCTGAATACTTAAGGAATGTATTGTTTTCGGTTTTATATTTATAAATAATTTGGAACAAATTGTAGATTTGACTATTCACATTGACACCGTAGAGTTGTTTGTGTTGAATAGCAGCCTAATTAAATCAATTTTTATCAAATGTTCGTACGCAGCAAAATATGAAAAAGTCTAAGGGGGCTGAATACTTTTTCAACCCACTGTATATGAGGTTAAAGTGCAGACTGACAGCTCTAATTTGAGGTTATTTACATCCATATCGGCTGATCCATGGAGGAATTACAGCCCTTTTCATACAAGCCCCCCCCCCCCCCCCCCAATTTAGGGGAGGAAAAGTAATGGGACAATTACAGCTGTCTCTTGCCAAGCTGTGTGCATCATTAGTCCATGCACAAGAAAGCTAAGAAATGGTCTAGAGTTGATTCTAGATGTGGAATTTGCATTTGGAGCCTGGTGCTGTTGTCTCTCAACATGAGGACCAAATGTCCAAAAGTGTCAATGCCAGTAAACCAGGCCTGAGGCATTACATATTACATTACATTACAGGCATTTAGCAGACGCTCTTATCCAGAGCGAATTGCACAACTTCTTATTACATTTATCCATTTATACAGCTGGATATATACTGAAGCAATTCAGGTTAAGTACCTTGCTCAAGGGTACAACGGCAGTGTCCTACCTGGGAATCGAACCTGCAACCTTTTGGTTACAAGTCCAGTTCCTTAACCATTATACAGGCTGATTGAAATCAGGATAAATCGATCAGAAAGTGATAGAAAGTGGAAAGTGTGGAGATTGAAAGGAACTGCTCATGATCCAAAGCACCCCCGCTCTTCTGTGAAACATAGTGGAGTTAGTTTTATGGCTTGGTCATGTATGGCTGCCACTGGAACTGGCTCACTTGTCTTCATTGATGTGACTGCTGACGGCAGCAGCAGGTTGAATTCTGAAGTGTACAGAAACATCTTTCTGCTCAGATCCAACCAAATGCCTCGAAACTCATTGGACTGCGTTTCACCTTAGAGCAGGACAATTACGCCAAACATACAGTACTTCTAAAGCAACCAAGGAGTTTTTCATGGCCAGAAATTGGAATGTTCTTGACTGGCTAAATCAATGACCCGTCCTGAATCCAATTGAACATACGTTTCACTTGCTGAAGACAAGACTGAAGGCAAAATGCCCCAGAAGCAAACAGAAACTGAAGATGGCTGCAGTACAGGCCTGGCAGAGCATCACTAGGGAAGATACCTAGGTGTTGTTCGTGGGTCACAGACTTCAGGCAGTCATTGAATGCAAAGAATTTGCAACCAAGTACTAAATATGATTACTTTTTTTCAGATTATGTTAATGTGTCCATTACTTTTGGGTGGGGGGGGGGGGGGGGCAATGTATACAAATGGCTGTAATTTCTACATGGATCACCTCACAGGCATGTAAATATGCTCAAATGAAAGCTGACAATGCATTTTAACCTCATATTCAGTGTTGTCAAACCCAATGTGCAGGAGTACAGAGCCAAAACAACAAAAATGGTGTGACTGTCCCAATACATTTATATTTAACTGTATATTAAGTTACACTCTATTATATGTTGTATTGTTCTGGGATTTTAGTTATTTAATGGTTACTTTGAAGTGTGTCTTGTATTTGATTGTATACCGGTGACAATGCATATGTATGTAACTGTCACCCTAGAACCCCACTTCTGAGGGGACTCAGTTGTGACTCTATGGAGGACAACTGAGGGACATTTTTTGGTGTTGCTGCCATTAATACATATTCTCTCCCAAATGTCATATCTATTTCTAAATTAAGGAACTGATGCTTTTATAATATGTATTAATTATATACTGTACATTCACTGTGAGTTTTTGTCCTGTTAAAGGTAGAAGTTTTTTGTGTTTTATTTTGTTTGCAACTGTGTTTTTAAAGTTTTGTATTTTATTGTTGCTTTTAGATTGACCAGAAATTTGGGTATTTCCCAAAAGAAGCTGTGGACATTGAGGAAATTTTTACACAAGAGGAAATTCGAACACAAACACAGGTATTGGGCTACTTCAATTTAGCAGGCATGCTTTTGTCCTTGTGTGTGAGGCAGAATAAGAGACAGAGACCTAATACCTTAAACTGATTCCAGATTGCTTATAACTGATTTTATATATTTCAACTAATATAGTTAACATTTGAATACAATATAAATGGTTTAATACATGAGTTTGGTTTACTTGGACTAAGATTCAGAAAATTCCATAACATTGAATTAGGTTAGACTCGAGACATTTCAATTGTAATGCTACTCTTGCCTTTCAGGAACAAGATTTCTTTTGCATAGATGAATATGGTATGATCACAGAGAGTGATCGTAGTGAATTGGACAATCATCCAAGTCAAAATGAAGATGAAGCGGCCTCTGAGAATGTTGAACAGCATCAAAAAAAAATTCAATCAACAAAGGAGCTTCTAAGCGCAACTGAGAAAAATGAATTCACAGAGAAAGGAGAAGACAGTCAGACGTTAGTGCAAGTTGACTCTGATCATGTAAAACAAAAGTCAGCTGATCAAGGTGGGTCTTACTGGATTGGATCTCGTGTTATTGGATGGCTTGGTTTTGGAGATCAGAGTGATGATGGTTCAGAGGAACAAACAGGGGAACAAGATTCCTTCAGGAGCAGGAAACTTGCTTTGGATATAGATTGGAATCAATTAGGAAAGGAACCAACATCAGAAGCATCTGGTTGGCTTGAGGGAGGACTGACTAACATTTTTGGATTTGGTAAAAGAAATCCAGAGGTTAACGTTGAGGAAACAAATGAAAGGGACAAGTTAACATATGAGAACATTGACCAATCTTCAACGGGGACTCAAAATGTTGAAGAAGCAGGAATTAAACATCAAGATGAGCCTATGTATGCCAGTTCATGGCTAAACATCGGTATTAGTGATATTCTGAGTTTTAATAAGGGAAGTGGTGAGGCAACAGGAGAGAACAGACATCCCGATACAAGTGTAGATGAAAGCTTAGACATAGATAATGAGAACCCAGCCAGCATGCACCCTACTCTCGCTCAGGTGGGGCTGGATCAAGATGAGAAATCAAAGGATGGCAAAGAGGATACTAGTACGAGAGAGGAGAATATATATATGCAACCTGTTAGCTCTCACATCGATGCCATCAATGAAAAGGGAGAAGACTATAGTAGTATTTCTGAAGAAAAGGTGAATAAAGACAACAATGATAATAATGAAAGGACTGGTTGGTATAGCAGTGTGTATAACAGTATTTCAAGCTTTTACAATGAAAAACCTGAAGCTGAAAATGGAGGCGATATTACACCTGAGCAATCTCAAGAGGCAGTAAGCCACAAGCCAGGCTCAGATGAAGAGGAGAAAGGAATACACGATGAATCAGGAAAAGGGATGAAATCAATGTTTTCTGCTGATAGCATTTCATCCATGTTTAACAGTTTAACATTAAGGTATGAGCCAGATATTCCAGATGCAAACAAAGATGTCCAAAATAATAAAGCGTTAGCAGCAGAGTTGGTAAATGAAGGCAGGGAGGCCTTATTAGAAGCCCAAACCAATACTATTGACGAATCTATCGAGGGTAGTAGAGAGGAATATGTTGATGACAATACTGATAATTTTGATCAACATCATTCCATCCAACTAGGTGTGGAAAGTACTGCAAATATTTACAAAATACAACCATTGTCAGAGCAGAAACCAAGTGAGGAAATAATAAAAAATAAAACTTTTGACCTTCAACAGAATTCAAAGGATTATTCTGTAGAATCTGATTATCTTGACAGGGGAATAGAAACATTGAACAATAACATTGAAATAGAGCAGAAAGACGTAGAAAGCAATAATCTTGAATCTGCAGTTCAGGTAGAGCCACTAGACATCAGTGGACAACTGCAAGATAATAGAGGACAAATGAATAGCTTGCAGGCAGAGACGGAACAAAACCAATTATTAGAAAAACCCAATACTGATGATAAAAATGTTGAAAAAATGCTTCTGATATCTGAAGAACTATTAAGTGAGCAAGACAGTTCAGATATTCCTCTTAATATGACTGACACTTCAGAAAATCTCACAGGACAAGTAGGCATTCATCATTCTGGTGGTGCTGTAGCTATAGAAAGTGCAGGAACACCCAATCAAACTGCATTCACACAGAGTTTAACTCAAGAAGAAATGTCAAATGTGGAGCTTACTGAAACATCAGATCTAGATAATGCTGGCGAGGCTAACAAAGTGGACAGTGAAACAGAGCCTGAAGAGTTCAAAGTTCATGAGAGTGAAGGTCATAGCAGTGAGAACACCCAGAGCTCTACAGCAGATCACATCAGGCACAGGATTTCAGAGCACGTCATTGATCAGATACATACAACCAGCTCTACGAAGGCTTCAGTGCACAACCAAGGAGAGAAACCTGGCCTTAATCAGATAGATGTTCAGGATCCACACACGGATGAAACTCCGAAAAATGTTGTTACGGAGGAAGGTGAAGTTGAAGCGAGCTTCATTTCTGAAGATGAGTATAAGGACATTTCAACAGACCCGTTAAAAATACAAGAAGATAAGGAAAACATTGATGTTATCGATGCAGATGCCACTGTTTTAAAAGAAACGCTACAAGAAAAAAAACATGTGCCTGCAACAGTCCCCTTTGAGGGGTGTAGCGCCAGTAGCACCACTGAAAATGGAAAAAACATATTTACTTCCACAATCTGTAATGTGGAAAATGACTCGGAAATGGATGTAACTGGTGATCTGCATTTAAGAAGTCCAAATGAACTAAACGTGCAAACCAATCAGGAATCACTAGACACAAAGCTTGACCCTCCAACTCAAAGTTCATCTCCCGATATACATAAATCTAATGAATTTAATGAAAGTGAAGAATCCCAGCACAGGAATAAAATGCCAAACAATGAACAGCAGAGTATAACTGATGCCAATGTGGTGAACAATGGTGCGGGTGTACCTTCTGTTCAAGATCTTGAAGAACTAGAGAATTCTTCTACACTAATTCAGCAGGATTCTGGAACAAGAACCAAGAACACTTCAAGACCAAAAGATTTTTCCCAGTCTGAACCCAATTATTTGCCTGGAATAACTGCCGACGGTGTGCTCAAACAGGCTGAGCAACGAAGAGACATTATTTTAAAGGAAATACAATCACATGATGATATTCCGTATGTGGATGGGAATTCTGAACAGATTGACCCTCAAAATGTCAAAGGAGACAATGATCATCAGTTGTTGCCATGCAGTCAGAGTCAAACAGAAACCTGTATCAATTTTGGTGATGGGGATAAAATATATCTGGCATCTGCTGAACAAGTGAAAACTGAAGTACCAGGAGAAACAATGCATACTGACCAAGGAGAAGGGTTTTCAAATATGACACCAGAAATCCTACATAGAGACGGGGGTTCCTCTCTGACTGAATCTCAACTGGGTGAAAATGACACTAATGGGGAAAGCTTTGAGAAGTTAACCTCAGAAACAGAGCAGATCACTAATGTTGTTGAGGGTGAAACTGTTCCTCCAGCGGAGGTCCCCGTAATTAATTGTGCCGATAGTGAAACCCAGGCAAAGACATTTGCTCATAAAATGAATAGGGGGGACAACTACCAGATAAATCTTAACCAACAGATTGGTGAACCAAATTGCAAAACAGCATCAGAAACAGGGGCACTACTGTCAGAAATAAATGGTGATGTGGTACAAGAGCCATCAGATAAAAATTATGTTAGGGATAGTGTGTTTATTTCTGACAAAGAGAAGGGAGTCAGTACAATCTCCCAGAGCAAATCTTATGAAAGTCATTTCTCAACAGATGAAAACAATATAGCATATGTAGTTGAAGACTCACATCAAGTGCCAATGAAAACTATAACCAAACACATGAGAGAACCCTTGAAAAAGGACATTGACGAGATTTCACAAACAAAACAGTACGGAGATGAAATTATCCATTCCACACAGGAAGCTATCAAAGACACCCAGGTTTTTAAAGAATATAAGAACATGCAAGTTCACTTGAGTGCTGAAGATGTACAGTATTTTCTGGATGTATTTGGGAAGCATAAGCTACTGTGGCTTGATTACTGTCTGGGTAACACTGAAATTGAGGATGAAGTGCAAAGTAATGATAACAACCAAGCTATATTATCAGATTTGAACGGATTCTGAAATATCACAGTGAAATTATTTCTACTTCTACAAAAAGCACACAAGTGACAGAAATATGAAGGCAGAAGATATTCATGATAAAAACATGTCCCTCAAAAAACTAGAAATCCTCTTATCTACCCTAAGAAGTAGATATACCATGGCGAAACCGGCTGTCACTATAAACGTGATCCAAGGTATTTCTTATATTCACAATGTAAGATTACAATCATGTAAAAAGCAACAAGACTATGATCATTATTTTATTTTATGTATTTTGCTTTGTAAGACTGAATACACATTTGTATGTCCTAATTTATGTTAGTATTTGGCTACTTTTAAAGCTTAATATTAGATCATTTAATTGAATCTCAGTGGCTGTTTTTATTTAAGCTCAATGATACTTTGATTTTTATTTATTGCCCTCCAGCAAATTAATCTTTTGGAATACAGAAAGCTTTTTTGTATTTGGTTTTTTACGTATTCTGTTTTTTTTTTCTTCTATTTTATTATTTCCACATTGCAGGGTCTTAAGATAAAAATGCATTATAATTAGGTGGGCTCCTCTACTTATTCTACAGATGTGAGCAAAACAGAGTGCAGCACCACCAATTGCTTCAGTGCTGAGAAAAATGAACATACCAGACGAGACAATATGGCAGATCTGGGAGTGAGAGAAGATTCTGAGGAGATAGCCTGGAGCACTAGGCATACCGTAGAGGGAGCCATCATCAACATGGAAACAAGCACTCGGACCACTAAAAACAGTCATGGTACAGATACACCATCAATCCACCCATTCTACGTGTACTTGCTGCGGTGGAATATTAAAATATCTATTTCACAACAAAGTTCTTGAAAAACAAAACATTTAAGTTGGAAAAGTCTTAAGATTTCATATTTCTGTTATATCCAACAGATGTTTTGGACGTTCATGGAACACTGTTTACTTTGGCTGGCCAGCTCACCTTCACAACATTGGAGAAGGTTTCATTGATTTACTCTCTTTTAAAATGGCTCATCGTGGAGGTAAGAAATGAATACAAAACCTGGACCGAATTGTGTTGCCCACCTGTATTAAGTCAATGTCCTGAACCAGTGAAAACAGTCTATTGTAGCCTATACTGAGGTGATTCAGTCGTCAGATGCTGTGACTAAAAGTTTAACTATGCAAGTAGGTGTATTTCCCTGCTACTTGGTAGCTCTTTTGTATCAGAGATCAGATCACTGGCCAGCAATACTGCACCTTTAAGACTTTGTTTACTATGCATGGTATTTATGACCGCTTTGCTGTATGTCATGTCAGTCTCCCAATGTCATCCAATCCAAGCTGAAATCGATGTGACGACCCGGCAAGGTTTCTGCAAAGTTCACTGGAATGTATTTTCTTCACGAAGTTGTTTTCATAACACAGCTTGTGTTGTCCAAATTCTAATATAGAGTACATTTTTGTAAAATGTGACAATTTGAAGTCAGGTTAGAGATGGAATTCTATGAAGGCAATGGGGTGAGTGTTTCCAAAGCGTTGTTTTAAAAGTTTGAGCGTTAGCCATTCGCTAGCTAAGCACACTAGCGGTCAGCTGAGTAGGCTACGTGGTGGGCCGCCCGGTTACAGGCGACAATTATTATTGCAGCTGTGACAATTCATAAATTTTAAGTGAAGAAATATGCACACATTATTCTTGATGATAATTATGGCTGTATTATTCTGTTTTTCGATTACCTTCAGCAATGGCATGGTCGTTAATAGTAAGCTAACGTGTAACTTACAGTGCATTAGCCTAACTAGCTTACGTGGTCATTTATCTACTGTGGAATCCCGACTTTAACACGCAAGTTTATTTTGTGCACCGGAGTTGAACCCATCTGTAAATTATATTGTTATTATTTGTATTTAATCTCAGAGGCTAGCATCGCATTGACAACACGATTTAACAGTTAGCTAAGTTAACTGGATTGTCAATAAAGACTTTTAAAATATTCGCAATCCTACCTGATCCTGAAACGATTTTACACAAAAATGTTTTACAAAAAACCTTAACCCACCCTATGAAATGTTAGCTAAGTTACTTACAAACTTATCAACTAGATTATACATATTATTCAAATGTTTTATATATCGTATTATGTGTGTCTGGCGTTAATGTATTATTGCCTGGGTGCATAATTAGAACTTGGTGTGAAATGAATAGTTTGCTAGCTAGCCAACTTTAGCTAAGAATTGCCACTTATTGGTAACAGCTGTGTTTTTGAGTTAATGAAGCTCGGCTTCGTTTTTAGACTTGCATTTTGGAGTTGTGTTTTTGAAGTGAAAAATACTGTGTCGTGTGATAGATAAGTTACCAACGCTTTCTCTTTAACTGTTGAGCTAGTGCTGTCAGTGTGGCATTCTACAATTGGTGACGTTAGGAATAAACCACGTCAAACAAGGGGGGAGGCTCCGAGGCTGATATAGTGACAATAATTTTCTCGTTTCATTGCATTCATAAATTAAGCCGTTGTATAGATATATAAATGGTTCTTCGTTGTCAATAGCTGTTCCTGTAAGACAACATTAATGTCGAAACAATTAATGTGTTAAAAAAGGCCCACGTTTTCAGCCTAGCCTCCCCGTGTACGTGTGACGTTTTCCTGTACTCTACGCCTTTGCGTACTGTTTGATTTTTCTTCAGAAACCATGAAGTGACAGCAGGTGGAAGGCGTATGGCTCTATGTTTCACTTATATGTTTTAGTGAACATTTGATTGAAAAAGTAGAAACTATGGCAAAGGAATTGACCACGGATCCCGTCGTTACCTCTACTGAAGCGACTGATTTTACAGTTGCAGCTAGGATGTACTATACTCTTGCTGTTGAAGGAGTGAGAGATGTGAGTGTCATTGATAATCTTCCAGCGGCAATGGTGACTGAATCACATTTAAGTAGTATTGTGTGATTCACCGTATTGTGTTCTCTCTTTGTGTGTGTTACTATTGTTACCAATTGAATTAACAAAAGAAATGCTTTGAAGGAAGTCGGCGAGCTCCAAAATACTCCTTAGACTTAGCTATATCATGTTTGCTAGCTAGCTATATTGGCTAACTTATAACAAGCTAACAGCTGACAGTTTTTTGTGGGGCTGAATCATCCCTTTCGTGTAGACCAAAGCGTGTCCAAAATTATGCTTATGGAATTGCTAAACTCCGTAGCACAAACAACTATTTTAACATTGGCTTGCCGGTCTTATCTACCAAGCATGTAGCTAAAAATACATACATCATAATGTGTAGCTTGCCAGCTAAATTAGCTTACTACGCAATGAGGAAGTTGTATTAAAATAAGTAAAAGATTGGTTGGTTACTTTATTGCACACATTGAATAGTGTATCATTTCCATAAGCTAAACATCAGCACGTTTACTTGCTCAGATGTGATCTAGCTAAGTTTTATACAGCTATTGGTTCGAACTATTAAACCCACTTTCTTAATTGCCGACTAGCTAAAGTTATGATGTTACTGTAAGTTAGCTATATTGTTGCGTTGGTCAGATTGAAGAACTATTTGTTGCTAACTAGCTGGCGCGTGTGAACGTTGATGTGGGTACTGTTAAATAAAACAAATTTTGCACTAAATGGCATAGCTGGTTTTGCCAACAATAATTTTATAAAATATTGATTGCTTCTAGTAAGACTCTTCATTTAATTGGAACTCTTAATTGGAATGTTTAAAACTGTTTTTGTTCCATTAGGTGGTATCATCACTTCCTGATGACATAAAACCAGGGCCTGACCTCTATGGGTTGCCATGGGAAGCAGTGATTGTTACCTCCTCACTTGGGTTAATAACCATACTTGTGTTCTTGTGCAGATCCTACCAGTCGGTAAGTTAATCAAATTGATGTGATTTGCTTTGATCCAAATCATATAACATTATTAAACTTCCATTGTATGGTTCAGAAAGCTGTCATTAAAATTAACCTATTGCCTCTGATTCTTTATTGACAGATTACAAGCCGACTGTATGTTGGTAAGTTAGCCTATTACTTGTACTTATATGTTATTCATTCAGTAAGGCGTTACTTATCTAGATCATTGCCTCTCTCCTCAGTGTTTGCTTTCTGACTTCTTTACAGGCAAAGAAAAGAAACTTGGGCAAAAGGTGGCAGAATTACTTGATGAAAAATGCAAAGTTCTTGAAACCTTAAGCGAGTGCAAGCATAAGGTAAGTTTACATCAAGGAATCACTTTCTTATTTAAAGCAAACAATGTTTTACATGTGCTGTGTGTCTTGCAGTATGAGGAACTGGAAGATGCCTTGCAGAATGGTGGGGCTTCTTCTCAGGTTTTGGAGAGGGACAACCTGGAGGTAAGAGTTCCAGAGTGAACCAATGCAGATAAAAATTTAAAAAAGGTGTTTTTCACATAATTTGATAATTTATTGGGTTTGCTAACAATGTTCTTTATCTGAACCCTTAATACTTGTGTGTAAATTATGACTTGCTTCAATATATATACAGTGCAGTCCGTGAGTATTAGGATAGTGACACATTTTTCTTGTTTTGGCTCTGTACTCCAGCACAATGGATTTGAAATAAAACAATAAGGTTAAAGTGCAGACTGTCAGCTTCAATATGCGGGTATTTACATACATATCGGGTGAACCATGTTGGAACTGCAGCCCTTTTAATACATGGTACCCCCAGTGGCCACTTTATTATGTACACCTATCTAGTTGGGTAGGAGCCCCCGTTTGCCTCCAGAACAGCCTGATTTCTTCAAGGTATGGATTCAACAAGGTGCTTGAAGCATTCCTTTGGGATTTCGGTCCATGTTGACTCGATAACATAACAGATCCTGCAGATTTTCCGGCCACACGTTCCTGCTGTGAACCTCCCGTTCCACCTCTTCCCAAAGGTGCTCTATTAGATTGAGACATGGGGACTGTGTGCAGCCCATTAAAGTAAACTGAAAAGTCATTGTCATGTTTGTGGAACCAGCTTGAGATGATGCACGCTTTGTGACATGGAGCATTATCCTGCTGGAAGTATCTGTTTGAAAAAGGGTAGACTGTGGCCGTAAAGGGATGCATATGGTCAGCAACAATGCTTAGGTATGTTGTGGCATTCAAATGATGTCAATAACAAAAGTGATGTTATTGATATGAATTAGGCTTTCTTCTGCAGGTTATGTCCCGAAACCTTGAACAGTCAAATGCACAGCTGAAAGGTGACATTGAACAGCTAAAGCAAGATTTAAAAGCAGAAAGGACCCAGCGGTCACAGCAGGAGGAGATGGTAAGATTTCTTTAGTAGTTCAAGTAGTTTTGAAAAGGCCAATATCACCTTTCCGTTTTGCCTATATCCATCAGTGTTTGTGCATGTATGTTTGCGCTGGGTACTCCCCTTGGCTTTTCCTTCTCAATGTGTTGGTGAATAAAGGCTGCGGTGTGAAGGTGATGTAACCCGAGGAAGCTGTCTGAGAGGGTTTAATAATAGTACTGGTTGCTTGTGGTTTTCAGCTTGCCGGAATGCAGGAAACCTTGAAAAGTTTAGAAGAAGAAGCAAAAGATCTAAAGTCGCAAATGGAGCAGGTAATTCGCCGCCTGTTCAGTCTGGCACATTTTGTACGTTACAGGCCTCTGCGCCGTTGTGTGTTATTTGTTGGTTTGTATCTTATCCCTCAGCATTAAATCGGATTTGTTTTGTTTCTGTCCAGGCACAGACAACATTGAAAATATATGACATCAACAGTGAGAGGTTACATGCTAACCTGCAGGCAGCGAAAGAAGAAAACGCTCTTCTTCAGGAGAGTGAAGGCCCAGGTATGGGCCACTGTACAGTGCATGAGAACTGTTCCAGTGTCATCCACTGCACTGAAGAGGCAGCTTGGCACGTGTACATTTTCATTATTGTTGGAAATGGCTATAGATGTCTTCCTGTATGTTTTTCTTTTATTCTGAACCATATGCATATACGGGATATTGTATAATGTTTAATAGCCTTTTTTTTTTTATATAGCAAAGTTGAATGAGTTACAAGGTTGAAGTAAATATCACATCGGGGGTTGTCTGAACATGAGTTTTGTTCATGAACTGAGTGACTGTACAATGTACGTGTTGGGTGGATTGCATTAGGCCTATTCTTCAGCATTTTATGAGAATATGGCTGCTGGCTGAAAACTCATTAGTTTGTGTTTGCCCCCTCAGCTTGTGCAGGAAGCGGAGGGCTGGGGTGAACGACTGAGTGAACTGGAGGAGGAAATGAAGATGTGTGAGAGCTCCCACAGGGATATGGTAGACGACTGTGCCAACAAAGATGAGCGCATCCAGGTACACACCAGCTTCTCCCTCCGCCAAGACTGGAATAATATTGTTCATGCTGTTTATCAGCATTTCAGTCAGCGTAAACTCCAGCGCATCACAAAAAGAAGTTTGTGAGGTTGAGGTTTTGGCGGTGCTGTGATGATTTAGGGTGCTTCATGTGGAGGTGGATGTTTGTTGTTGGATCTTGGTTAGCTCGGTCAAGTTCTTCGAAAAATCTTTGAAATGCTGTGCTAGTCTCTGACAGACTGCCTGCTGAAGATGAGGGACTGGGACTCAGAAGTGGAAGATGAAGCCAATGGGGAAGAAAATGCTGGAATAAGCTCTGCAGCGAATGGAGGCAGCACAGGTAGACCTCATTTACACTGACAGGGACCGTCAGTAGAGTTTAAACTGCTGGGTGTGAGATTGCAGCGCTGCAGAGCAGCAGTGCAGTGAACTAGCCGTGTGGAAAAACGGCCGTTTACAAACAAGAGGTTGTGATCAGGCGGTTTGGTTTCATATGATTGAAACCAAGCTTCAGGATCGGCACTGCTATACCCATCACGTGTCATGTAGTGTATCCTGTGCTTCATGCCATATTAAACTTGAACGTATGAGTGGCAAAAAAAAATACATTGTAGTAATAGCAGGCTAATGACGTTGCCCGAAATGTTGTGTGAAACATAATTCCGTATTTTTGCTTTTTACTTTTACTTGCTAGATACCCATCAGAAGCAGAAGGTGCAGAGACTCATTTCTGCAGCAAAGGTTTGTCTAATTAGTAATGCACTGGCTTTATATCATTAGGCTGTAAAAATAGGCTTTTTAAAAAGTGACGATATTAATTACAATAAAAATGTATTTCCTCTTTTAAGATGAGTGCGGACTTGAAGTCCATGGAGGAAGAAAAGACCCGGGTGTTTGCCAGACTGGCTGATGAAGTTAAAGCTAAAGAGGACCTCAAAGGTATGCCGATTGATGCCGTATGACATTACCTCATTAACTAGGAAGATGCTATGCAAGAAATTGTGTTTCCCAGCAGTTTCCGGCCCCTGGACACAATCTTGTCGTACTCAAAAACTTTTGTTAAATTATAGTTACAAATAACATAACATCACATTTTGTTATATGGCACAATAAAAATAAACTGAAATAGTGGTACAATAATGAAATCATGGGGGGGGGGGGGGGGCTGGGGGAATTAAAAATAAGCAAACAGCACTCATGGTGAAAAAATGGCTCACTTGTCAGCATGACCCATTACCTGACTAAAGGAGTTTTTTAAAATGCAAATATTTAAACAATATCACGCGAGAGGGAATGCTGTTATACTGTATATCAGCATGGCTGTGATCCAGTCGTAGGTAAGCCGTAGGTCAGCCGTGCTGATATACAACCTTGAGAGTAGTATTGCATTTATACAACTTCTACTAGCCTATAAAATGTCTATCAAGTAATGATTGAGACAACAGGTTATGATTTTGTTGTTTATTTGGCTCCACCAAAAAATATAGTTATTTTAGAATTCCATAAATTCCATAGACAAAGTGAACTGAAAAGAGGTCCGAGTGATGTCGTCCTGTATATCAGCACTCATGGAATGTGTCTCGGCCAATCACAATGCGCGGTCGGAACTAACTGTTTTATGATTAGTAATATTTTACTGTTTAAATGCTTAAAGGTAAACAGTTAAGACCCTGCTACACACATATTTAAAATTTAAGCTTATCATATTATTATCTGTCTAGAGTTCAGCTCTAGAACATTGTTGAATTACATGGGTTTGTACATCCTCTTTGTATTTTATGTGTGATACATAACAAAAAATTGAATCTGAAGTGCTGTCATCTGTCACCTTGATCTAATCTGGCAGATGGTATTGAGAAGCTTCAGAATGAGAAGGAATCCCTGCAGTCAGAAAGTGCCAAGTACACCTGTGAAACTCAGAAACTCCAACAGAAACTGCAGATCATGACCGAGATGTACCAGGAGAATGAGCTCAAGCTACACAGGTGGGAGGGGAACCATGTCATTTTGGAGACTTGTTTGCATGTCTCGCGTGAGTTATGAGTTAATATGATGACTTTTTCCATGTTGTTCCTTGTTCAACTAGGATGCTGACAGTGGAGGAGAAGGAGCGTTTGCAGAAGGAGGAGAAGCTAACAAAGGCAGACAAGAAGATAAACCTTGCAACAGAGGAGCTCGGCAACTACAGGTTACCGAAAGGCCTCATGAGCTCGTTTGCTAGGGGTGTACAGAGACAGCAACTAAAGGCGGGGTGGTAACTTAGGGCCGAGTTACCATTGTTATGTTGTGTGTCTATACAGTGGAAAGGTGGCTATAGAGCCACTAGTTGGACCTGTATGTTCTGAAGTTTTGTACTAAGTCTACAAACTAGTATATACAATATGCCTCAAGGGAGAGTTACTCCAGTTAGACCTCAAACAACTGCAGGTACTGTAGGTGTCCTGCCACCAGATGAAAGCTACACTGCCTGGCCAAAAAAAAAGTCGCACATTCTAATATTTTGTTGGACCGCCTTTAGCTTCGATTACAGCGCGCATTCGTCGTGGCATTTTTTCGACAACCTTATGCAATGTCACAACATGTATTTCCATACAGAGTTGCATTCATTTTTGGCCGAGATCTTGTATTGTCGACGGGAGTCGAACCACTCTGTAAAGTCTTCTCCAGCACATCCAAAAGACTTTCAATTGGGTTAAGGTCAGGACTCTGGTGGCCAATTCATGTGTGAAAATTATTCCTCATGCTCCCCGAACCACTCTTTCACAATTTGAGCCCGATGAATCTTGGCATTTCCATCCTGGAATATGCCCATTGATGGGATAACCTGGTCATTCAGTACATTCAGGTACTCAGCTGACTTCATTTTATTGCTACATAATGTTGCTGAGGCTAGATCTGACCAATTGAAACAACCCCAGATCATAACACTGCCTCCAGAGGCTTGTACAATGGGCACTATGCATGACGGGTGCAATGGCGACTTTTTTTTTGGCCAGGCACTGTATATATTACAGTTAACAGAGCTGTTAGAGATGGCCTTGGCAAAGGTGTTTATTATCAGGAGAGTGTGTTTATCATTGTTCTGCTCTCAAACAGACAAAGGTCCAAAGAGCTTGATGAAGAACTGGAGAAAACAAATCTTGCCTACAAAAATCAGGTTGGTCATGTCATATACATGAAGTAACTTCATGGACTTCAAGTTGACATCAAGCCAACTTCCTCCAGCCAAGTGGTTGCTATTGCATTTAGTAAGAAAGTCAAGTTGGTGGATGTTTAAGTCTGGATATTCTTTTGTAGATAATTCACTAAATTTATATTCATATTTTTTCTGCGCTTTTGTCAGATTGCATCTCATGAAAAGAAGGCTCATGAAAACTGGGTGAGTAGAAACTCGTTCTTCTTCAGATTGTGGCATATTTCATTGTAAAACTATAAGCATACAAATGCAGACTCTGCCTTTTCTGTATGGTAGTTGGCAGCACGAGCTGCAGACCGTGACCTGACGCACATCAAGCGAGAGAACGCTAACCTCAGGCAGAAGTAAGTGCCCTCGTCTTAACCGCATATGAAGAAATGCCTGGTGCATTTGACGTTGTTCATTAGGAGTCCTCTCCTGTAAGCGGTTTTAACCTAGCAATGTTACGCGTCTTCTGCACAGGTGGACAGATGCCCAATTTAAGCTGGAGATGGTGGAGAAAGATCCCTACGCCCTTGAGTGTCCTGGACGACCTCTGTTCAGAGGTGAATTTTGGCTGAACATCCACTGAATATTATGAGCAGTGGGTAAAAAAGAATCTATTTGCACTGCAGAGTTTGTATTGAATTACATTTTTTTTGTTCGGTTCTGTTTTTTTTTGTTGTTTTTTTTTTCTTCTTCTTTTCTTCTTCTGCCTGTAGGCGAGAGATCTCCATTTGGACCATCTCCACTGGGACATCCTTCTGAAAACAGAGCTTTTCTGTCCCGCCCACTCTGATGGATGGACCGCTACGCCTCTCCCCTCAATTTCCCCTGGGACCTGTGGGCAGAGGTGAGCTTTACACAATGATATCATGAATTATCACATAGCTACTGTTTTCAACTGCATCAACTAAGGAGAATGCACGAGATCAGAGCATTGCATTTATCATAGAATTAGAAGTCGAGTCTGCACACGTCTGGTTTTCTAGGCCATCATCCACACCACGGCTGCAGTCTACACGGGAAATCCATTTGCAGACTAAATTGATTCTTGAAAATGGACTGCTTCCTGATTCAAAAAGCACACAAATTGTTCTACAATGACATCGTTACTCCATTGCGCAGTATATCATAACAATTGGCGTGTTATCACTTATATTTAAAGTAAAGATCGACTTGAGACGAGTTATAAAATGTAGTTTCCATGTTCGCTGGCTAGTCACCAGCTAATGATCCCCAATGATCGGTAAAAGTACAGAAAACTTACCTTATACATTTAGTGTCACCTGTAAACAAAACATGTCATGAAGTACAGGGTTGAGACTGACCGTCCATGTTACACATTAAAACGATAGGCTTCACGGAGCAAAAGCTCTGACACTTCTGGTTTTTGAAACTTGTCTGGCTTGTTATAAACTTGGTCTGGTGTAATGTTACGTAAGGTCCCTACCAGTATCTAATATTGGATAGAAATAGAAATATGGTTCATTTTAACCTTGTGAGAAGTGATTTTTTTCCCCCTGGTCTCCCAACAATGGCAATATAAGACCTTTTGGTTTCTATGCAGTACAATAATGTCATGGACAGATGTAATAATTAAGAAGGTTCTTCTGATATTTTTTATATCATACAAATTAACTTGCTATTTGTAACTGTTGTAATATAGACTATGCTTACTTGAAATCAGACCTTACCAGATGTATCTAATGGACAGTTGCTGATCAGCAAATTACAAGCTAAAGTGTGCTCTGCCTGCCTGATGCATTTTGATAAGAGATTGCATTAAATATGCACTGCCTGCAATAAGTGGATATGAATCCTGAAATGACTCTCCCTTCATGGGAAAACAAGCATTCAGAACTAGTCATATTAGACGTATGTTGAACAGTATAACTGTGTGATGCGTAACCATAGCTACGGAGACCGACAAGCTAATAAATAACTTGCGCATATCTCGTACAGTGCTGATAATGGTGTAGTTGCTTCGGCCTGCATTATATGTGTACCTCTGTGTTTTTATTTTCATTTTTTGCATTGCATTGTCCTGAGTAGATGTTACCCTGTTGCCAAGCTTTTGCCTTGCTCTCTGTGCTCCTGACATTATCATCCCATCAGTGTGGATATTTTTACCAATCTGCATTCATTAATCCCATAATGGGGATTAAAGCAACAAAAATGTATGTTTCTACCATTGGTTCTCTTCAGTAAAAAGAGAGGAGCCGAGCAACACACCATCTGTTCTTTGATTCGTGTGGGTGTTGTGATGATAGAGTGAGGCTTCACGGGCCACATAATAAGCGGAGGTATTACCTGCTGTCCCTCGCTCACTCCGTTACAAACCCATCAATATGTTTCGGTTCAAACCAGTGAGTCACTGATGGCACGTGATAGCTCCGCCCCCTTGGGGGGGGGGGGTTTCTGAAGCCTTAATCTCCCGTCGCCATGGTAGCGTGTCATTAGCTCATGACTCATTAACATCGCACTGTCTCTCTTGTATTTTGTTAGCATCGAGAGGTCCAGAGTACCCTGTCGTGAGTGAAGGGGTGGACCTCTGAGCGGAGTGGTGGGGAGGGCCGTGGCCCACACCTCGACAGCGGTTCGCTGTCCCCTACCTGGGAGAGAGACCGCAGGGGCCCCTTGCCTCCTCCAGGTACAGTGATGTCCGCCCTGTATTGGCACCCCTCGGACATAGACATCAGCTCCTCTGTTGGCCTCGAGCCACCATGAATATGTACAGTTTGTTTAGTGGGTTTCTTTCGCTCTTTCTCAATACCGTTCGGTTCCGTTATGGCCAGCGCGCGTGTTTTAAGCTGTGGCATAGAGTAGCACAAAGCTGCCCAGGAAAGCTGACTAGGCAAGCCAGTTCAACTGAGAAGTGAAAAGCTTGACTCGTTTGTTCCAGAGTTTTCCCAGCACTTTTCAGCTGGCTTTGTTTCCGGCCCCCCACTTGCTGCGCTGCGCTGCTGAGCTTCAGTACGAACGAGTCCAGCGACGGGAACAGTAGAAGCACACGAGGTCCAAAACCCAGAGGAACTCATGTCTGTTGGCTATCGCTGGGGGTGTGAATAGTTGGTCACATCACTGTATTTTGAATGTCATCGTGATGCATCTTGTTCATTTTTGTCCTGTTACTTCTGTCTTGTGATACTTTTAAAATTGCGTGACAGAAGGCCATCGTGTGCTTGTTCAGATTTTGCAAAGTGCTTTTTGGGTAGGCATTTGCCTTTTGTCCTGGCCTGCTATATCTTGCTTCTGGCGTGTTTTTTATAGCCCTTTTTGATTATCTCAAATTTAGATAATTTCCGTCCATTTCATTTTTCACAAACGCAGTCCAGTGGCACTTTTCCTCATCGGCTTTGTCTCCAAGTACACTCCACGTCCTGTCATTCTCACCTCAGAGGAAATGTGCAAGTGAAATGGACTATGTTGTCAGTGTTGCTTTGAAACATCTGTTAAGTTAGGCGCGTTTCCCTCGTTTTGAAGGGTACCCGTACCCAGACCCCGGCCTTCCCTACCGCAGGCGCCCCCTGGGGTCCTTTCCCATGGGGCCCGGGTACCGCCCAGAGGACCCAGTCCACCGGACGCCCACAGTTTCAGCCCCCACCTCTCAGGGCAAATCTGGTGAGCAGCTCCACAGCATGCCTCCGTGATGTGTGCTTTTAAGTCCCCTGTGATTATATCCTGTCTGCGACCATAGGTTGTACATGCATAAGTTACTGGTTGGCTGTGTAATATCAATTTAAGTGCTTCTGGTTGTTTACCCCGCCGCCCTCCACTTTTATCAGGAAGCAAGTAACAGAATTTGTCCCATATCTGTAATTCCCTGATCTCCAAGCCTAGCTTTGACAGAGTTGAGCTAATAGCATTACCTGACCATGAATGAGTTCTCTTCTTACGAAATCCTGAGGAATTTTTGAAAAACAACGAGCCAAGAAGGAATTGGAACTCAGCTGATATTGACCTCCTGTTTTACAGCAGACCTCATCGTATCTGGGCCACACCTCTGACTCTCTGGGCTAGGGGAGAATGAGAACAGGGACGTAGTGCCTTTGCTTTAACCACTGAAACCAAACAAGCTATTTGGTGTATATAAAATATAGCAAGAAGACGTTTATTGTGGCAAAGAACAGTTCTCCAATAGCTTCAATTTCAATGTACACAGAGCATTCTGTCGCTCTCTGGAGAGTTGAGAGTACCCCCAGAAGCAGATGTGAGAATGGGGACCAGGGTTCGGGCCACCGATGATGGGGCCACCCCCTCCACTCGAACCCAGGGACCACTTCCCACGAAGAGGTCCATACGGCCCCCCTGACTTCTTCCCCTCTCGAGGCCCTGGAGGACCTCCAATGGGCAGTAAGTATTTTGTTTTTTATCTAAATATGTGCGAGTATTTTTGTACAAATGAAAAGGAAAAACAAAAAGAAACTTGTCATTTTTTTTATTTTTATAAATAAAGCAATTGTTTTTATTCTAGTGCGAAGACCGCCTCCACCAGGAATGTTTCCCCGTTTTCCCCCTCCGCCACCCCAGCTTATGGGGTACCCTCCTGCAAGGCTCCCACCTGACAGTCTCCCAGGCCCCCCCCCAAGGCCCTCCCCACCAGGCAGCGAACAACCTCCAGAGCATCCCCCAGAGCCCCAAGATGTCATCTGAGCTACCTACCGCGTGTCACTTCCTGTTTGTGCTAAAGGTTTCGTGCCGAGGCAGCCCCCGCAGTTGAATGCGGTTTCCTCTGATGAAGGTCACGTGATGCCTCCCCTGAGTGCCCAGCGTACACAGCTTCTGCATGCAACTGTCCCTGCCGCTGTTCACTTCAAACGTTAAGAGTAGAGTTCCGAGGCTCTCCGCGTTTCGCATCGTCCATCCAGCGAATCGGCGTCTCTCAATCAAAACTGCTTTTGAGCTTTTAAGATTCTCACCTTAAGATGCGAAACATTCAAATGTGTAACTCGCAATGTTTTATAATCAGTGTATTGAGAATTAAAGTGGATATCGATAGTTTAGATTATGTGGTGTTAACTCCATTAATATAGGGAGAGCAGAGCCAATAGTCTTATCTGTTTTTTTAAGCAATGTGTATGGACATGAATGTCAGCGGTCTTGGGGTTGCTTTTGAAGTAAGAGATTTAAGTTTTAAAGAACTAATTCAAATTTTACTCAAGTCTCTGAAATGTATATACAGATAATGTATTAATATTGTGAATGAGGAAATGTAAATACAAATGCATGTTACGCACCATTTATGTTTCTTTTCAAAATGAAGTACTGTTCAGCCCATTGTCCTTTGAATGGATTTAATCAAGGATTACTTGTTTTGTTATTTGAGCCATATTATATTGGTGATGCAGACATCAAAATGTTTTTTTCATCAGTTAAGCAAACCACAAAATGGCAGGATTGAATCAGTCCAATTTTGCAATCTCACATTTTAAATGCATTGTGTGCATTAAGACTGTCCATATTGTCTTCATAACACTGGGGTTTGACCAATTACACTTTTGTGATTGAACAGGTATGACATTCAATTGGTAGTGGCTTCCCATTGTGTAAAGAACCATTAAAAATATTTCTTTTCAGTGTAGTATTTCACTATTATGATTTTCATTTCCATAATCAAAATATTTTCAGAACATACTGGTCCAGTAAGTACTGTCCATATAATGAGCGATGTTGTCAAGACATTTCCCAGTTTTCAAATGCCATATCATGCAAGTTTCCGCAGGAAAATGAGGACAAGGACAAGGACTTTTACGTTAATGCTTTTATTCACCGATTAAAAGAAATGCATCCATTCAACATAAACTCAATCAACATTCAGCTGGTTTGCCCAATGTGTCAGTTTAGTTTTATGTAGATTTTCCTTCCTTTTTTACCTCTGATCATTTTCAATCAATAAAATCTCACCACATCTGGCATGTTCACAACTGTGCCAGTGGATTCACATTGCTGATGTACATATAAAATCAAAAATGCCATGTGCTCACTGGAGACAAAAATAGACAGAACACCCCTGTCCAGATATTAAACATTTAAGATGGGAAAACCATTTCGTAAATAACGCTTATAAACTTTAAACATGTTCATAAATAGAATCTGGACATGTGTTGCATACACATTTCTATATTGATCTATATATACACATACATATATAGATGTATATAGACATGTATATACACATTGTGTTTTTTTTCCCGAAGTTTATAAGGTAGCAGCCAGGTCTTAGCACTGCTAGTACCCCATGGTGGCCACTTTACGACTTCTTTATTGCAAACTGTCCTGATTTTAAACAAATGCACAACATTCGTACCACTTAACTGGGGCCAGCTGGCCAGTCTCACAGAGACGATGTCTGTACCCACGGTTGCCCCTGAATCTGAGTTGGCTTCCGAAGAATCAAAATTTGAAAATAATAAGGCCAACAATATTTGCAAGTAAGTTATTTCCGTTTAAGTGACAGAAGAAAAAAAAAGAGACACTAGATTAAATGCATTCCTCTTGCATAGTTTGAACTTTTTTGTAACGCAAGCCAGCCCTAAAGAAATGACTTCTCTCAAGCTTGTTTGACCTACACCACAGAGTATCTGTCACACCAGAAGGTTTTTTGGGTTTGTTGAGTATAATTTCAGAAGTGGAGTAAACCAATGAAAGGAAGCATTTATGATTCTCTCTCCTGAAAGGTCTTGCTCAACTACAAGCTTTGCCCTCTTAAGGCTGGCATGAGGTGATTTTTATTAAGGTAAGAGATCGGAGCAAATACGTAGCCTACATAACCAACAGCAAGTCAACTCAGATCGGTGTCCAAAGCTGCCCGGCTCCTTTTAGTGAGAAGTTCAGATTGTGAATGCATAAATTTCTGGAAAATAAAATTAAAAACAAAAAATATGACAAGAAAATATGGAGATCCACATTGTAAGAAACAACTGGTCATTTTCAGGATAAAAAGATCCCCCCTCAGTTTGCTATGGAAATTGATAAGCAAAGGGAAAGGGTAAAGAACCACATCATGATGTAGAGGCTACTTCATTTTTCACACTTCAAAAAGGTTTTACAACAGACCAGCTGTCTGCTACTGATTGGACCCCATTGCTCAAAAAAAATAATATTAAAAAAATAAAGAGTAAAAAAATAAATAAATTCATGCAGACATTTGGCCGTTTTTTTCTCCCCAGTGGAATGTTCCTTATCGTCTCATAGCAGCTTACAGGTTTGATAGAACCAACCATGATTTTTATAATTACATTCACTCTTCACAGTGAAACAGGTGCATTGTAAGAGTTCTACCGTTGGTGACCAAGCCACAGCACAGCTGTGTTCAAGACAGGTCGAACTTCAACTTCTTAGTACGTAAATCTAATAGTAGTATACCTTGGCTGACCAGCCATTGGCCTGCCCCCTGCCAGCATGTGGACACTTTGATAGGGTTGTATTACCATGATCTTTGGCAGCTGACGCAGACGCCGACAGAAGTAAAATCCAGTGACTTGTTGAGAAAGGTTTTTTTTTTTTCCATTACAAGCTTTCATATTCGAGGCCTGAGCAGTTGAACCCCTCTCCCTAGTCTGACAGTAACCCTGAGAAAGGCTGTTTCCTGTTGTTCACTGGTGAGAAAATGGTACACCTTAATTCTTACACACACATGCGCGCGCGCGCGCGCACACACACACACACACACACCCCTCCCTCAATGTATGCACTTTTGAAAGAAGAAAAAAAAAAAAAACACTGATTCAGTGAACATTCTATAAGAAATAAAAAAATGCTGTACTACACATTGATGTGTTGATTGGAAATAAACGCAAAACATTAAGTTTGAAATGAAAGCCATCTGGGTTTAGGCACGGCATGAGCGATCATTAGCGAACAGATTGTAACAACTAGCATTGTCATATCTTCCCGACTGAAAACTACCAATTTCTACACATACACAACACTCATTTCCAAATATATAGTGATCTACCATTCTCTTTTTGGTGTGGTACTAAAATAGAAATGGGAATTAAACAAATAAAATAATCCCTCAGTTTACATGCATCTTTTTCAATTCTTTACCATATCTTTGCTTCTCATGCATTTTCTGCAGGCTTTGCGTTCGTTTATAGAGGAACTTTGCATGCAGTCTTACACGTAGGCTACGAAACATCTCAGCAAATCTCGCTGGTTGATTGAAAGGTTTTTGGACACAAGAACATCTTTCCCCGTTTTCACATTCTAAACACAACAGGTCAGCACTTAAATTCAATTTGCATACTTTTGTTTTCTGAAAACCTTTCTTTTTCCTGACATCAGTTGTCCGTCAACACTGTGGTTGGTTCACAAATGCAGTAGGTTTACAACCAAACCAAGTGATGCTTTCTGATCTTAGGAATGCATTATCTCAGGACTAAAGAGTTGGGAGACCCACACATCTGAAAAACAACAACAGTGAAGTGTCCTCTCTGAAGAGATATATATTCTATTGTGCAATGACAAATCTCCACTGTTATTCAGACAAGCAAGGATAGAGACAGATATGCCATTAATGGGAAGTCCAGAACAAGAAGCATCCAGGTTTGCCATTGAAAGACTGTTGGCTTCACATTCTAATACTATGCAAGATGCAAGCACCAGATTCCCTCTTCTATGAGCTTTAAAACAGCAAATACACCATAGAAAATTATTTAAAAGTCTTACAGACGCACATTATAGATGTTAACCTTTTAAAACTACTGAGGGAGAAAGCGCAAATAGAAAAACAAACCAACAACCTTGAAAGCGTGTTTTGGAAGAGCTTTTCAAATACACACAGTATTCAGCCCCCAGGCAAACATGCCTCAAACAACAGCACAAGACAAAGCCTTCATTGTAAAAATACCACAAGTGCAAGATTCCTGAGATATGGAACAAGCAAACTTAGTTCTTCCTCTGTCCAAAGCTCAGTGGATGAAACACTCCATAAACCTTGATATAGAAACAAGGAGATGTTCAAGGCAACTGTGACTCAAGACTTAATAAATAAAACCAACAGACTGGCTGATTGCTTCATACATCATCACCATCATCGTGTGTGGCGCCTACCTGAGACGGATCGAGAGGATTTTAAGAAAGGACTGCGGCGTTTTACAGTGATCCTCTTTGTGGGATCACTGGCACAGCCCCCAGAAACCTGCAGAACTATGCAGCGGAGTGAGATGCCAACCTCTGCTATCTGTTCCAAGAGAGGACAGAGCTTCACCACCAGTGCGTCTGTACTTCCAGATTAGAAAACCAGCAGGATCTTTGTCCTGTACGTATCAACATCAACTCAAAACTATAAAGATTTGTTTTTAAAAATGAACAGAAGGCTGAAGGGCTGTACTAGTGTCCATCAGAGCTCCGTCCTTGGCCGGAAGACTCAGACCTAGTGAAAGGTAAATGAGCATGAAGAAGTTTGTCATCTCAAAAGACAGGGACGGATAAACCGATAGACTTAGCTTACGGCAACTCTACACTCCCCGATAAGAAACTGATAAACAAACAAGTAAACAAACACGCCATACATCTTGTAAGCTAGCCGTGATAAAGCCTCCCCCCCCCCCCCAACTCACTCATTAGCTAATAAACCAATATCCAACTATACTCTCTTATTAAGAAGCAAGATATATAGATAGATATAAATATTGAGCGAATACTGATTAAACACAGCACATATAAAGGGTTAGTTCACACTACAGAAAACAAAAAATAAAATAAAATGAAACAGAGCCTTTATGTAAAGAAGCATTAAGCATGGTTGTTAAATATGGGGTCGGCGGGGCATGGAGAAAGTGGGCTACAGGCCCTCGCTGAAGCTCTGCATCTCCCTGTAGAAGTGCTGGAAAGGCTCACTCAGGACGACGCTGGTGTCCATCATGGGGTGCCAGACGCGGCCGAGCCCAAGGGACACCTCCTTGACGAGGTTGTGCACGGGGTCCTCCTCCAAGTAGAAGACCGGGTCCGGGTCGAAGTCGATGCTCTCCTCCGACACGGCCAGCACCCTCAGGTTGGAGCCGCGCAGGCGGGAGATGGCAACGAGGTTGTGGGCCCACACCGTGTAACCTGCAAGCCAGGGACATTCAACGTGGTCACGCCCGTGATATCCCTACTTCCCAATCAAAA
Organism: Synaphobranchus kaupii; assembly: GCA_029718625.1. Lineage (NCBI taxonomy): Eukaryota > Metazoa > Chordata > Actinopteri > Anguilliformes > Synaphobranchidae > Synaphobranchus > Synaphobranchus kaupii. The sequence goes on along the minus strand of CM056390.1, from coordinate 14,915,759 downwards.
ACACGTAGTCACATGACGAGACGACTACAATTCATACAAACACAGGTGGTGGAAAAAACCGCTACACGCAAGCTAAAAATTGCAACGAGTGCTCCTTTCAGCCTGAATACAGAGAAAATATCTCGCCTGAAGGCAGCTCGTCTGTCGAGCAGCACTCACCGTGGATGACAAGGACAGAGAGATTAATGCAGCGCCAGGCTAGCAGCACCAGTGGGTCCTCGTTGCGATTGACGCTGAGGTCCGGGAAGCCGGCGTCGTCCCTCATGAGGATGAAGTGGGTGAGGGTCTTGTCGTACTGCAGGGAGATGAGCTCGACGGCAGCCACGCTGGTGCAGGTCGAGTAGCTGTCGAAGTGAATCCTCTCCAGCGGCATGCTGGGCTTCAGCACCGTCAGCAGGTCTTGGCTGCGCACGTCCAGCGCCATGATGTAGACGCGCAGGTTGCCGCTGTGGCGCACTAGCGCCTTCCAGTCGTCCTCACTGACCAGGGGCTTGCTGGCCAGGACGGTGCCGTTGATCAGCAAGGAGAGGCGGTGCAGCGGCATGTGGTCCCCCCTGGAGAGGAGGCGGCACATGTCGGAGGTGAAGTCACAGAAGTCCAGGGCCAGAGAGCGCAGGTTTAGCAGGCGCTCTATCTCGATGGCCGGGACCAGGGAGGGCAGCTGGTTGTCCAGCAGGCTCAGGTGCTCCAAGGAGGTGGCGCTGGGGTTGGACATCGCTGCAAGAGAGCTAGGGGTGACCATCCCAAGCATGAAGGCCGAGGACAGCCATTTCACACGCCAGCTGTTCGTCAGGACCTCCTCAAACAGCATCTGGATCCTAGCAAAGGAGAGAGGCGTTGAGGTAAGGCACAGTTCAGCCGTTTGACCACAAAATGTTCAGTTTATAACATCCCCTAAAGACTCACTCTTTGATTTTCTTGCTTCCTTGGTCAACCTGATGGAATTGGGCACTGTCCAAAATGCCCTCATCTTGGAGAATACAGGTGTCTCCAAACAGACACAGCTTCTGAAGGTTTCTGGGAATTGTATGGAGAGCGGTGTGAGCAATGCAATTTCACATCAAAAGCCTTGGGAAAATGTAGCAATGAAAATACATGTATTTTGAATAAATACCAAAATGAGTTACAAAATGGATTAAATCTTCTGAACTGGAACAGTCCAGTTTCAGGATCAGGAAAGAGGAGAACATTATTTGTCTTTAAAATTATACAGTGCTACTTGTGGCTAAGACAAATGGAATATGTTACTCCCTATGAGGGAGTAATAAGTATATCCCTGTTAGACTGAACAAGCATGTTTTTAGATTTAGTCCTTTGTAGCACTGGTCAACAATCCATGTGCACCGACCAAGCATACCTTTTAGCGGTCTACACTAGAAAATCCAGAATTTTCCCAACAAATGAATGTGGGACAAAATAATCAACAACATACCAAAAACACACTGTACGAGTCAGAACAGAAATGCACAATGAATCCTGGTAACTCCAGGTAATTCTAACAGAAATGGACATGGATTTAAGGAAGTTTCCAGAGCACACATGATGGTGAAATATTCAGGAATAGGAAAAAAAGAAAATGAGAATCTATGGGAATGGCTTGAATGCTCAATGGCAGAGCTTCATATGAAGTATTGTATCTCATAAATAGAATTGCGTTACCATCAAGTAAACCTTAAAACCAGAAGTACAGTAATCATGAAAAACTTGATCGATAGAATGTCATCTCGTGACTTGTTTTTAAACACACATCTCAGACCTAAGAGTGACCGCATTCTGGTGGTAAATTGAATGGGAAAAAATGCCTACAGTTTGTGGATTTATTTTATTAATAGAAAATGTTTGTTTGTGTTATCCAGCTATGCACCTAGTTACCAATAGGAACCGCTGCGGAGTAAGAATCAGCGAGAGGCACGCAGTTCGGAGCCTTCCTGTATAATGCAAACAACTTCCAATATCCTAAAAATGTGGATACCATTACAAGTGACCGTTGCAGCCATCACATACAACCTATAGCGAAGGCATGACACCATTACGTAACGACATGACTGTTTATAGCTAGCTAGCAAGGCGGCTATGTATGACCTAGCTTGCTACAGCAACTGACGCAGTTTGCTTTAAAATGGCTGGTTCTAACGTTAGCTAGTATAGCAAAATACCTGTTACTCCGAATGCTGTTCAGCACACATAACACCTGATCGAGGTAGGTGTTCATCGCATCCTTCCAACGGTCAGAAAACTGCGGGTCGCCTTCAGTGGGCTCCATTCTACCCTCTACACCATGCAAAGGGCTGAGATATCCTTCCACGGGGGCAAACTCCAGCTGTAACTCACGCACGAAGGAGCCAATCTTCCGCATGAGAAATTCCAATTTCGGGGTCTGATCATTGCCAGAGCCATTTCCATTTGTGCCACCACCGACCCGCAGCTTAAGCTCCGTCCATAGCGCTGGATAGAACAGACACTCCCTCCAGCGAGAGCACACAGCCGAGGCCCGAAGCTTGTCCCGAGCGGACAGGAAGGAAAATATATGGACAATTAGCTCGCTTGGTAAGGCCGAGGCTCCGACACCCCCGACCAGAGCCATGGCCGTTTGATACTGTCCTGTTACACTCAGGAACACGAAAAATAGTTAACCGTTGAAAGGTTCCTATGCACAGGCAGATCAACCGCAGCACCACTTTAACTCTGATGGCCCTCAGTGAAAACAAACATCGCATAGCAGCTTTCCCTTCAATACTATTGGATCACACCACATGTCTTCCTGCGTGGGGGAGGCGGAGGGGGCACACGAGCGCTCTCAATGTAGCTTTCGCTTCAGCAACCTTAAATATATACCATTTATATATTTTTTACAATTTATGATTTTCTATCGGATTGTAATCTAATTCTGTACAATTATTAATTGACGAAAGTAACATTGCTTTAGTTTTAAATAGCCTTACGCATCTATTTAGATGGTTCAATCCAAAACCTTGTTATTTTTGCTATACTTCTGTATTTTCAGTAGGGGGCATTCGTCAGAAAGGGCTGTATCTTTCGTTACTGAGGGGACAGTTACAGGAAACGTGGAGTAAGCCTAATATTCGATAAAATGTGTAAATCGTTAGGCTACTCCATTAATTGAATAATTTCCTCTGCAGGAAAATAAGGGCAAAAAATAAGAATGACCAACTGTTCTTTTGACACGTGTTAAAGCACAACTTAACTTTGGTAGAACTTTGGGTTGTGTAGTTACCTGGCCATGATATGAGTCCAAATGGTGGCTAAATATGTTCGTTAGTTGCTCTGTGCTCCCCATGGGGTGACAATCCAGAATAGGATATTTGTCGCTCTCCATTCAGGGCAGCTAAAACGGTCTCAAAATGACACTTCTAGCACGTATTCGAACGCGAACGAATCGGATTCTGCCAATACAAACACTAACCAGTCCTCTTGTATTTTTTTATTATTATTAAATGGCCCTTTCTTGGCTTTTTCTTATTTTATTTGGAATGTAGATCCGGTAGGTAATTCTTGTGCCAGAAACAGCGTTAATGTGCCGATGCGTCAGAAACCACTCATTGGTCAAATTTCCATGCAAGCAAGCATTCCTGGAAGTATCTATGGTGAACAAACCGACGAACACGAACGAATCGGATTCTGTCAATACAAACAATTGCCAGTCCTCGTACATATTTTTTTTTATTATTAAATGGCCCTTTCCTGGCTTTTTTTGTATTTTATTTGGAATGTAGATCCGGTAGGTAATTCTTGTGCCAGAAACAGCTTTAATGTGCCGATGCGTCAGAAACCACTCATTGGTCAAATTTCCATGCAAGCAAGCATTCCTGGAAGTATCTATGGTAAACAAACCGAACGAACACGAACGAATCGGATTCTGTCAATACAAACAATTTCCAGTCCTCGTACGTATTATTATTTTTTTATTAAATGGCCCTTTCCTGGCTTTTTCGTATTTTATTTGGAATGTAGATCCGGTAGGTAATTCTTGTGCCAGAAACAGCTTTAATGTGCCGATGCGTCAGAAACCACTCATTGGTCAAATTTCCATGCAAGCAAACGTTCCTGGAAGTATCTATGGTAAACAAACCGACCTGCCGACATTTTGCTAGTCTTTTCTGGTAGCTTGCTAACAACATTGTAGAAAATAGTACTTTTATGAATAATTTTACTTACACTAAAAAAAAATAGGTACGAGGACTGGTTATTGTTTGTATTGACAGAATTCCCTTCGTTCGCGTTCGTATACGTGCTAGAAGTGTAATTTTGAGAAAGTTTTAGCCGCCCTATAGAAGTGAATGGAGAGTGACAAATACCCTATTCTGGATTATCACCCCAAGGGAGCACAGAGCAACTAACGATCATATTTCGCTACCATTTGGACTCATATCATTGCCAGGTAACTACACAACCCAAAGTTCTACCAACATTCAATTGTTCTTTAAGGCAAACACACAGTAACAGTTTTTCAAATACTTTTACTGTCATGGTAATATGGCCCTGGTATATTGCTTGAATGCTCCTTTTAATGTCAAAGTATACGTATAATTACAGAAATGGTGGAATTTAATAACCCGTACTGTCACCTCTGTTACCGGAGGCAATTAAAATGGTGGATTTTTCACATGATGTCAGTCAGGAAGGTTTTTCATCTTAAACTGTACAGAATAAACTCATGACCTGCTATAGAATAGCTTACTTACTCAGAATTACATTCTGCCATGCTCATGCTAGTTCATAGTTAATGTCCATAATTTGTCTTCAAAATGAGTCTTTCATAATCATTGTCATCATCAACCTAATCATCATCCCCATAAACATCACCATCATCATCATCATCCTAGTTTTGGAACATATTGGAATTTATTTTATTGTGTTTCATAAAGTCCCTGAAAATACATGATTATATCCTGGATCAACAGACACAAGGTCAATGTTCAATATGTGTATTCGATATTTCCTCATGAACAGCAGAGGAAATTGATTCTTTTTACTGGAATCACTTCTGCCCTCTTGTGGATTACTCACACTCTGCCATTGTTTTCAGTGGCTCAAATACAGTATGTAAGGCTTGTGAATACATAACTACATTCAGAATAGTTTGATTATTGTCTTACAGGACATGTATTAAACAAATATGACTATCAGTTTGTCAGTAGCTCCCCAGAACTGTGAGTACAGACTACATAAAATTAATTTCAACAGTGAACTCTAATACATGTTAAATATTGACATGTTAAAAACCTGAAAGTAAATAGCCAGCAGACATACCACCATGCAACCTGCTCTTGCCTTCTGGGTGAAGTTAAGCAGGTATGGGTTTGGTTACTATTGGAATTGGATACCTTGGAAACAAAGTTGCTTCTGGGTGTGGTGTTGATGGACCAATAGGGCCTGTCTTCCCCCTGCACCAAATTAAATCCAATGTGTCACTGTGGTGAAATGCACACTGTGCTGTAGGAGATTATGTCTTTTGGATAAGACTAAACTGTGGTCTTAGAACACTATGGTCATTGACGATCCCATAGCACTTATTGCAGAGTCGCCCAGGTTAGACTTTTCTGGATGAGTGATAGTGAACTAACTTAGACCAGACTCCAGCATACTAATATTATGGGTTTTTTCTTGTTGAGCTTTATATGTTAGTTTATTGATACATTGAAATAAGCTAAAAAAATATCCTATTTATATGTGTTAGTCGCTCTCGGGGTCAATAGTGAATACATAGGACCAGGATTACTTATTTTTTGACCTGTAGTTCCATGCTCCAATACCAAGAGGTTGATATAGTACTTTCTGAAGGTGGTACTAGGCAATCATCATATTGTGGTACCTTAATAATATCAATTAATCACTTGATTTTTTATTTATTTATTCTTACCAATGATTACTGTCGTTAGAGTGCCTCCAGTGACACCCTGAAGATAATGATTAGGTTATGTGTTTCGTAGGTCATGCTTCGTCCCATGTTGGGCCCAGAATATAATCCAAATCTTTGTATACTATGTTCTTCAATGTATACACTATTCAAGTTATAGTACTATATTCTTTTTATGTTAGCATGTTTAACCATCAAGGTTTACAAACCAACAACAAGGGTCTGCAACCCCGGTTCTGGAGAGCCAAAGCTCTGCTGGCTTTTGTTTTAAGTAACTAGGTGAAATGGGTGAAATGAGTAAACTGTAATCAACTGCTTTAATTTATTAAGTGCAGAGTAACAACGAAAACCAGGACCAGGTGTTCAGATCCGTGGTTTAGCGTGTTATTTCTGGGTTGTTTCCACGGTCGTTTCCTCAGAACTGTGGTTGTTTCGACAGAACTTGTGTGCTTGTTTCTTTAAAATAAGGAGGGGCAGTTCTGGCATACGTCACGTCCGTTTTGCAGCGACGAAAAGAATCAACAACAAAAACGAATCCCACAGAGGGGTGTTGAAGAAAGAGAGATGGCAGAGCTTTCGCTATATCTTACGAACATCAATGTGTCTTTGGGACAAAATATGGACGTAGAAAAGGTACACCGTTGTTACTGTGTTAGTTATTTCCCTTAATATCCTAAACAGTTAATGTAACGTTATTGATCCGATCATAGTTTGCAGTTTACGTTTGTTATCTAGTCGATCAGTAACCTAACCTGTTACCAGCCTAGTTAGCCTAGCTAGCTAGCTAGCTATCTGTAACGTCGTTATGGCTGTTCCACTTCAAACAATGTACCGTTGTGTAGTTACTTCCTCCAAAAGTTACACCCTCACTCGCTATATTAGCTCTGACAGTTAAGTGTGGCTCTGATCTATACATTACTTAATTTAGCCATGTAACGTTAGCGTTACGGTAAGTGTGTTTTAGTTTGTGTGGATCAATTTTAGGATTAGGAGCCCAAGGAGAATTATGATTATACTTTCTCTTAGAACATTTCAAATATCTGTTAAAATGATTCGTGAATAATTTAACTGATTATGTATTGATTTTGAATGTGAAATTATTCAAATTAAGTGTATTGCCTGGATTGTTAATCGTGTTTTAACGATTCGTTATTTATTTATGTATTTATTTAGTTATGATTCGAACGTGATGTGTTTAGACTGGAGAACAAATTTTCGTTGCTTGCTTCCCGTTGCCAGATGGAATACCATCTCCCAGCTAATACATTTTAGGCTATATTTTGCACTGTCATAAAAATGTTTTGGAATCGTCAACTAGAATAAATGCCATAATATTTTTAATTATGGCCATTATTTTTTCCATGGAGGCATTAATGGTGTATATGCCTCCATGGCACAAATTCTTTGGTTGTGATAGAGCCCAAATGCTGTCAAGGAATTTGAGAACGTGGAGCTGGGCGAGTTGGGGAAGAAGCAGAAAAAGCCTCGCAAGATCATTCACTTCGCCAGTGGAGAGACTATGGAGGAGTACAGTACGGAGGATGAGGAGGAGGAGGAGGAGTCTGAGAAAAGGGATCTGATGTCTGCTGCTGACCCTGTGAGTGCTGCTGAAGTTCAGTGTCTCATTTTACCATTCAACATAAGGTTGTGTACCATTCATGCATCTTTACCAGATTTATGAATTTCACATTTTTTAGTCAAAGTTGACCTGGGGGCCCTACTTTTGGTTCCACATGTGGAGAGTTGCCACTTCCACTGTCTCTGGTGAGTATTTGAGAACTGCTGCTTCAAAGGCTATATTATATAAGTACAATTAAATTTCTTTCTATTGAATGAAATTACTTGAGACCATTGTTATAGGCGTATTATCAACAAATTATGTTATTAGCCAGCATGCCAATGTTACACATGAACTGTCATTTGACAAGTGAAGCAAAATTGGAAGTCAGTAGCAAGTTGCTGGTGTTTGTGACATAGCATCTCTATGAGCAGCGCACCATAAGCCTTGCCTGAATCATGTAAGAAATACATGGACATAATGTTACCCTGTGAGGAAATTTACAAATGCCCTCCAACCACAGCCGTTAATGCCAAAGTCGGAAGAAAATTACCTATTTTACACCAGAAAGCCAATAGTTCCAAGCAGGGCATGAAATTAACTTTTTCACCCGCTGGCCAGAGTGGCTTGTGGATTATAGAAATCACCAGCCATTTTCTACATTTTACCAGCCCCATTACCTTTTACAATATAACACAATCTGGTTGGTTATTGGACAAAGTGGCTGTTAGAGTAGAAATCTTCCAAGTGAATCTATGAATTGTATATGTCAATGTAATAATTCTGCAAAGCTTGTGCACTGTTATACAGTATATCTCCATTGGCACTGTATTAGTAGGGCCTTCCCCTGTTAGATTATTCAACTGTTCGGAAGATATTAATAATTTATTCAAGTTTTGAGACCACTGTAGCATCAGCATTTCACAGAGTTCGCATTCAGGTGTCTCAGAATCAGTAAATCCCTCGAAAGGGTTCTAAAGTGTTTAGATGGCTTTCTAACGTGTTGTTGGTTGCTTGTGACTTTCAGTTTGTGACTATCTTGGAGAAAGGATGGCCTCACTCTTTGGCATCACCTCACCCAAGTACCAGTATGCTATTGATGAGTATTACAGGATGAAGAAAGAGGTTTGTGAACACTCAGCACAATTAGTAATTTGAGTAGGTACAGGCCTTCAATTAAGAAGGGACAGTGGACATTAATAAAATAAATATGGTACTATGGGGACTTGGAGGTCCTGCATTTATCTGTGAGCAGTGTGTCCGCTGTAGCATCAACATCATTGGCCCTGATGCTCCTGTAAATTAATTTTGTTTTATGATTATAATAGCGCTTATATAGGGGTGCGCCTTAAGGACAAAAATAATCCCCTCCCCCACTTACATACATTTGATGTTAGTTTCTTAGTTTCTATAAATATGTTTATAAGTACTTAGCTTGATTAACTGTGTAAATGTAATTCTTTATAATCAGGAACACTGGGGCACAAGATTTCACCCATAATGGAACAATATTGTGCAGTTCTTGTTCAATATAGGGACAGAATCCATCACTTTGGTTGAAATGACATTACAGCCAACTGAAGATTTTGAAAGCAGGAAACTTAGAGTTTTTCTGAAAGGACGATTTGTGTGAAAAGATGTTATCATGACTGAAATTTACCAGTGATGCTGTGAAACTCCACATTTACCTGTATAGTGTATGCATGTTTGTGTGCACCTACATTTAAAGCCCACAGGTGAACAATAAGTTAATGTGCAGTTATTAACCTCAAGACTCAGGTTATTGATTTGTGGTGTGCCAAACAGGAAGACGAGGAAGAGGAGGAGAACCGCTTGTCTGAGGAGGCAGAGCGCCGCTTTGAGGAGCAGCAGAACCAAGAGGGCCAGGAGCCAATGACTGAGCAGCCTGAGGGAACCGCCTCCTTTGTGAACATCACTTTTGAGCTAGAGAAAGAAACCCATGCCATGGCAGAGACTCGCACCATGCCCGACAGTAACAGAGTCCCTGCCCCCATCCCCACCTAACACAGTTAACCTCAATCTCATTCTCCCATTTTTCCTTTTTTTTATTATTCAGTAACGTTATTTTCTGTGAATACATTAGATTCGTCTCTTCTTAAAAAGCGTTTGTCTTGCAACAGCAACCTCACCGGTTGAAATTTGTGTAGCGGGCTTACTTCAGCAGAGATCTACAGTTTGAAGACTTGTTTACGAATATAATGCACTCTTGTTTGAATCTGTATGAGCTGTTCTTGAGGTCTTGTGTGTTGCACGTGTGTATTCGAAGCACTCCTGTGTCAAACATTTGTCAAATTCCAGTTGCCTTTACACTGTGAGTTTGAGGCTGTTACATAGGATGGAAGATAACGGTATCCTGATGAAGGATGTCTTTAGTATGTATATGCAGTTTGAGAAAGGAAATACCGAGCCAAAGGATTTTTCTTTAATGCATGAGCGAATCAATATGCTCGAAATCTTTAAATAAGACAAATTACTATTGCAATGTTTGTCCTTCACTGATGAGTCAACATAATTATGTTTAAATTATACTGTCCTAAAACTTAAAGCAGCATTTTATTTTTGGGAAAGAATGGTACACTGTATATCCCATCTGATTGTAACCATTATGTTCAAAATTTCAAGTAGCCAACGTCCTGCAGTATGTATAGCAGTTTGTGGCGTAGCATTTTTTTAGGGAGTTGAAACAGAGCTTGTACACCTGATATTGGGGTTCACCCATTTGGCAGTTAAGGCCAGTTCAGATCTGAAATCATCAGCCAGCATGATGGTTTTTAAATGATTTCCATAAATTTGTGAACTATAAAGTTTTAGAATATCTGCCAGATCTCGAGTTTACAGTTAAATACAAGATGAATCCGGTCCACCAACCATGTTTTCAGAGATGTGGACTGTGCAGTCTTTACCCAGTACCAGTAGGGTATGTATTTTTTTTGAAAACTCAAGTTTAATCAAATTTTTTCCCCCAAAACTGGCCATGAGATTTAACCATCAGTCTTCTCTTAGCAAGTTTGAAAAATGGTGCAGATGATGCCCAAATTTGAGTTGTCTGGCAAGATAAATTTTTTGGTTCAAATTCTGGTAGAAAACCTAAAAATGTGCTGTGTATTATAAGGGTTATGCTATACTTGGAAGCAGCAGAAGCCTAGCTTTTTGAGCTCACCATCTAATTTTTTTCACTGATATTTTCAGTGGAAATTATTTCAAGTAGCCCTGTGAAGTGGTACAGCCACCAAATTAAATCCAGTTTCTCTTTCTTGTGTATGCAAAGTTCAAACAACAACTTGATCAATGTAAATATTTTCTTTCGACATATGTCATGAAACCTATGTTCTGGAAAATTCAGTTGTGGGAAACATCCTTAGGACCCAAGTGTGCACTTACTAATTAATCATGGTATTTTCAGTCTATAACAAATGTAACAAGCCCTCGTTGTGTATAAAACTTTTATTTATGTAAATCGTTTTTTTTATAATTATTTGGGAAATTGCTTCTTTTGTACATAATATAGCTTAATAAACTTTTAATAACTAACTGTTGTATTGTCATTTCTGACCATGAAACTTCTCTTTGAAAAGTGAAAGGGCTTTTCAGACTGAATGCTTCATGTGGACATTTCACAAAGGCATAATTGATATTCCTGCCATCCAGTCCATCCATCTGCAGTGTCATGTGTCGTCCAGATCGGTGCTGCTGTCATTGTCATTGGCCACAAGGACCTCTCTGTTCTCATAGGTCCAAAACCCATTCAGGTCAATGAGGATACTGCTGACCGTGTCCCCCTGACTGCTGGTCACTAGGTCCTGGAGGGTGATCTTGTATGGGTCCTTGGGTTTCACCATGTCAAAGATCTCATCCTGCCACAAAAAGGAAATGTGTTCAGCTGCAACGACTGGCAGAATGCTGACATAAGGGAAATGTATCCCGTTTGCTCAGTGCCTTAAGTATAATCAAATGCTTGCCCACCTTGACATCCTGGAAGGACACAGGCTCCTGCCCATGCAATTTCATCTGTTCCTGGATGGCCTGATGAGAGAGCGGTTAAGACGTTTTTGATTCAATTTACAATTGTAGGCTTTAAGAACTTTCTATCAACTTAATGACAGTTGTATTCTACAGTGTTATTCATTTGCAGAAGACTTGATGGTGTAAATCTTTCGCTTTAATCAGAGGAGCTGACTACGCAGGCTACATTCGGAAAGGAAAATACCCTTCGCTCAAACATCCACCGGAGCACTGTAGCGGCAGGCAGGGAAAGAAGATGAGTCATCCCTTCAAAGGTCAATGAACAAAAGCCTTGGCTTAGCACCTGCTCCAACTATGAAACCCTCTGTCCAAAAAAGCAGGGTTCAGCCATTGCCCGGGTTAAAGTAAGGAGCACAAAGGCCTACATGCGTACGAGGAGGCCGGACGACGGGTGTGGGGGGACAGAGCCGATTTTGTTTCATGGTTGCACTTGGAAGGATGGGTGCGCTTCTTTCACTGGCAGTCTTTTCATGCTAAAACAGAGTCTGCATTCTGTGTCTCGGGGATATCTCCTAACAAACTGAGCACTGCAAGGCTGAAAGGGTTCAGGGATGTGAGAGCACAAAGCTGAGGTTATATATAAAATCAACATATACAGCTGAAGTCGAAAGTTTACATACACCTTAGCCAAATCCATTTACACTGTTTTTCCACAATTCCTGACATTTAATCCTAGTAAACATTCCCTGTCAGTTAGGATCACAACTTTATATTAAGAATGTGAAATGTCAGAATAATAGAGAGGATTATTTCAGCTTTTATTTCTTTCATCACATTCCCAGTGGGTCAGAAGTTTACATACACTCTGTTAGTATTTGGTAGCATTGCCTTTAAATTGTTTAACTTGGGTCAAACGTTTCAGGTAGCCTTCCACAAGCTTCTCACAATAAGTTGCTGGAATTTTGGCCCATTCCTCCTGACAGAACTGGTGTAACCGAGTCAGGTTTGTAGGCCTCCTTGCTCGCACACTTTTTCTGTTCTGCCCACACATTTTTAATTGGATTGAGGTCAGGACTTTGTGATGGCCACTCCAATACCTTGACTTTGTTTTCCTTAAGCCATTTTGCCACAACTTTGGAAGTATGCTTTGGGTCATTGTCCATTTGGAAGAGCCATTTGCGACCAAGCTTTAACTTCCTGGCTGATGTCTTAAGATGTTGCTTCAATATATCCACATAATTTTCCTTCCTCATGATGCAATCTATTTTATGAAGTGCACCAGTCCCTCCTGCAGCAAAGCACCCCCACAACATAATGCTGCCACCCCCGTGCTTCATGGTTGGGATGGTGTTCTTCGGCTTGCAAGCCTCACCCTTTTTCCTCCAAACATAACGATGGTCATTATGGCCAAACAGTTAAATTTTTGTTTCAACAGACCAGAGGACATTTCTCCAAAAAGTAAGATCTTTGTCCCCATGTGCAGTTGCAAACTGTAGTCTGGCTTTTTTATGGCGGTTTTGGAGTAGTGGCTTCCTTGCTGAGCAGCCTTTCAGGTTATGTCGATATAGGACTCGTTTTACTGTGGATATAGATACTTTTGTGCCTGTTCCCTTCAGCATCTTCACAAGGTCCTTTGCTGTTGTTCTGGGATTGATTTGCACTTCTCGCACCAAAGCACGTTCATGTTTAGCAGACAGAACGCGTCTCCTTCCTGAGTGGTATGACGGCTGTGTGGTCCTATGGTGTTTATACTTGCATACTATTGTGTGTACAGACGAACGTGGCACCTTCAGGCGTTTGGAAATTTCTCCCAAGGATGAACCAGACTTGTGGAGGTCCACAATTTTCTTTCTGAGGTCTTTCTGATTGATTTTGATTTTCCCATGATGTCAAGCAAAGAGGCACTGAGTTTGAAGGTAGGCCTTAAAATACATCCACAGGTACACCTCAAATTGACTGAAATAATATCAATTAGCCTATCAGAAGTTTCTAAAGCCATGACATCATTTTCGGGAATTTTCCAAGCTGTTTAAAGGCACAGTCAACTTAGTGTATGTAAACTTCTGACCCACTGGAATTGTGATATATTCAGAACAGTTACTGGACTAACTAATAATCATGCAGCAACTAACCCTCAAATTCCCGTTTCATGTAGCAGTAATGATTTTTTGAATTTCTTTAGTGGTAAAATAATTGGAATTAGGAAAAAGATCACACAAGTTAGTGATCATGGTTTTGACGATATAAAACTGCCTCCTAGACACACTGAACGTCTTGAATCGTTTACTCCCATACTTGAGCAAACTAATTAAGTTTGTTTCTTCTTCGAAATCATCCACCTGTCATCTAGACCCCATACCCACAAAGTTATTGAAGGAGCTATTGCCTATGTTCATCAAACCAATTCTTCACTTAATGAACTCATCATTGCTATCGGGCCATGTTCCTACATCCTTTAACTTGGTAGAAATCAAGCCACGACTTAAGAAACCAAATTTGGATCCCACTGTCCTTGCTAATTATAGGGTTAGCAAGGATTTTTTTGTTTTTTCCCATTTTTATCAAAGATTCTTGTGAAATGTGTAGCGCAACAACTTTCTTCATTTTTACATACTAATAACGTGTATGAGAGGTTTCAATCTGGGTTTAGGAAGCACCATAGCACGAGACCGCCCTTGCCCTAGTAATGAATGACTTGTTCCTCTCTCTGGATTGTGGCTGTATTTCTATTCTTGTTTTACTTGACCTGAGCGCTGCCTTTGATACTATAGACCATCATATTCTCCTCCGCAGGCTAGAAAATTTAGTTGGCCTTACCGGGCATGCTCTTATGTGGTTTAAATCGTATCTCTATGATAGATCCCAGTTTGTTAGGGTAAACAACCAGTCCTCTGAATTTTCCAGGGTGAACTTTGGAGTACCACAAGGATTGGTTTTGGATCCTCTGCACTTTTCTCTGTACATGCTCCCTCTTGGGAATATTATAAGCAGACATGGTGTTAACTACCACTGCTACGCAGATGACACACAACTTTATATATCAGTTAAGCCAGGTGAAGTCGGCCAGTTGTCTAAACTAGAGACCTGTCTTAAAGATGTAAAGGCCTGGATGACCCAAGATTTCCTCTTATTGAACTCAGATAAGACATATTAGTATTAGATCCCAAATCCCTTCAAGATAAATTCTTACAATCCCTTAAATTTAGATTGCTTCTCTGTCTCCGCCAACAAGGTTGTTAAAAACCTTGGTGTAATTACTGATTCAGATCTCTCCTTTCAGCCCCATATTAACAATATCAAGAATGGCCTTCTTCCACCTGAGGAATATATCTAAATGAAGGAAAGTGTTGTCCCTGGAGGATGCTGAAAAAATGGTTCATGCCTTTGTAACCTCTTGACTAGATTACTAGATTACTGTAATGCTTTATTGTCTGGTTGCACTGGCTCAGCCCTGAATCGTCACCAACTTGTACAGAATGCAGCTGCTAGGGTACTTACTAGAACCAAGAAATGGGAGCATATCAGCCCGGTGCTCAAAACTGTTCATTGGCTGCCTGTCAAATTCAGAATTGACTACAAGATTTAACTTCTAGCGTTTAAAGCTTTAAATGGTTTGGCCCCAGAATATCTTAGTGACTTACTCATTCCTTACTGTCCTCCTAGATTACTTCGCTCTCAAAGTGCTGGCTATTTGAAAATTCCTATTATATCTAAAATTACAATGGGTGGCAGAGCCTTCTCTTACAGAGCTCCTTTCTTATGGAATAATCTTCCCATGTATGGTCGGGCTAAGGCCTGGTTTTTTTTTTGCTCAATTCTCCTTCTGGTTCCCTGTGCAGCGTCTTTGTGACAATTCTCTGTAAAGAGCGCTATACAAATAAAATTGAATTGAAAATTGAATTGATATAGTGAATTAAAAGTGAAATAATCTGTCTGTAAACAATTGTTGGAAAAAATTACTTGTGTCATGCACAAAGTAGATGTCCAAACGGACTTGCCAACACTATAGTTTGCCAACATGAAATCTGTGGAGTGGTTAAAAATTAGTTTTAATGACTTCAATCTAAGTGTATGTAAACTTCCAACTTCAACTGTATATACATATATATATATATATATGATGGTTGTATGTATTCTGTGTAGGGATGGGAATCGAGAGTTGTCCGATTCCGAGGAATCGTACGCCTTCAAGCTTATCGATTCTCTTATCGATTGCAGGCAGAGTTTGGCGCCCCGTCTAAAAATATTAAATGTAAACGTCATTTTTTTTAAAACTAATACTACTGCTACTATCTTTTAAAAATCAATAGAAAATGTGTTCGCGTAAGCTCCATTTTGTGATCTGTCTTCGGAAATTATCAACTATTCAGAACTAGCCTATAACAGATTTGTGGAGTGTGTGGACTTCCCTCGGGAGTCTATAACCAACTACAAGTGTAAAACTACAGTGTTTTGATTGGCGGTAGAGTAATCTGACAACGATTGCCTGCTTGGCGACGCACAGAAGAGTAGCCTAGATTTGGAAAGCGAATAACTAACCTAAATTAGCTAAATGATAATCTTCAATCTTCGTCATCTTCAGCTAATAAGAGAAGCCAGCTTGCCTCAGGTAACGTCAAAAATCTAATCTTTCTTCCATGTAAATGTATAGGCTAAATGAGATGGGAAGAATGGTGACAGTTGAAACTGTTCTCATAATACAGAAACCAACGCAAACGTTACGGTGCAGCTTTATGAAACTAACTCATAAGTAGTGTGCGATCTTCGTTTGAGAATGAAACTACTAAATATCCCAATCACAGAGCAGCGGTTAAACAACAATATTTTAGCCATCTTTTTTGACATAACGTTAAACTGATCATTTATCCTCTCTTCTCGCGTCCTTTTTCATTATTTTCCGGTGTCTCTTATTTTCTTTGATGTCTGATATTTTTAAGCACTGGTATTGATCAAGCCAAATTACATTTATAATGCCATTTCAATTTACAGAATTATACAAGTAAGACTTTTATTGGATGCTCTGCCACTTTTGCAGGCATAAATATAGCAGATAAATATTTTCCATCATATGACTAAGAAATATGAATGAAAAACGAATGCTTTATACTTCATAAATATTGTGTCATTGAATCCATTTTAGATGACCACCGAATAGTAATAGTTGGTCTTTTAATAGCCTGGGAGCAAATAATATTTAAGGAATCGATAAAGAATCGGATCAATAAGCGGAATCGATAATGGTATCAGTATCAATAAAATCAAACGATTCCCATCCCTAATTCTGTGGTGTTTATATAGCACTTTTTAAACTCAAAGTGCTTCACTTAAAAATAATAACTATTATGTGGCTTATGTGCCAGTGCTTTAACACTGACAGCTCTTATAACATGAACTGTGTCACATAATGATAGGCTTACAAACTACACTGGACAAAAAGACCTGTCAACTTAAAGGGATAGTTCGGAAATTTTGGACATAATGTCTCAATTATGACTTACCCATGATGTAGTTGATTGATGGAAACCATTTGCAGATAATTCCATGCTGTCCCTTCTTTTGGACATACACACATTGCTAATGCTAGCGCAACTCTAAGGTAACTGCTAGCATCCACTACCAAACGCACTTAAACACTCCACAGTGCACCCAAAGCAAATAAAATACGACGACAGTCTATCTGGGTTATTTTGAGTGTTTATACCATCATTTTTGAAGTCAAACTATCGTTGAATCCTTTACTTTGTGCTGACCTATATTCTCTGTGGAAGTACGGCGGCGGAGCGAACGTGGCCATTGCAACTTGTTGGTCTTCTTTGTTGTTGTAGTCGACAGTGCCGGAACTACATTCGTAGGTAACGTAAAGTATCACTCAGCCGCCGTACTACCACAGAGAATATAGGTCAGCACAAAGTAAAGGATTCAATGATAGTTTGACTTCAAAAATGATGGTATAATCACTGAAAATAACCCCGATAGACTGTCGTCGTATTTTATTTGCTTTGGGTGCACTGTGGAGTGTTTAAGTGCGTTTGGTAGTGGATGCTAGCAGTTACCTTAGAGTTGCGCTAGCATTAGCAATGTGTGCATGTCCAAAAGAAGGGACAGCATGGAATTATCTGAAAATGGTTTCCATCAATCAACTACATCATGGGTAAGTCGTAATTGAGACATTATGTCCAAAATTCCGAACTATCCCTTTAATTCACTAATAAATACAGTGGTGAATCTAATGAAGAACTGAGATTTCATTATTTATGCTACAGCTTACACTGTCCTTAACTTTCTATGCATCGCGAATACACTACTGCTGTTGATACATTCATAATCTGAGGAAAGAGCTCTCGGCAGTCCTCACCCTGAAGAAGTAATTGAGTGCAAACACATTTAGGTAGCCCTTGTTCTCCATGTCCAGCAGCTTGAAGATATATTGCAGAGCTGCCGGCTCCTTCCTGTTCTCCAAAGCCAGTACAAAATCCAGGTAGGTCTTGTAATCCTGACAGGAAACAAAAACATTGTACAAGGTGAAAAGCTTTAATAAACTCTAGCTAATGTCGCAGTGATGCACAAGACAATCCCATTAACACAGGATATCCACCTTATTTATATAATTGACCCATTTTGTGTTAGCATTATAATACCACAAGCACTTATGCTCAGCATAGCCTTTAAATTGCAGGCATCCAATATCACGCATTAACAGTAACCACAGAAATAACACAGTATGACTGCAACATTAATAATATTGTCCACAGCAATCAGTTTTTGCATTTAGCACAGTGTTTAAAATGCGCTAGCGCTACATGCTGGTGATCTACCATTTCTCCATCATAAGTGAGGCACTCCTGGTAGACACGGTCCAGGAAGACTTCCGTCAGGGTGCCAGTGCCATAGCGAGACAGCTCCTCCTTACTCAGCATCCCATTGTGGTCCTTGTCCAGATTCAAGTACTGACCTGCCATGGGGCAAGACAAAAACAGACTTTGATGACACACAACCCAATGAGAGTCACTTTGAGACCATACAAATGAAAGGTGTGGCAGAGGGGTAATACCACACCATACCATAAACCCGTAGAGCAGAGGGAGCAGAGAACCAGTTAGACTCCTGACTCTCCTTGGACAGTTCCTCATCTCTCAGCTGAAATGGAGAAATAAGCCAATTAAATACAGTGATTGTATGTACAGTATATTCACAAAATATCAATATTGAGGAATTTAATTTGAAGAACAGAATAACACGCATCTTTTGTAAACCTCCCGTTTTAATGAAAATACTGATCGGCAAAAATAACGATCTACCTCAAGAAGGTCGTCCAAAAAGCTGCACGCTAGGATGTCTTGAATTTTTATTTTCCCTGAAAAATAAAATAAAATACAAAGGTGACATTAGACTGGAAATCTGCGGTCACATTTCAGCATGTAAGTTGCATCTTTTTGCAAGCTTCTCACACTTCACAAAATCCTGTCCCAGGTCCCTACGTGGCTCTGGCGTCGCCAGGGATTGAGATTAACAACAATGCAAGCCAATATGAAATTTGAACATGATGGGCACATTAATGAAGGTTCAAATTTTAAATCAGCTCCAAATATCCTATCAGGAAATGAAAGGGAAAATAGGGCCCGACACCTAAGGCAGCCCTGATTTTATCCATGCAATTAGACATTAAAACCAATTTTGAACGTGAAGATTTAAGGCTATGTAGGAGGGGAATCATTAAGCGTCTTCTCTGCTCTTTAAAGATCAGCCGATTATAGACGCGAGAACGAGAACGAAAACGAGAACGGCGAAGCACAAACCGGTGCGCAGAGGATCCAGAAAGAAGAAGAATTTGCGGACCGCAGTGCAGACGTAGAAGGAGTAAAAGGACTTCTCTAGGCCGTCCAGCTGAGGGAGGGTGGGGATGAGCTCCAGGATGTAGTTCTCCAGGTCCTGACATGTGACAAATGGGTACAGAGGCTCAGACACAACCGGACACGGAGTGCCACTGGACAGACTGGAGATAGGATTGACCTTTCAGTCCACTAGCTGAAAACTGGCAAAACTCCCAACAGTAACTCAATAATACACAAGGAAATGGCACGTCTTCTTGAAAGGAACAATACCATTATAATATTACCGACGGAAAACAAAGATGTGTATGCATGCAAGACGCTTTCTTAAGGTACACGACTGTTGTTACGGCGTCTGTGTTGTTAAGCCATAAAAGGTGACGCTGAACAGGCGCAATAAAACTGCAGTCTAAGGCTTGATGACATCAGACCAGTCATTGCCAGTGTCTCAAAATAAATGTGCGTGAGAATTTTGCCATTCCAAAGGCATGAAAAGGAAAGACACTGCAAAAGGCAGAGGCTGCGGGAACAGAACAGCTCGGCTGACGGGTTAGACTACAAGGCCACTGCACTTATTGTGTTTCACATCCTGTGGTGTACACTGTAGAATGACAGCAACCAGAGACAACACAGGCACAGGCAAAGCTCTTTCAATAGTAAGGACAGCAGTAATAATCTCCAAAAAAAATATATCAATAAAATAAAGAAGGGAAGGGGGTGTCTCGGTAGCGTAGCATGCAGAGCACTATCCACATGCTCATTGCGACGGTAGTTCGAATCCAACCGCGCAACCTTTGTCGCATGTCTCTCCCTCTCTCTAGCTCCCCATTCTTTCTGTCTCTCTACACTGTACTGTCCAATAAAGTTAAAAAAGCCCTAAAATATTTTAAAAACGATAAAATAAAATAATAAAGAAGGGAAGAAAAAAATAATTGTACGATTACATAATTATTCATTATAATAAGAAGAGCCGTGAATACGTACCGACTCCCGGAGGTAGCCCTGTCCTGCCACGTCATACAAACTCAGCCCAATTCTGGTCTGGTGAAGCCAAACTGACGGGAAAATTAAACGCATATAAATCAAATACAGGTATTTTCATCACCGTTTTTGGACACGTGCACTTGCCAAGGGAATATGGATGAAAATAGCAGTGCATATAAATGGTAAATGTAAAAATCTAAGTGGTTATAAATTATTACTTATTTATTTCCATGCACAATATGAAAAGAGTAAAAATGCACACCAAGTAGAAAGAGCATACAAAATATGTTTAAAGTAAAAAAATAAAATAACAATAAAGTATTCTGAATACTTCTTCCAAACCCACAGAGCCACATGTACGGGCTAATGAGTCATTTTAATTTATTATCACAGAATCACGGATTCTGTGATGGTCACAACCCCAGTTTTCCACATTTGCATGCAACATGCTGAGGAACAATTGCTTACTCTAGATGATTGGCTGCGACAAGAACAAACCTTTTCTCATGACATAGTTAAAGAACTGCATTATTGATATCCGTCCATATGGATCGCCATTAAGGAGTTTGGCATACACTCTGGCAGTGAAGAACTGCCTGTTGGGGAGAGACCAAATTGGGTTGGCATTACATCTCAAAGCTATTGCAATAATGTCCTAGAACAGGGGTTCTCAATCCTGGTCCTGGGGGACCCCTGTGTATGCTGGCTTTCGTTGCAACCGCAGTTGCAATCCCAGAATTTTAACAAGCTGTTAATTTTTCTTAATTAGGTGCTTGTCATGTTTGGAGGAATTATTCACCCTCTTAAGCCACATTATATCAGAAATAGCTATGGATGCCATGTAGAATAAACACCCCATGTTCACATTGTGCTATATTATTTAAAAAAGATAAGAAAATTATTTAACAGATCCATTTAAAGACTGATTTGAATCAATAGGCTCCTAATTGGTGAAAGTGTGGACACATGGCCACTAAAATTAACCATTTCGTAGATAATGAAGAATTCAAACACAAAGCAAATGATAACGAGCCAAACCTGCATTGTCTTAAGCTTAAAGAAAAAATTGAGTTAAACACATGTGTTCAACAACCTAATTAGGAGCCTATTGATTCACTTCACTCTTTCATTTGAGTGAAAATACATTATTTTGTAACCTTTTCTTATGTAATTGTTGCAATATAGCACAATAAGCACAATGTGAACATGGGGAGTTTGTTCTACATGGCATGCATAGCTATTTCTGACATAATGTGTCTTAAGTGGGCGAATAATTCCTCCAAACATGAAAAGCACCTAATTAAGAAAAATTAACAGCTTGTTAAAATTCTGGGATTGCAACTGCGGTTGCAACGAAAACCAGCATACACAGGGGTCCCCCAGGACCAGGATTGAGAACCCCTGTCCTAGAAGATCACAACATAGATTAAGACTGCCCCCTACCTGTACACAGTACACAATACACAATACAATACAGCTATGCACAAAATTCTAAGAAATAAAGCTGAAAATGTTCTAAATAACAAAGCTCTTGCATGCAGTATTGCTTCTCTACTTACTTGCACTTTGCTCCCGCTTTTTCCCCAACTTTCAAAAAGCTGTCATAATTGATAGTAGCTTCCTCTCCAGCCATTGGGAGTACCTGGTGTTTGTCCAGCAAAAACCACAGGTTCTGGGATAAAACAGAAATGCAGACAATTACACAAACGAATCACTCAACCTTTTGCACGTACACTTCCTATGTTTGATTCTGACAAGATTATTCATTACCTGTAATTCTTCATTGTCCAGGAGCTCTCTGCTTTTCCTCTGCAGAAACACAGCTCTGGACTCCTCGCGCAATTTCTGCAGCAAAACCTCATCTTCAGCAGGAAGCTGCAATAAATCAGTTGTATTTGGGTCACATTTTTTTATTTAACCACAAGAATCCGGCTGCTTTACAATCACATCATAGAGCAGTGCTCTCCAGTACATCACCGATAAGTGGGGTCACCTGGTGATGTAGGCCATTATAGCATTGTTAGCTTCATCAAAGCAAGATAATACCCACTATACACACGAAAGCACCAGTTATGCTATCTTACTGAATGAATATTACTGTAGCCCCCCCCCCCCCCCCCCAAATATAGAGGCTTTCAAATACATACCCTGTAATAAAAGCGTGGTATGTTCTTATAAGAGGAGTCTCGTTTCTCCCCGCCTCTCCACTCACTGTAATACTTTGTGAACAGGCTCATTTCCTCTTCTTTCTTCTCCTCTTCTGTTTTCTCTGCTGTGAAGAGTCAATTCATTACATTTGCCGTATGACAGGCTGTCAAATGCAGTTCCTTAGGCGCTGTGTTAGTTATGATTTCCCCCTGAGAGCTGCAATCCAATCCAGTATTGAACACTCAAAAGCCAATCGAGATATACTAGGGATTACTTTATAGGATAAGCCATTAAAATGGGCTTCGATAACGCGATCATGTCATCTAGCGGGCTAGAATCATGTCACTATCAATCAAAGAATTATTAGCAGACCATAGATAGCTAGCAAGCTATATAACGTTAGTTAATGTTAGCAAATAAATGTTAGCTAACATTACTATTAGATTATTTTTTACCGTTGTCTAAACAACTTTACGTTAGCTAGAAAACGTACCTAACGTTAACTTCCTAGCATGTGCTGTTCGTTCAGTCCTAACTGGTCAGTAGTAGCTACCGTAACGTTACGATTTGAATGACCATATAACTTACACAGCAACCGGTATTAGATAACGTTAACTAACGTAACTTTAGTGTTGGCTTGCTAAACTGCAAATGCTAAATGCCACATAAACGGCTAGCTTTCTGAATACAACTCTCTCACCTTTTTTGGAGGAAGCCACTCTCCTCTTTAAAAGTTCTTTCCACTGGATTACTTTATCGTCTGACATTGTAGAAACGAATAATCACATGAAAAATGTAAACATCTAAAATCCATCGACCTAACACAGCAGTGGTGATTGGACAACTCCAAATGAACAGGGGTTATGAACTTTTACCTTTGACATTGTCACGTGTTTCTACATCACACTGTTAAAGATCCTCAGCATTAGTGACAAGATTGCTCTCAAGTACGCAGTATCTACAGTCGGGAATATATGAATGAAACGTTTCATTAGCGGAACTCTGTACCTTCACAAATGCAACTTAATCCGGAACATCAAAACTACGAGTAACGCAAACGCTTCCGTAGTGTGCAAGCTCTAGCTCGTAGAGTAATTAAGAATAGTAAACGAAATGCATGGAGGAATGATTGTTCCACTAATAGCCCTGGTATTCAAATCACGGTCCTCGAGGTCCGAGATCTGCTGGTTTTCCACCCTCCCTTTACCTGGGAGTCAGGTGTGAAGACAGTCTGGCCAATCACTAGCACTAATTCAATCAATCAATATTTATTTATATACATACTTGCCAACCCTGGAACCTCCAAAATAGGGAGGATTTTCGAAACCCAAATTCTGAGCAGCGGCGGCGTTGGTGGCGGCGGAGGGAGAAATATATGGGGGAAATACATTTAAGTACCAAATAAGTACCTTTATTTGTTCAAAAGGGACAATGTACATTATGTACATTAATGAAAAGAAAGACCTGCCAGAAGGAGCATGTCAACACAATATATCAACATAGGCTATATGTACAAGTAACAAATGATTATGTACAAGTAACAAATGATTATGTACATCTATTTCTGATAGCCCACAATATATCAAACAAATATACAAATAAGTAACATGTAACAGTGTAAAAGTAGAATCAATTAGAATTAACAATTAGAAATAACAAAGTAATGTGATTAGATCTCTAGACCAGTCCATGCTCTAGACATGCTTGTTATAGTTGTAGGTGCAATGTCTTGCAGCCTGCAGCACAGATTTTGTTGGCACTATAGAAACCATGGTGGGCGTGTAACTGTAATGAGGTCCGAGTGGAAACAGCAGCCTGATGTCGACGGGCCGTGAATAAAAAAGCAAATTGGCGAATTTGGTCGGAAATCGGGAGAAATCCGGGAGAAATATGACTCCGGGAGAAAATCGGTAGGGGGGGGAGAAAATCGGGAGTCTCCCGGTAAAATCGGGAGAGTTGGCATGTATGTTTATATAGCGCATTTCACAACAAGTTGTCACAATGCACTTGACAGCAAAACAGCAAAACCCAGCCTAAACTCCCCACAAGAGCAAGCCAAAGGCAACAGTGGCAAGGAAAAACTCCCTGGTGTAACTAGGAAGAAACCTTGGAAGGAACCAGACTCAATGGGTTCAGTTAATTACCTGAGAGAAAGAAAACCAGGGCCAGACTTGGATTCGAGGTCCAGATTTGAATATCCATGCACTATAGAGCAGGGGTTCCCAAACTCGGTCCTCAGGGACCACTGTGTATGCTGGTTTTCGTTCCAACCACAATTGCAATCCCAAAATTCTAACAAGCTGTTAATTTTTCTTAATTAGTTGCTTTTCATGTTTAGAGGGATTCGCCTATTTACCCTCTTATGCCACATCATGTCAGAAAAAACTAAGCATGCCATGAAGAATAAAAATTCCCATGTTCCTACTGTGCTTATTGGGCTATATTGCAAATAGGTAACATTTTTTTTAACTGATCAAATTAAAGACTGGGGTGAATCAATTGGCTCCTAATTAGGTAGTTGAACACGTGTGTTTTTAAGTTCCCTCATCATTTGTTTCTTAAATGTATTAACACAATGCAGGTTTGGCTCGTTATCATTCTCTTTGTCTTTTCTTCATTATTTATCAAATGGTTCATTTTAGTGGCCATGTGTCCACAATTTCACCAATTAGGAGCATATTGATTCACCTCAGTCTTTAATTTTAATCAGTTAAAAAATTGTTTTTTTTGCCCCTCTTTTTGTAATTATTTGCAATATAGCACAATAAACAATGAGAATATTGGCCTTTTATTATTCATGACATGCATAGCTATTGCTAACATAATGTGGCTTAAGAAGGTAAATAATCCCTCTAAATATGACAAACACCTAATTAAGAACAATTGACAGCTTGTTAAAATTCCGGGATTGCAATTGTGGTTGGAACGAAAACCAGCATACACAGTGGTCCCAGAGGACCGAGTTTGGGAACCACTGATCTAGATGATATCCACAGACAAAGGAAAGAGAAGATTTTAAATGAAAATAGGGATGTGTACAGAAAGAAAGATAATGAGGAAAGTGCCATGGATATGGAAATCACCATGAATGAATTAAAAATAGCAATACACGGAACTGAATATACTGCTACAGGAGAGGACCAACTGAGTTATGCTATGTTCCGAAAATTACCGGAACAAGTGTTAAAACTAATCTTGCAACTCAATTCAATAAAATATGGGAAGAAGGAAGAATGCCAAAAAGTTGGAAGATGGCGCTAATTTTACCTTTTAATAAACCTGACAAGGACCCGAATAATGCTGGTAACTATAGACCCATAGCCCTAACATCTCACCTATGTAAATGGATGGAGAAGATATTAGTCAGAAGAATTAATTACTCTCTAGAACAGAAAGGATTGTTTGCACCATATCAAAGTGGTTTTCGAAAAGGACGGTCAACAATGGATGCTATCGTAAAAGTAAATAATGAGATAGAAAAAACGTTTAAAATGAAAGAACTGATGGCTATTGTGTTCTTTGATATTAAAAAGGCTTATGATTCTATGTGGAAGGAAGGGTTGTTAATTAAATTACATAGGATGGGAATTAGAGGAAGGTTCTATAATTGGGTATTAGATTTTCTATCTGAACGGAGATTTAGAGTAAAAGTGGGATCAGAGTTGTCTGATGAATATGTAATTACTAATGGAATTCCACAAGGCAGTGTCATTAGCCCAGTTTTATTTAATATTATGATTAACGATATTTTTATGAATTTGGACAGAAGGATTGAGTCAGCTCTTTATGCAGACGATGGGGCCATCTAGGTAAGGGGATGAGATACCCCAAGCGTAATAGGTAAAATCAAGGAAGCAATAGAAAAAATAGAACAGTGGTCATATAATTGGGGTTTTAAGCTTTCTACAAATAAGTCCTGTTACATGCTTTTAACAAGAAACAAAGGGATAGACAAACAGAGCCTGAAGTTATATGGAAAAACCATGGAAAAAGTAGATCTTTTTAAATACTTGGGTATTTGGTTAGACGAAAATGGTACATGGAAAACGCATGTGGAGAAGGTGGAATCAAAATGCAAAAAAGTTGTTAATTTACTGAGAGCGGTAGTTGGGCAAGAATGGGGAGCTGACAAACAAGCACTGATGTATATATATAGGGCTCTGATGAGGTCGACAATAGATTACGGCTGTTTTGTGTATGGTGCAGCAGCCAAAACACATTTAAACAAAATTGATAGAGTAATAAACAAAGCATTGAGAATTTGCGCAGGTGCAATGAGATCAACGCCGACTAAGGCAATCCAGGTAGAATTAGGAGAAGTACCCTTAGATTTAAGAAGAGATAAACTCATGCTTACATATTGGAGCCGTCTACGGGGGTGTGGCAATGGTAATTCTACCAAGAGCGTAATTCAGGAATGTTGGGAATACAGCAGATTCCAAGGTAATGGATTTGGTTGGGTAACAAAGGATAAATCAGAGGAGTACAGACTGGAAAATATTTGTTTTAACTCCCCTACCCCTCTTAGTAATGTCCCCCCCTGGCTATTTCCGAGACCCGAAATAGACATAAACATTATGGAATTAAAAAGAGAATGGGAAGAGAGTGAGGAAGGACATATGGCAAGCCATTATGTAAGAAGCAAATATTATAATTACCTAGATATGTATACAGACGGGTCCAAAGATGAAAAGGATAAAGTAGGCATTGGAATATATATACCCTCAATGAATGTTAGTATAGGGAAAAGAACAACAGATCAGATGTCAGTTTATACAGCAGAAATGATGGCAGTCATCATAGGCCTACAGTGGGTGGAGGAAGTGAGACCAGACAGAGTGGTATGCTGTGTTGATTCGGTAGCAGTACTCAGTATACAAAATATGAAATCCACTAGGGAAGATTTAATGCTGGAAATCCAGCAAAGTTTATTCAGAACACATAGGCTTGGGGTGGAAGTGCGATTCTGTTGGGTACCTGCTCATGTAGGCATAAAAGGGAACAAAGGAGCAGATAAAATAGCCAAAAAAGCAACCAGGATGAGAGATATCATAGATGTACCATTTGGCAAAGGAGAAGTTAAGGCGATGCTCAAGAAAGAAATAATGAAGAAATGGCAGGACAGATGGGACAGGGACAACAGTGGAAGAAAATATTACAGCGTGCAGAAAACCATCAATGCACAGGGTGTGTTTAGAGGAAACAGAAGACAGTTATAACTAGACTAAGGTTTGACCACACAGGATTAAATAAAACACTGTATTTGATAAGGAAAAGTATATCAGATGAATGCCCGGAATGTAAAAGGACAGAGAATGCGGAACATGTACTCATGCAATGTCGAAAGTATAGGGAAGAGAGGATAAGACTAGCGCAAAAGATAGGTAAGGCAGGAAGAGAATGGAACCTTGTGGGTATTCTGGGAACAACAGGAAGTGGGGTACAGGACACACAGAAAGCGGTTGTAGAATATTTGAAGGAGATAGGACTATACCATAGAATTTAGTGAGTGATTTTGTGATTTAGAGTTTTTTTTATTTATTTATTATTTATTTATTTTATTGTATTTTTTTATTTTTTTATTTTTATTATTATTTTTTATTTTTTAAAATAAATGTATTTTTAAATAAATAAATAAAAAATAAATAAACAATATATATATTTTTATTTTAAAATTTTTATGTTACTATAATTTTTATTTATTTATTTATTTTTATTACATATATATATTAGTTTTATTTATTTTTTTAATGAATTATTTAATTATTATTTATTTATCTAATGATATAAAGTAGTTCTGAAAATATACCATACTACATACTCCGGTACAGTAGGTGGCGGTATGCACCTTATAAGTAACGGTTGCAACCCGCCATAAAACCAAAAGAAGAAGAAGAAGAAGACGAAGAAGAAGAAAAAGTGTGCAAATAAATGTGATGTTAAGTCGCTCTGTTGGCAAACGCATGAAAATACGACTTTGGTGTTTTCTAGTCATTGTACAATAACTTACATTTTAATGCAATGGTTTGTGAGTAGTTGCTCTTCCTTTTTTTATCATCTCTATTCCTTCTGTCGGCAATCGGTAGCAAGCTAACTAGCTAGCTAGTTCAAAAACTTGGAAGATTTACCTGCCTCTAGTTGGCTAACGTTAGTTGTCAATCGGTTATTGTAAGTTGGCTAGCTAATTAGCTAATAATGAATGTACAGATGGCTACGCTAACGTTACCATTTTCATTTCATTTTCAATGCTATCGAACATTTTGTAGTAGCTAACATTACAGCGTAGACGAGAAAGTAACACAGCTAGCAACACAGAGTACAATTTATCAATTGGATCAGTCATTTTAATTTTTGAAGTTTACCTTGCAGAATCCACAAATTCGTATCCTGTTGAATATTTTATTTCAGACAGGTTAACGTTCGTGTAATAGACCTAGCGAGAAATTATGGGTTATTTCCTATTCTCTTATCTGAGCCTTCACTTAAAATGCACGTTTCCACCATTCATTTCAAGGCATTTGTTTTCTGTTAATAAAAGTGATTCATTACTTTTCAAACTTGCCAAGCTTCCGAGCGCTCATTGCTTCTCAACAAAAGAACGGAACCGATTCGTTGGAAGTTACAAGAAAGAAAGCAAACAGAAATACGTTAGTGACAAAGAAAGACCAGTTTATCCCATATCCGTATTCGCAGCAGGGACAGCTAAGAAAACATCAGAGTTATTGAGGAGTAAGTCGGGAGATGAACCACAAGAGCAGCCAGAGAGAGAGAATAACAAGAGAGGCCGTGACTTTAGAATCCCAGACCACCCACTCACCACGGCGGAATGGAAGAATATAAAGGAAAATGATAAAAGACCTGATCGATTTGAAATTTGGATGATCACTAGAATGCTGTCTACGGGGGCCGACATTAACGTGGCCAAATCTTTTCTGGCATATGTAGCGTTGGAGACAGGAACTTTACCATATGAATTGCTATTGAAGTACCTGGCCTTGTGTGTCCAGGGCAACCACCACTCAGAGGTCTTTGACGTCTATGATATTATGAAGAGTCGCTTCAAGGCTTTGGATACGGGGGCATACAGTCTGTTTGTCAAGGGCTTCAGTAGGACCGAACGCTGGAAAGAGGCGCTGCCCATTTTGGGGAGCATCAAAAAATTGATCGTTCCATCCCCACGCAACTATGGCGATGTCATTGATGGAGCTGTGCGATATGGTGACAGTGCAACCGCATGGGCGTTGTACGGTGAGATTCTTGACAAAGGCATGATCCCCAACCAGGACACATGGCAGTCATTATTTGAGGGTGGCCTTTCAGACCCTACTAATGTTGAAAGACTTCAGTCCATACTCTACTACATGAGAGACAATCAGATCTATCCAAAAGAGTCACTGGCCAAGAGCATCAAAGACTGGTTTGAGAGGTGAGGTTAAGTGCCCACAGTGAAAACATAGGACATGTCAGATGGACTTTGTTTATGGGGAAAAGTATTTTTATTCCAAGTCTAAACCTTATTTTTCATCAGGCTGCCTGGTGATAAATGGAAAGGATGCTGGTCCACAGTTCTACCCAGGTATTGGCATTCGTGCATGTTTTTATTAGACCTTGTGGATTTAGTTGAATGGAATTTGATAAATTCCAGTGTTTTTCTGAATAATATTTGTATCGTTTACCAATACGAAGCATTAGGCCGATTGCTGGACTTTCTCGGCTGAATGATAAATGAAACTGCTGTCGTCCTGTGTCCAGTGCTGCGTGTCAGAGCTGCCGGACAAAACTGGAGTCCATCCAGCTGAGCGCGGAGGAATACGGGCAGCTGAAGGATCAGGTGATGAAGGACGTCATCGAGGGCCGAGACGTCTTCAACAAGACCACCCCTGAGGTGCGGGTTTTCTCTAATTCCATCCCTCTCTCTAATCATCCCATTTGATTCCTTCTTCCAACTCAACCCCCTCTACTACAACGCTAAGTTCAGTATTTCACAAATTCACAAAAGTCTGCATTTGCGTCTGGAATCTGGGTTAACAGAGCTCGGACAGCTGTGTGAGGTTTTGGCAAACTTTGGATTCTTGTGGGTAGCTGTTTTTCTGTGTTATTCATACAGCTACTCTGTGTGTCTCAACCACATTAACCATTCTTACATCTGGTTCTCTACATTTATCTCGGCTGTGTACACTTGTTGTTTTAGCCACAAAACCCTAGGGAATACACCTCAGAGACTCCAGCTGAGAGACTGAAGGTTATACCAACAGTATTTCATTCCATATATAAATCTGTAGCCTATTTCCAGAACCAGCACACCACACTGTTGTCATAGTGACCAGTCAAATGAGTTTACATGTTGTGCTCCATTCTTCCAATACGCACCGTTACAATTAACATGTCTTAAGTTTTATTTCAAACAACACCATATCTTTCATCTCAAATATTATTTTTGTCAATATTAGCAGCTCACTTAGTCTTAGTTTTGTTGAGGTTTTAATGTGCCAGTAGACCACTCAAGAGGAAACGTGCATTAATTACAATGTCCACCAGATGGCAGTAGAGTGTCAGGAAATCATTGACACAACAAGGGGAAATCCCAGTTTCACATTCAGTTTTAAACATTTTGTTTTTGTAAAGTTGTTGCCTTTCATAGAGTCTCTGAGGGACATGGTAGAGAAATACAGAGCAAGTTCTTTTGCGTTCCCTTCCCTCACAAATCTCGCAATACTTTTTGCGTTCCCGTGCAATACTTTTGCGAGGGAATGCAAAATGGTTTTTTCTTATTTAGACTGAGTACTTCCTGTTTTATATTAAGTAGGCGTATTTTTGAGTCAGATACCAACATTTGAGTTTGATACATACATGTTGGTGTCAAGCATTTGAGCAATTCATCCCATTTTACTTTGAGTAGGGTCTGAAAAACGAGGACATTGTGTACTCTCCACACTTGGCTATCGTCTAAAAAAAAAGACAGCTTCGCTGAAGGGGACTTTCTTGAAGGAAAGTCCTATTTACTACCTATTTACTTTACATTTTATGTACATCTAGGGTTGCCACCCATCCAGGTTTTCCCCTTGAATGTCCTTGTTTTTCACTGTCCCGGAAAATCCTGGTAATTCTGTATCTTACAGGGACGGAGTATCTTAGTTTGTGGGCAACATAGCCCATGTATTTGTATTTTTTATTTTGTGAAATGCGGTGTCCAGGTTTTTTTGTGAGCCAAAGATGCCAGTCCTACACCCATGAAGTTATCTTGAGTACTGCAGCTGACCACAAAACATTTGCAAGGGAACGCAAAACACATTGCGAGTAAATGCAGAGGTTTTGTGAGGGAACGCAAAATAATTAGCTTTATTTTCTCTACCATGTCCCTCAGGGGCTCTGTCCTTTTTTTTTTTTACCCAAAGGGCATATTTAAAATATTGACGTCGTAGAGATAGCAAAGAGAATATATTTGCGGTAAAGTTTTAATTGCTACCTATTTTCCAGTGCATTGAAAAACACATTGTTACCTTTATGTCTGACTAAGCATAATGTTGATTTGGCTTTTGCCTGTGCTGTTTTCTCCAGCCATGTTTTTGTGGAGTGCATTGCTTGCAGGTCCGATTTGCACTGTGGAAGCCTTACAATCTTAGTTTGTTTTAACTGATGTGATAGTTTCAGATAATGCACATATTTTGCAATGTTTTTTTTTGTAAATTGTGAAAAGTATCACTTTTAAATGGAAAATGTTGGTCTGTTTGGTACTTTTACAAGGAAACGAAAACCTCTAAAGGCAGAGGGAGGACATGAAAACAGTGCGTTGTCTTCCGCAGACGGGTGGGCTCCTGATTTAGATCAGTTGCGGGGGATTCCCAGCACATGTCCCTGCCTGTTTCTCCATTTCCTCACAGTAAAACCCGACAGGTCAGGGCCCAGAGTGGTTTGGAGGGGGAAAAAAGCCCCAATCACACCGACTTGCAGAACCAGGAACATTTCAGCAATCTCCCACTAATTCCTTGGCGTGGACGAGTTTGTACATGCCAGGGACTCGCACCATTAAGTACGTGCCTGGGAGTCAAGCTCCCCAACCTTGAGTAATTTGCAAATCTTTTGTGGGTAATCTCTGCTATTGAAAGAACATGAAAATTCCCAAGATACCTGTCCGATGTGTGCACTGTGCATAATACACCAGGTACACCAGCAAACCTGGCAGGGCTCACCTGTTGAGCGAGAACTGAATTCAGTTTCTAAGTTAAATGTACAAGCAACAGCAAAAAGGAAAGTGAAGCATGAAAATGAACATGCGATGGCCCTCACATAAAACGTCCCCTGCCATAGTTAGCCCTGGCAGTATTCATCTTTTATCGAATGTGGAAAAAAATATCAGTTCACAAATCTTCCACGTTTAAAATTTCACCGCGTCGTGCATTTTTACGAGTCCACACCCCGGTTGATCGATCCGGCACCCCCCCCCCCCCCCCCCCTAGAACTATACGCCTAGCCTAGGGTCCTGCAGCCGGCATAAACACAAGGCTAAATGGTGTGAGGTGGTTAATACTGCATGCCATTTAAATCTCTCGGCCAAAGAAATACCTTCATTATTCTCTCAATAGGGAAATGACTTAGTTTTGCATACTGTGCGCGGGCCTCAAGGAAACGCTCCGGCAGATACCATCAGTAAAGACCTGCGATGGAATGAGACGCGCGGTATGACTGATATCAAAAGCGAAATTATCAGCAGCTTACCTCCCCTTCGGACGGCTCGCCTGTGAGTCTGTGCATCATGTCGACTCAAAAGAATTTGCTGACAAAGGTGGTTGCATTTTCTTGTGTGTTTGTACTGACTGACCCTTTTATGTTTCCCTTGAAAAATCTTATATGAGAAGCCTATCACAGAATTTAGCTCAGATTTATTCATTTGATCCAGTATATAACTGAGTGAGTGGTTTAAAATTTTAGCAAAAAAAAAAAGTTGTCACACAAGTGCCCTTGGAAATTCCCTGGTCTGTGTCCTGTTACCTCAGTGTTGAGTGATTTTTAATGAATTGAAGTCAAGAGAGTAATGGCTGCAGAGGGTGACGAGCATGAATATATATATTTTTATTCTGTCTGAAGAGGTCAAATGTATTATAGAAATACTTACGCTGCATAAGAAGGTGTTTCCTTATAATGTATAATTCATTATATGTATAAGAATGAATGTCCAGCCTTCATATTTGCATGGATCGAACACTTGTATATTGCTGGGTGTAGCTACTGGGTATGGAACCAGTTTGTCTTAATCCGGAGTTAAGAATGTGGAGTATGTGTTGCCGTATCCTGTTCCAGTTTTGTAGCTCTGTGCTATTCGCACGATCGGACCCTCCTACTGGTCCATTTTTGGCGGTAAAAAAAAAAAAGATAATGCTGTTTTGCAGAATTCGCAGGGAATTGATTCACAGCGAAGTAAACCTGCATAATGCGGGGGGGGGTGCTGTCCTTACAGTTCTAAGAACATAGCAGAGGCACGTAAGATTACCGCGAAATGCGATATGCTATATCCTGTCCAGTGTACGTTTCCTTAAAAACGTACGCTTTCCGAGCACTTCATGAGAAAATGGAACACAGGTGAAGTGGCAGTTTGGCTTTGCCTTTGGTTGGCCGCGGACACGGCGTGTGCTTGGTACGGCCGATGTCATATTTCCTCTGAGCTTTATTTTCAAATATTCAACTAGCTTTTCCTCGAAACTTTGTGAGGCCATGCGTTTGTAGATTAAATACAGTTTTGTTTCCCCCCACATATCACATTAGTCATCCAGATATTCGAGGCTGCCAAACCTCAGTTCTTCCTTGAAAATAAATCCATATAATGAATCTGACGTTGTAAGGAAACTGAAGGGAGGATCAGGAGAAACGGTGACGGGAGGAGAGCGGAGTGCTGACGCCCGGGGGTGATTCAGCCTGTTTGTCAGGCCCTGTCTCTGTGTATAGGGGCTTGTCTGGGGACAGAGAAAGGAAAGTCACATTTCCTCCGCGTGTTCTCCCCACACCTGCTCTTAACCGCCAAGCCCCGCCCCCCGCCGACAGAGGCTTTTGTGGAGGTGAATCTTGTGACCTCTCAGATTTGGGAATTCCCAGCTCTTTGATCCCGCTGTGCTTCTATCCCCTCGAGACCCTCCTGTCCGCAACACGCCCACGCCCAGCTCCAGCTCCGCGAGCTCAGGCTCCATGGTGATGGAAGCCTATTACTGAACTCAGGGCTTCATTAATAATGAATCGCATAATATCATACTGAGAGAACGCAAAAGGACATCATACGATTTAGCTTGGAGATACTGAGCATATGCAGATTTTCTAAAAGTATAAAGTAGGTTTGCATTTGGTAAAGTGTATATTTTTTATCCGTCCATGGCATTTGCTTTAGAAAGGCTTTGGTCAGCATTTGTCTCTTTTTAGTCGAGGTCGTGTCTGCTCTGTTCGTGCTTGCAGAGAAACGGTTCTACGATTCCCCAAATGCATTTGCACTTGATTCTTAATGCTTCTGCCCTGCAGGATTGGTATAAGACACCCTTAGGGCTGGTTAATTACAGCGTTCTTTTATATCAAGGACTAAAACTTGGAAACAAAGCTTAGCGATGCGCCCTTTGTAGAGGTTAGCCCTGATTGGCCACTGAGGCAGGAAGTCAGGATGTTATGGATATTTTGGGAGGCCGGATGAATATTCACAGCAGCTCTTTTGTTTTGCTCTAAAAAACCCAAATCAAACTCTAAGGAATTCCCCAAATATTTATAGGATTGCAGAAGTGCGTATCTGCTGCACCCGCATTGCCCTCTGGTCTGGAGATGAGATTTAGCTGAACAAGCGGAGCACCTCGAGCCAAACGCTGCAAAACTGCCAGCAGCAGTGGCTTTTTTTTTTTTTTGCAGGATTTACTCGCCGTGGCGTCTCAGTTTTAAAAATACACGTGCCTGCCAGTCACTCTCGGAAGTGCATAGAGTTTAGTGGCAGTATTTTTCGTCAGGTAGACGCATGCGGGTTCTTTCAAGATTTATTTCTGAGCTGCTGAAGCTGTGGGGGAATTTCAGAACGGGGATGTGATTGATTGTGTCTCCCTTGATTGTGTTTTTCTGAATCCTTGTTTAAGGGGTTCAAGCTGCTAGTTTAATACTTAAGGTTACTTATTGGTTTACTGTTGTACATGCCAATGATTGATATTGTGTGCCCCCCCCCCCCCCCCCCCCCCAAAAAAAAAAAATTAAATAAAAAATAATACTGACCGCGCCTGGTGTTTGAAATCGTATTTACCTTTTAGGGTTGGAAAATGCACTAATGTACGTCGCTCTGGATAAGAGCGTCTGCCAAATGACTAAAATGTAAATGTAAATGTAATGTGCCGCTCTGGGGTTTGGCGGAAGGAGAAGTAAAAAGCACAGTCGAGGGTCGCAGACGATGTGAGAATGTGCAAAGGTCTTTTTCACCCTGCCAAAAGCAGCAAAACGCGTATAGTGTGGGACTTAATGAATTGTCCCACATTTTACATTTCTGCATGTTCATTACTGCAGTGAAATTTGTACTGTATGCATATTTTTTTGTTCTTTTTTTAAGAATGCTTTTAGTAGTAACAGTGATGAACACGTGAAGTACCCACACATTGATTTAATGTTTGGCACAGACAGACAACAGTGTGAATGCATCTGTGGCCTTTGTCAGGTCTGCTGCGAGAACACCCATATAAACAACGTTTTACGTGCTTTTATTTTTACGTGAGTGAATGGATGTGTAAATGATTCCTGTGAGTGACCTGCGATCTCGAAACGGGAGTTTTCTCCCTTGAAGGTCCCGCGCTGCACGCGCCTCCCGATTTAGCCGCCGTAGCCTTGGGCTGCGCGGGCAGACTAGCGCTGTGAATTCCACGACTCACGCGCACTTCAGTGCCTCCATTGTGTGATGTCGTCGTGCCGCGCTCTTATTTTGGTTTTCTCTCCTTCCTTCTGAAACACAGCAGAATGAAAGGTAAGAACGCTGCCAGGGCCACCGCAGGAAATTCCCCCGCAGATCACTACGGTCCTATTTGCATTCAGGCCCAGCACCTGGGTGCGTGCCAGTGTTCAATAAAAAAAGAAAAAGAAAACAAAAGCTAAATAAAACAGCTCATTGTGAGTTAAAAATAAATATTTTGGAACCCTGCCTGAAGCCTCTGTTCTTTATAGTTATTTTAGTTCACTTTGTGTTCTTGTGGTGTTTGCTCTGCAAGTAGCCTACAGTTGTGGTATTTTATCCAAGCAGGGCTGCATTCGCATCCAAAATTTATCCTTTCTTCCTGTCGTTCCCTTCCCTTGCTCCAAGGTGGGAATCTCCAAAATGCCTGGATGAAATATGGCAGCCTCATTTATCCTTCCTTCCACCAAGGGTATAAAATGCAAGCTTCCAGCAAGAAGGGAATCCCACAATGCAATGCTCCACATGGAAAAAGTGGCCGGTCTCCACCGAAATATGTGGCGGTCACATTTCAGCTCTATGGTGTTGCACTTCCGAAATGTTGCGAGGGAGGTTCGGTTCAGTTTTTGTTTGTTTCTCGTCAATCCTCCCTTGCAGAGCAGCTTTTAAGTTTGCTTGCTGCACGCAGCAAATTGCGTCACAAGATAGCTCCCTCGAGGGAAGTCAGCAAGGGAAGGGAGTGTGTTAAATTGGATTCGAATGCAGCCCAGGATTAAGTAGCGAGTCAGGAAGCCCTCTGAATATGCTGTCCTGAGAAAAGCAATTGCAACGTGCGTTATCATCGCTGTACGGTAGACAGCTGACGCATTTCCACGGTTTTCTGTCATTCTTGCACAGTGCACAGCAAAGCAAGTGAGACGCATGAATGACTGATGTTCCCCTTTCCTCTAGGAGCTGGAGAGCTTCAAGGTCTTTGTGAAGCGGAAACCAGCCTTCGATGTGGTCGTAGATGGCCTCAATGTGGCCAACACCACCACCAAAGGGAGTCAGTCTGAGACGGTGAGTGCTTAACATTCAAAGGTCTCTGCGTCTCAGTGCACGCATCAACAAACACTGTGTTCCAGACAAAAGTATAGGGTTCCAAATATAGTTTAAAAAATCGTGAAGGGGGCGCGTCAGTGTTTGTCTTAGTCTGAGACAACCGCTCCTCTGGGAGAGCCAGCTCCAGGCCTTCCAAGTCCTCCAGGTTATCACTGGTATACTTAGCTGGTGGAGCCACAGATATAGAACCATAGATGTGACATATGTCATAGTGGAACAATTTTTGAGACCATACCCAGGCAAGATGGTGGCCAGTAACCATGGTTTTATATCTATGAGCCAATCATCAGCTATCTGGCTTAGACCCGATTATAACATCACTGTGGGTTAGACAATACATGACCCCTTGCCATAGGTTCCTATTATAGCTGTACCCAGGTAAGATGGCTGCCAAATTGTTCCATTTTAGAATTCCACATTACTATTACATGATATGTCATATCTGTGGTTCTATATATATGGGTGGAGCGAGGTTGCCCTCTGTTCCACAGATTCAAAGCACCATTCAGTCTTTAGTTTTTTTTATTTTATTGTGCAGCTATGGAATAGTTTTGAGACTTCTTGATGTTTCGCACAGATTAAAAAGCCTTTCGAATTCTTTCAAGTGATGCTGTGGGGTATTTGAAGCCTGCTCCTTGCAGACCAGACCTAATGCTTCACACATGCTTGTGCCAGCGTTAGCCAAAAGCTCCACAGCCCACTCACAACGGCCAGTTTAACTCTACCATGTAGCAAGTCCTGAAACACTTCTCATTTAAAGCTCTTTGTTGCTGACAGGAACAGGCAATCCTCCTTCTTTTTTAATTAATTAATCAATTAAATTATTTATTATAAATAAATGTGGTGCGCAATGCGGGGCTGAGCGTTCCCAGTTCATCCATGCACGACAGGGATCCTATTTCTAAGGGTGTGTCTAGGATTAGGCTTGTTGTACCTTGGTGTTGGCCTAAAGAACGGTTGCTATGTGTGACAGTTCAGGTCTTTGTGTAATCGCTCGGCACACACCTAGGAATCACCTTGTCTCACCCAGCTCTGTACCCGTTTTTAAACAGCGCTGGGAGGAGTTTGTGTTGGAACAAACTGTTGTCATGGCAGCGGGCCTGCAGTTCTAATTCATCGGGACAGACAGCAAGGAGAAGCAGTGACTCATTTCCCTGTCCCTGGTTTAGGCCACAGGCTGACCTCAGGTTCCCACACTGATGTAACCATATGCAGAATTACACGAACCCTGCTGGAGCTGAAAGGGAGGTTCCCTGCTGCCACTGCCCACTAGCATGACGCTTAGCACACTCCGCTCTTGGACCATGTTTGCAATAGTCATTTTCAAGCGGTGCATTCCCTTTCTAGGAGCCAAAATAGGAGCTACTAGAAAGGGAGTGCACAATAGAAATTTTAGGGGATTTTATCATTTGAGATTTCAAACTAAAT
The DNA here is from genome assembly GCA_029718625.1 of Synaphobranchus kaupii. NCBI lineage: Eukaryota > Metazoa > Chordata > Actinopteri > Anguilliformes > Synaphobranchidae > Synaphobranchus > Synaphobranchus kaupii. The sequence goes on along the minus strand of CM056390.1, from coordinate 14,876,961 downwards.
GTATTGCTCGGTCCCTTTTTAACTCATGACAGTGATATTTAATTTGTTACTTTGTTCTGCAGATAAAAGCTAAACATACAATAATTAAAAAATAACCCGTTTCATCACGACTGCTTTTGATGGAAGGCGAGTGCGTGGAATTCTGTTATAAAAGAAAAAAGATCTCCGCCAGCCATGTGGTGTTCTCAGATCAGTCCGTTTTTGTAGGGCAGATTAGATTTTAATTAGGGACTCTACCTGACCCAGGTCACATTGTTTCTAAAGTACGACTTTAGTCGGGAGGGCTAGGGAAAGTCCCGACTCTGCCGGAGTAAAATTCCACCGCGTTTCCTTGCACCCGATAATAGGGACCGCTCCAGCCCAAGTGCATTGAAAAAAGTTTTTTGTTTTTTAAAAACCCCACAATTCATAAATTAAGTTGTTTTTTTAGTTTTTTTTTCGGGGTGGGGGGATTTGGTGTGGAGTCTCATCCTGTATATCTCATCCGCCTGGCATAGAGAAGCACAATTCATTTGAGATTGTACCCCCCTCAAACGCATTGTCTCATTTTTTCCATTCCCCACCGGTAAAGACCCTTTGAAAACTTCAAAGCGTCACATACCCCGGGGGAACTCTTTTTATTCACGTCGGTCGTCATGTCTCGATACCCTGCGCTAACGCTGTGCCGATTTCACCCCTGATCTGTGGACAGTTTGTGCAGCTGGAGCAATAAAAATGGTTACTGCTGCAGATAATGCTCTATGTTTCTTAACACCTGCAGGTTATTTTGCAAGAGGTCCTGTTTTATCAGGAAGGAGGAAGACTTTTAATTTGTCCCATAACACCAATGGCACTTCTGCATTTTTTTTAACTGCTGAAAGCACCTGATAATGTGGGAGTATTCACAGTTACATAGTTCTTTGAAAAAAGCAACTTAATATATGACTGGAGGGCCAGGCTTGGAATGCTATTTTGGCTCCTAGAAAGGGAATTCACGCTTGAAAATGTTGCGCAATTTTGTTATTTAACCCCGTAACTAGCACCGGACTGTATTCGGGCCGGAAGTGGTTTCGTTTATTTGCATTCATTGCATTTATTTATTTTTTAAAAAATTTTTTTTTTTGTCACACAATATACTGTTTTAAAACTCACGGTTCTATATAAACAATTTTATGATCCCAATGTTATAGCGACAATGGTTCCTATACATGACACAAAACAGGCTCAATCAAAACGTACGTTCTATGTGTGCCATGGACATCCGCAGACAACATGGATGATGGTAAAGTTGGTATCTATATCCCGGCAAAAAAAGAAAGAAAAATCTTTTAGGAGAGAAAAAAACTCTCTTCCACTGTGTTTGAGCTTCTGTTACTTTGTTTCAGTAATACTAGAGTAAATATGACGCTTGGAAAACAAACCCAAACGGTTACCTTACAGAAGAGCCCAGGATTATGCCTGTAGTCAAAAGGTTCAAGAACAGTAACCATTTTATTTTACGGCTTGTGTTCAAAAAAGGTGGTGCAAGAGAAGGCGTCAAGATTTCAACTTAAATTTTAGTAGTTATTGCCCAGTTCGTCTTTAACTTGTGAAATATCTTTAAAATGATATTTAATTTGTTACTGTTTTCAGTCGATAAAAGCTAAAAGTGTAGCATTCAAAAATAACCAATTTTCTCAGGACTGCTTTTGACAGAAGGCATTGTCTTTGACCCACTGTCATCTGCACTGAGCTTGTCTCTGAGGTTTACATCAAAAAAAGTAATGAGATGTAAAGTATTATTTCAACAATATCTTGTTTTAATGACAAGCTGAATGTTCTTTCAATGTCTTCTACAATGCCTCACACATGACAAAGTGTCACAAAGATGGTTCTTGATACTGTCAGTGTCACATGCTCTGTGAGACCGCCAACCCATTGATTTAGTCAGTAGCATTATTTCCTTGTACTGCAGGGTTCTCCCCCTTACAGGAAGCTGCTTCTAGACTTATCATGGCCGAGTGCAGTGTGGTTGGAAAAGGGTATCTCGATTCAAAAAAAGGAATTTTTGATGCGAGTATGTTTTCCATTTGGCCCGGTTCTGTGACACTTGCGGTCAGGGCTCAGCTTACAGGCCCCTGTTGTAGCAGGCTGCTGGGGATCTGATAATCTGGTGCGTTCCCCTCATCGACTTCCTGTGGGGGAAGTTTCTTGAGTATTTTTAGATTCGCTGTTCCAGAAACATTTAAAGTCTAAGTTCAGCACAGACCTCAGCTCTTACACAGCCTTGGCGGTTTCTCCGTTTAAAGAACGCATTGTGTATCACAGCGCATAGCAACTCAAAATATACGCTTTCTGAGCAGGAAATATTTAACTCAACCGGTTTTTTCAGTTTTCAACTTTTACAGGATGTATTTAGAGCACAGTGCAATGGTGATGGTAGAGCTCTGGTATATTTAGTTGTGGATGTTCTGTCCTCCTTTCCTCTTGGACGTCCCACAGCAGCTAAATTCTGCAGATGACCTGCTGTGTTTCCCATCATCAGGAAGCAGCTAGAACTGTACAGCAGTGAATTTATGGCCATCCAGATCAACAAGCATGCAGCGCCATTCTAGGCCACAGGGTACGGTATCAGTCACAATTCTGCTTCTCAGAACCAACTAACCAGCCTTTGTTCTGTGACACACGTTGGCCACCAGATACTCTTTTTTCAGTTTCAGTTGCCCTGCACAAGTGAGCTTGTGCGTAATGCTGTTCTACACACTCGTATTTATGAGGAGAAACCGATATTATTTAACTTCTTTTTTTTTTTTCTAGGCAGTCAGGATGTTGCACAATGAGGCAACGTAGGCCTACTTGTTAAGCTGTGAGAACAGTAGGGGCATTTGTGAACCAGTTTGAAAATGTTAATCGATCCATTTACTGGAACTTCTGCATGCATGTGTGCATATTATTTGCATGTGTTTCTTCAGCATTAAAAAAAGATTTGTTCTTTTTTTGAGACTGAGTCTGAGCTGGCTTGTCCGAACAGACTGTCGACTTTATCCACTCGGAACTTATTTGCCTTTCCCCGTTGTTAATTCCAAGATATTAGCTGTCCTCCCCAAAATTCAGCCTGGCTTTAGGGAAGGGACACGGTCTCATTTCTCATTTCACTGGAATTCCATGAGTACTCACTGCGATGTTATCGGTGTGCGTACAGAGAGATGCTTAGGTTTGAGATGCCTGTTGTATGGCTCCGTCTCTCGAGTGTAGCCGATATCACCCAAGCAGATCTCCTGTCGCACATTAACTGATATGCGATGCATCCCTGATGACTGGCTATTTGCACTTCCCCCAAAAAAATGGCACCAGGAATTTAGTCATTTAATGGTGTCCAATGAGGAACTCTCAATTAAACCTCTGCTGTTCCCTTCACATTAATTCATATGCATATTCATGTTCTGGTTAACACCAAGTTACAACAGTTAACTCAAAACTGCGCCCTGTGAACCAGTAGTTCCTGTCAGCAACAATGTAATATTAATAAAGATTGAAAATACAACCAGCTTATGACAGTAACAAGGGAATTTTGTAGGAATAAGATGGCATTTGATGGGTAATATCATATCCTGGAGTTTTTATCCTGGATAATTTCATGTGCATATGGGGTAACGGTAGACTTCCCGAAATGCAGTCAGTCTTAAACCCTTCCACTGACTGCAAGTGTGTCTTGAGATGACACAACTTGTGAAGCGAAAGCTTTCAAGATGGTGAGAACCTTCACCACATGTTCACTTGGAGCGTGACTAGCGTAGTTCCAGCACTAAACGTGTCGTTTCTTACTGTTAGCTACGCCTTTGCTTATGGAAACGAGAGCTCTAAGACAGTCAATTCTGCTGTCGCATAAGGAAAAGTAAACCACCTGTCCTTAGATCAGACACCATTACTATGGGGCAACAGCGTCTATTGGTTTTGGTGTGTTTCAGCACCTAAGTGAAGTCATTGATGAACTGACGAGGCCGTACACCTTGTTTTCATGGCCTAAATTGGCTGCCAATTGAAAATAACCCACAGAAATCTGACACTACAGTTATACAGGATTAGTAGATGGGACCCTTGCCTTAGATATTGCTTGAGCAAAGTGAAATCGTCATAGAGACTGCTTTATGCTTGGATCTGTGAAGTTCCTCACAGTAATGCCTGCTGGTGCGTGACTGTAACCCGCTTGCGTGAAGACGTTGTGGAGTCAGTCCTATTGCGTTGTGCCCCGAGTGCTCTGTGTTGAGCTGCAGTGGTTTGGATGCAGGGTAGGAAGCAATGCCGGCACGCCCACAGAACCCCTTTCAGAACCACAGCGAGACAGGCAGGGGATTTCTGCCCTATTGTGATATGACTAACACGAGCAGCCGCGCAGGGAGCTAAATGTAGTTTTTGATGGTTTTTTTGTTGTTTTTTTTCTGTCTCAGTTTTGATCATGGTTGTGAATTTTGTCCCACTCGTAGCTGATATTTAACGGCTAAATGCTGAGACCCTCAAGCTCTAAACATGCATCCGTCACAAGGTATCTGCTTGTGATCTCCCATTAGACGAAAGATAATTTATTTTGGGTTAACTGATTATATCAATCCAAAGTCCAAATACTTATCATACCATTACATTGCTGTTCTTGAGGTTTAATGATTGCAAAGTGATTGCTGTGGAGAACAGATAAGAAAATATAAGAACACAATTTAGGCAGAAGCCTTTTTCTCATAAAGTGCGTTCCTGTGTACAGTATAGACATCTAGATGTGATTGTACTCTCAGAAGCTGAGCAGGAACCTGAATAGATTTTAATCTCGTAAAACATTCCTCAATCGACATGCATTGAGCCAAATCAGAACGTATTCATAATTGTTGTGGCTCAACAATTTCGTTATCGTTTAAGAACGTCGCAGAACTTCCAGGGAACGCGCAGTCCAGACTGAGGAAAACGGTCGTCTCCGTGTCCCTTGAAGGGGTGTGCGCTTGCCAAAGCGGCGTAAACGGCGTCTCACACAGAGAAGATTCCCCGAGTCGGCAAGAGGTTATTTTCACGTGCGATTGGGTATGTCCCCCGCTCTCTCTCTCAGTGTGAGAGGGCGAGGGAGGGAGAGGGAGAGGGAGGGGGGTTTTCTTGTTGTCTTGGTGTAACTGGCCCTAAGTCAATTTCATCATGTGTTTTGGCCCATACGGTTTTTGGAATGCAGTGCAAGCTAACGGTCACCCCAGACACGAGGGCCACCTTGCAAACAATTTATTCTTGCCGTCTTTAATTTAATTGATAAAGTTTCTGTGTGCAGATGGAGAACAATGATATCTCCATTTCTATTTTCAGCTATTCACCCTGTTACGAGGCTCCTCCCCTCTATGAACACAGCCAATCAGTGGCAGAGTATATAGGAGGGGGATTTTTAGCTGGGAAGTTTGTACACGGAACAGAGGGAACTGACCTTCGCATGCGGTGAATGGCACCTGGATGAGGTGAAAGTTCGATAATTAAGCAAGACGCAGCAGAGTACGGTGCTTTCCAGGGTGGGGGAAAAAAAACACATGCTGTACCGTCAATAGCACTTCCTTAATAGGAATCAGCACAATATAAAGAACATTACACAGGTACCCATTCCTAAATTCCTAAAACACGGGATTGCATTTGTACTGCTGCCAATGGTATTTTTCCATTGTCATTGTGACAATTGGCACACAAGTACCGCTTGTACAGCACACTGCGGTTGTTTTCTTTTGTCAAACACCTGCTTTCATGAGCGAACATAAGACGTACAGTAAATTAATTGGTACTTTAATGCTGTAATGTGATGTCATTTTCCTCCATAAATGTCTCTCTCACCCTGCAATGTGATCGTGGTGTCAGAACATAAATTGTGTCACAAGTGTGCAGTATCGCTATTGAGACCATCCTGTAATGCTGTGAAATCACACTGTCCTTGAATGCACCACTTGACTCAATCAGATAAGTCTGGCCAATACATTTAGGAAATTTTCAGTCAATTCCACTCCGACTTGAGATTAATACAAATTAATTATCTTCCCTATTAACAGTCATGATGCCTGAAAAACTAAGTAAATTCCATTGAAAAAAATTATGGTTTCAATATTATGAGCAAATTATTAAATTAGATGTATAACTGTTTTAATCAGGAATTTGAAGGGTTGTGTTCTGGCTGCATAGTAAATGTTTCCTTTGTAATCTTTCTGTCCTTCCTTGTTGTACCAAAGATAGGAGAGACCCATATCCCACTTCCTGTGCAACAGGAAACTCCCATGTCTGGGTCTGAGAAAATGAGTAGGTGACAACTAAAAGGATGACAAAATATAGGCCAGACAAAGACAGACAAAATAACCCCCCCCCCCCCACCCCCACCCAGTGTGTATGTGTCAGTTACTTCACACAGAAGTTCAACCGAGGGGAATTTCTCAAAGATGAGGAGAGCGTGCAAAAGGTTATGCATCAAAAAGGGACAAGCTGGGTGGATTGACACTATGGGGTTTTTCATTCACAATAATGAAACAAAACCAAAAAAAAACTGCAGTGTGGAATTAAGAATGGAGGTTGTAACCACAAGGATTAAAGTCACATTTGGGACACTGTTGCTGTCCCTTTGATCAAGGTACTTAATCAGAATTGCTTAGTTCCTGACTGTTGTATAAATGTATAAGCAGTTAATGTGAAAGTTATGTAAAGCCAGAATAAGCGAAACTGCTGTGGAGGTAGTAGGAAGTTGCATAATAAGACATAAAAAGACATGATAGATATCATGTAATGGCAAGAACCATTCACAACTGAGTCATTGTTTTTTTATTAGCATGATCTCAGACTGATGGGTGTGTATTAATGATGCTGAGGTCACTCATTGACTCCTGTATTCCGTTCAGCCCACCCTTTGTTCATTGAGAATAAAATCACTAAATTGTCAAGATTCGAGAATATGAATCATGAGGGGGGAAAAAAAATTTTTTCCCAAAAAATGACTATAACCCCCATTGCACATTATTATCAGTATAATTAATGGTATCATAATTAATATTTCTAATGCACTACAGACTGGTCTCATATGGGAGGCTGGGGACTAAAGGTGTCAGTGTGTTTCCCTCCAGCTGCTGGCTGTGGTGTCTGAGCTGGAGCAGCAGGGCCTGAGGATCCTGGTTCTGGGCCGGAAGCACATGCAGCGCCCCTCCCGTAGCTGGGATAGACATCACATGAGCCTCGTCCAGAAGAAGGCTCACTGTTTCTTCACTGAGAACATGTGAGTCACCCAGGCCCCAATTTCTTGCCAGTCTGGGAGCATATCTGCTTGAACAAACGTATGGTGAAATGTACATTTGCTGTGTGTTTGACATGTTTTGGACCTGTTGTCTGACCTCAGTTGTCCCTGTGTTAGTACAATAATGAACTCCAGGCAATGAAAACCAATTTTATGCCTTACGCAACATGTATCATGTATCTAAATTAAACTCTGAGCACTTTGAACTGTGCCATGTAAGACTATAACCTGACCCTGTTCTGTAATTTCAAATTAGGGAGAATAATGGGGGATATACTGTAGAGAACTGCCAAAATAAAGGAAACACTTAAGTAAATGAGGGATAAAAAGTGTATTGAATGCAGGTGCTTCCACACATGTGTGGTTCCCAAATTAAGTAAGAAATTAACACAGGGTTGTTTATAAAAAAGCTCAGTATTTTAGCTACCATGGTCCATGGCTAGAAGAAGAGTTCCCACTTACTTTGAAAGAGAGGTGGTTGTTTAGGGCATGTTTAGCAGGAGCTTCAGTGACTAAGACTGTTAAACTTGCTGATGTTTTCTGAGGGTCAGTGACTAAGGTAGTAATGGCATAGAAGTCAGAGGAAAAGTCATCAACTGGGGCAACTGGTCGAAACAACACATAATCCTCACCGTCCTCGACCGTGATGTCTCCATTTGTTCGAGGTTCAAGGCAAAAACAAACAGCCCTGAATAAATTGATACTGTGGTTGGAGTTTCCTTTATTTTGTCAGTTACTTACCTGTATGTGTAGTTGTACTGTGTAAAAGCCAGACAATGCTTGACTGCACATTTGGTATGATGAATTATACAGCAAATTTCTTATCCAGAGCGACTTACACAACATTTTTATTTATTATTTTATTTTATTTTTTTTACATGTATCCTTTTATACAGTTGGATACATACTGAAGCAATTCATGTTAAGTACCTTGCTCAAGGGTACAACAGCAGTGTCCTACCTGGGAATCGAACCTGCAACCTTTCGGTTACAAGCCCAGTTTCTTAACCATCATACTACACTGCCAAATGACTCGACTGTTATAACTTGTTTTTTTATGGGCAGTTCTGAGGACGACCCCTTCCTCCTGTATGCTGCCCTGCACTCTGGAAATCACTGCGTCTTCGTCAGCAGGGACCTGATGAGGGACCACAAGGCCTGCCTGCCCAATAGTGCCACCAGACGCCTCTTTTTCAAGTGGCAGCGCGGGCACCAGCTTGTACTTAGCAGTTTCACCCCTGGGAAAAAGGTTCACTTCCAGGTGAGAGAGCTAGAGTGAGTTCTGAGGGGGGAGGGAGGTGAGTTCAAGTATAAACTGTCATGATGAGTATATGCACTGCTAAGACAGGATGCATGTGTGTGGTAGGTAACTAGTGCCAGATTTGTATAATAGAATATGTTACCAGTGTAAGTAACATAAACAAAATATAAACATCACATTTGAATGTATTTGGCTGTTTCTATTAAAAGGTATCAGTGTGTAAACACTTAAAAGCTAAATGCAAACGGATATCACTCTTGTATAACTATGTGTCAACTTCCTAAATTCTACTCTTCTAGAGAAGTGAGTTGACACACTATACATTTCCTTCCCTTCATTTGCAATTAATGCAATTTCTGTCAGGAAAACTGACATATTACAAGTATGAATGTGAATACATTATGAATAATGAATGTGCTGCATAATTATTTTGGTTGGCGCTGAATGGATATGCTTTAATACTGCTCTGGAGCATGGGCATCTCCCCCCGCTAAACAGGAGATGACCAGAAACCCCCCATACTAAAGCAGATCCAAACAGCGGAAGCTGGCGTGGTGGAGGGTGACGGCAAATTTGTAACACAGAAGCCGCAAAGCAAACAAAAGGCAGCGTAGCAGTGAGCAGCACAGGGAGGGTTAGGGTTAGGGTAGCAGTGAGCAGCACAGGGAAAACTGATTCTTGGTTTAAAAAGGGTGCACCATTAGAGGTGTATGCATGTGATTGGTTGAGTATGAGACTATGAGACGCATGGTTGCTAGCCAAACAGTGGTCAGCTACAGCAAGAGTTACCCGACAGAACTTTTTTTTTTATTATTTTTTATTTTTTAATAATCATTTGGCGCCCAACACGGGGCTGTCTATATCCAATTCCCACCCTAATTTGGAATGTCCAGTTGTCTCCCCAAACCGCATTCATGAAACAACCCCACTGCACTGGACACACGGGTATCTTACCTCAGTGCAAACCCACGGCTTTCCTTTGAAACACGTGGCTCAACCACCTGTTTCTCCCTAAAGCAGAACTTGCTATGCGCACTTGATCGTTCGCGACGCTCATTGTAGCATAATTCAGAAACGTTAAAGTCCACCACAAAATGTAACATCATTCCTGGAGAAGCAACTAAGAATGTAAATATTTTCCGTGACTGGGCACCTTGGTCTTTAGCTCAGCAGGATAATCATATTTGTTGTTGCTCAGAGCAGCCAGCTAGGACCATTGTTTGAAACGGGAACCTACCTCCCTACATAATGGCCAATAATGCAGTTTTATAACTATGACAGGTGACACACAAAATAAAGGTGGTTCTATTAACGCCTACAGAGAATATATGAGCATGTGAATGAAAGAATTTCACTTTTATTTTCATAGAGAAGTAGGACGTAAATAGCAAAGTGGTCCTGGGGCCCCCCTGTGTATGCTGGTTTTCGTTGCACCCACAGTTGCAATCCCAGAATTTTAAGCTGTTTTTTTCTTAATTAGGTACTTTTCATGTTTAAAGGAATTATTCACCCTCTTAAGCCACATTATAAAAGAAATAGCTATGCATGCCATATAGAATAAACTTCCCATGTTCACATTGTGCTTATTGTGCTATATTGCAACAATTACATAAAAAGAGGTTACAAATGTATGTATTTTAACTGATCGAATTAAAGACTGAAGTGAATCAATAGGCTACTAATTAGGTGGTTGAACACGTGTTTAAGTTCTTTCATAATTTTTACCTTAAGCTTATTAACACAATGCAGGTTTGGCTCCTTATCATTTGCTTTGTGTTTGAATTCTTTATCATCTACCAATAGTTAGTTTTAGTGCCCACACTTTCACCAGTTAGGAGCCTATTGATTCACTTCAGTCTTTAATTCGATCAGTTAGATCATTTTCTTTTAAAGAATATAGCACAATACGCACAATGTGAAAATGGGGTGTTTATTCTACATGGCATGCATAATGTGTTTTAAGAGGGTAAATAATCCCTCTAAACATGAAAAGTACCTAATTAACAACAATTAACAGCTCGTTAAACTTCTGGTATTGCAAGTGTGGTTGAAATGAAAACCAGCATACACAGGGGGGGGGGCCAGGACCGAGTTTGGGAACCACTGCTCTACAGTACCATAATATTGAATATTCATTTTGCAAAGTATCAGGGTTTTCAAGACAATTTTTTCCTTCTTCTCTCTTTCAGAGAATACAGCGTTATGACACCATCGTTCAGACTGACAAAACATCCTGGCACATACCCTATGATGAGGATGGGGGAGACCGATGCACCTACGAAGTGCCCCAGAAGTGGCTTTGCCTCACCAGTGTGGACTAAATGAAAATGACCTTGTTTCTCTTTGGCACATTTCAGTGAAGACCATTGGTTATACCTTGTTATAAAGGGGCCATCTCTTAATAAAGTTAATAAAAAGTGATTTCACAAAATACGTCATCTGTGTGTCAATAATATTAGCCTTGTTTTTGTTTCCTCTTGTAATGTTGAAACGTGTAGCTTGAAGAAATCTGTTTTCAAACAAACCAAAAAAAAATCTGTTACCCAAGTGCATTTGTACAGTGAATAAATATGTTTCGGGCATGTTTCACTACCTCTGTAGTCTCAAAACCATGCATTGTCTCTGCAGTTTGTGACAATCTATTTGCTTCTAATAAGTTAGTGATTGATTTGGCTTGAATTGTTGCCTCCAGTTAGAGTCCCAACTACACAAAATCAGATTCCTAGGAACTCACTGAACATTAATTTATTAGCAAAGCACATCCCTTGAATTTACGTGGACTAATTGCACATTATACCTTCATAGTGACATATATCCTGTTTATGAGCCTCAGATGTGAGGTATAAATAGCGTAACGTTAATGAATTCACACGAAATTACATAGAATTGTAATGTTTGCAATTCAGGTAGAATCCGGAAGTAAGCAAGTTAATACTGTACTATATCTAACGTTAGTTTGCAAGTAAATTGGAAAACAATTAGCGCAACCTAGTTTAAAATAGGGCGACAAAAAGATGGAATGCAATAACTGCTACCAAAAAGCTTTGAATATCGCTACAGACCAACACTCACTGCAAACAATTTACAACTTGTAATTGTCTGTCAACGTTACTGTCACAGAGTGGAAATAGCCTACTAGCCATTGCTACTAGCATATCTGTTGCATTGGCAATGATTTTCTCCGGAACTTATTTCTAGCGGTTACCGTACTGTTTCCGGGTGAAACTTGTCCATGTTGTGTCCCACAGTTCTCTGTTATTTTCACTTTTCATACTTGAATACTTATTAAATAAAATCTACGATGTCCAGGGGATCGAGTGCAGGGTTTGATCGACACATTACCATCTTCTCCCCGGAGGGTAGACTCTACCAAGTCGGTCAGTATCTACGTTACTAAACTAACGTTAGCTAGCGAGCTAGTTTGAAGCTGGCTTTCTATACTGAAAATTTCACCGCATCTTTGCCCAGTCATTATGGGTTCCCAATCCACTGTAATAAAGCAAGCTTCTGTTGTATCGCCTTTAAAATACGCTTTTTCTTTTTCTTTTAACTTTTGAAATAATTATCTAGATTTAAGTGCATATTGTTGGGCCAACGTTAGCTAACCTTATTAACTTGTTTGCTAGATAGCTAGATACGTTAGCTTGCTAACTAACTTAGCTAACCTGCTAATATCTGAACACTGTCACTTGCAATACAAAATGAATTGCTAGCTAATGTTAGCTAACTTTTTTTATTTGTATTTTCTTACGTATTTTTTACAGACCTAACCTAATGTAGCTAAGTTACCAGAGAGCAAGCATACCGCAAACAAAGCGAATGTTAAAACCTTTGTCTATGTGTCAGGCCCACCAAGCAGCCAGGCTGTTTTTCTTATATTTAATTGACTTTACTAGTTACTAACAGTTAACTTAGATTAGAGGATTTTGAATTGGCTAAATTATAAAAATCAATAGAATTCTAGAAACTGTATAACCAGCTATATTCAATAACACTAAAGACTGGAATGGCTGGCTAGGTAGGTTGTTTGTTGGCTAGTTTGCTTGTTAGTCGTTATTCAGTTTTGAATATAACTAACATTATCTGCTTCATCGGGTCTTCTTCACCAAGATATTGTATACCAGCTGAGCTAAATTTATGTTTTCATTGGAAACGCAAACCAACATGGTTGGCTGTCATTAACATTCTTACCAAATAAAGCCAAATATTTGTTACATATATGAATTTCTTTTTAAATTCAATTTATAGTAATGGAGTGCTTATGTGATTTCAATTTCACCAGAATATGCATTCAAGGCTATAAACCAAGGTGGCCTCACCTCTGTAGCTGTCCGGGGCAAAGACTGTGCAGTTGTCGTCACACAGAAAAAAGTACCGGTACGTGCATACATACGGACTTAGTAACTGCCAGCACTGAATGCGCATTGAAACTAAGAGCCTGCTTTTTTTATTTTTTTATTCCTGAAATAACATTTTCGTCTGTATTCTCACAGGATAAATTACTGGATTCTTCCACTGTCACCCACTTGTTCAGAATAACTGAAAACATTGGCTGTGTGATGTCTGGGATGACAGGTAAGATGCCCACAATTTCCCCCTGGGTGAATCCTTCCATATGCTGCTGGATGCAAAACCTTTTATAATGTAGTCTGTATGTAAAACTGTATATTACAAAAATGGGCTTTGTCTGTGAAGTACTGTGATACATTTTTCATTCTGCTCAATATGACCTGGATTTCTGTGTTAATGAGTCCGATCTTACCCTCAGCTGACGGCAGATCCCAAGTACAAAGAGCTCGCTATGAAGCAGCTAACTGGATGTACAAGTACGGCTACGAGATCCCAGTGGACATGCTGTGCAAGAGGCTCGCTGACATTTCTCAGGTGTACACACAAAACGCTGAGATGAGACCTCTTGGGTGTTGTAAGTATACACCTTACTTATGACATGGAGAATAACTATGTGTTGTGATTGTGGTGTCCTGTACTTTTGCATAACTACTTTTTTTAAACTTTTGTCAGTAACTGCACAATTTTGTTAATTTAAGCTATTTCTTAGTTTACATTATGTAAGCTATGACATCATTTGGAGCATTCAAAAATACTGACATTGAAGCAATAGAAGACATACCTTTCTAAAATGGAAAGAGCTCACTGAATCCCATGTGTTGTGGCCCGTAATTATTGTCTGACTGCAGATAAACCCAAATATGTACAAGGTAAAGAAATTAGTCTGCACCATGTTGTGGTAGTATCTGCGTCATTCCATGAAGTTCTTCCAACTCTCCACTTCATCGCTATCCTTTTTAATGCAATCTTTTTCTTGTTTGTGTATTGTACAGCACTGCAAGAAGTGATTTATTTTAAAAAAATTTTTACGCATCACAGGTATGATTCTGATTGGCGTGGATGAGGAAAATGGTCCTCAGGTATACAAATGTGACCCCGCCGGCTACTACTGTGGCTTCAAGGCTACCGCTGCAGGGGTTAAGCAGACCGAGGCAACCAGTTTCCTGGAGAAGAAGGTGAAGAAGAAACTGGACTGGACCTTTGAACAAACAGTAGAGGTAAGACACCCTCCTGCAAGGGTAAAACTGGTAAGCAGTGCGGCGGGGGGGGGGGGGGGGGGGCACAATAAAATATAGTACTTTCACAGCGTGCAATGCTCTTGTTTCTCTGGCTGGGAAGGGAACAGCAGATAAAGGAGTAATCCTGATTCTGTGTATGCACAAGGAGAAACGTGTAAACGTGTTTACACAGTGCTGCCACCAACTACTCTAGGAATCATCTGAAAACGGAAAGTAAAGCAATGAGTTTATGTACACTCTTAATTTGTTCAGCTCACTCTTTGATCAGTATTTGTAATGTAAGAGGGGAGTCAATGTGGGAAAGGCTGCCATGTGTGAAGACACTTCAAAGGACCAGAGAGCCGTGTGATAAAACAATAGACTCTTCGGACTTCCTTCAGGGGGGTTCAGGCCATTTGTTCTCACCTGGAAGGGACTGTGATAAGAGGAAGTTGGACTGTTTGGTCATGGGTGTGTTTGTGTGTTCTAGGGGCACTTATGGCTGAAGAGGCCATTAAGCCCCTGGCCAAAACAATACATCTGTGATTTTACCACAGTGCCCTCATGTTGGCACCTCTGTTCATTGCACCCCCCTTCTCTCCTGGGTTAAGACTCAGTTTAAATGGTCAACAGACCCTGTAAAACTTACAAACATTGCACATGTGATTCTTATATTGTTACATTATGTCTTATGTAGGAGTAACAGGAATTGCATGTAAAATGGTTCATCAGAAGGGAATTTTCATGACAACTGCAACATAATAAGACTTAATCTGTTAATAATAATCACAATGGTAAGCTGTTTGGTATGGATGTAATCTGGTAAAATCAAGGAATCAAATGAGATACATTTCATACCAAATGGAGTTTAGTAAAACATAGTTTCAATAACTCAGGAAAAACTAACACTGGAATGTCCTCTCTGGTAATCAACTCCTTTTCCCTCACCCTACTCAGCAACCCCTAAAGGTGGGGGTCTAAATTCCAGATTCGACCACACCTCCAGGTTAATTTATGGCACTGCCGCCTGGTTCAAACGCGGGATTTGGCATAAAAGAAAGGGAGACAAACCTATCTGAGAGAATCGTAACCGATCTCCCACACCGTGCAGACTCCGTGCATACTCTATGTTTTTGTGTAAGGAAGAATCGTAACCGATCTCCCACACCGTGCAGACTCCGTGCAGACTCCGTGCATACTCTATGTTTTTGTGTAAGGGAGAATCGTAACCGTTCTCCCACACTGTGCAGATTGTGTGTTTTGGGTAAGGAAGATCGCAACCGACTTCCTACACTGTGCGTATTCTGCATCTGTGTGTAGCTGAAGCAGGCCGGGTAAGATATTTACTCTGTGTTTTCTTTTCTTCATTTCTGTATTTTGTAATTGACATAATTTTAAGATAATGACCTACCTGCCTGTGAATAAATTCTTCTTAATTTAACTTGCGTGGTCTCCATGACTCTAATCCATTTTATACCTTTTTCAGCCTAAGTTACGACTGAATACTCAGGGGAACAATTCTGACCAATGACCAACTGATCAGTGGCGTGGTACTTTATGTGGAGTTCCCAAGTTGGGAATAGGCGGTCGAGGTCGGCCCGTAAAAGGATTGGTGATGCACGGCTCTGGGAATTTGATGTGAAGAGAGCCCATGGACGTTCTACGTCGGTTCTTGTCAAATTAGCCTTAAGGAGCCCTCTGAGTGCACGCTGACATGGGCTCGCAACTATCTATGTAAAATATAATGCCTGTATTGTGTCGGCCAGACGCCCAACCTCTGTGTTCTCCACCGAACTGAGATTCGGCAATAGTGCTAATAGTGCTATTGAGTAATGGTGGCACACAAGGAAGAGTCGAGTGTAACCACTCTGAGCTTCACGCATGATTAAAGTAAAATTCTAACTGTAATTCTGTCACTAACTAAACCATCAACAATTCTCTGTAATATGTAATGGTACAAACCCCAATTCCAAAAAATTTGGGACAGTATGTAAAATGCACATAAAAGCAGTGATTTGTAAATTCTCTTTTACATATGTTTAATTGAAAACGGTACAAAGAAAGGATATTTAATGTTTTACCTTATCAACTTTATAGATTTTTGTAAATATAAGCTAATTCTGAATTTGATGCCTGCAACACATTCCAAAAACTTTGGGACAGGGGCAAAAAAAAGACTGGGAAGTTAAAAAAACATTCCACATGTTCAACAACATTCCATTCTTGCAAGCGATACTATAACCTCTCTGCATTTGAATGGATCTCTATGGGAATTGGGGGTGGGACTAGATTAAGATGTAAATTACATGGGAATAGTATGGAACCCATTGTTGGCTAAATGGCTGTAAGTCATCAAGGGTCTGAGGTATCAAATGTGCCTCAAACCATCACTGCTGCCAGATATGCAGTAGATATGGATGGATAACTTTAAGGGTTGTTTCTCCTGACTCATTTTCCTATTTAACTCTATGGAAAAATAAGTCAGGAGAAACAACGCTTCAAGTGATCCATCCATTTCTACTGCATATCTGGCAGCAGTGATGGTACATTTAAGAGTTAATTGTGGATCCAGACAACTTTGTTCAGAGAACACATTATTTTTGCCTTTATGGTTTGAAGTGGAACATTTGGCAAAGCCAATGTGTTTTAAATTATGGGCATTTATTTGGAACATCAATGTAACCAACTGATTTATTATGAATTTAAGCTTTGTTGTGACATCTTCCTTTCCTCTTCCTGTTAAACAGGTGCTAAACAGCACCTCACTTTGAGTGTGTTAAATAAAAGTCTCAATAGGAAGAACAGTAAATATGGAATGTCTGCTCAGTGCAGTCTGGTCTTGGTTTTTTGGTTATGTTTTTCCCCCTTATTTATTTTTTTCCCATAGAGCTGAGGTGATTTTTTGAGTTTACGTTTTTTTTCCTCTCTTCTCACTAGACAGCAATAACCTGCCTGACAACTGTGCTGTCCATTGACTTCAAGCCCTCAGAGTTGGAGATTGGAGTGATCACAACAGAGGAGCCTAAATTCAGGTACGACACAATGAGAACCGTGCCTTACAGTAAAGGATGCAGAGCACATCAAAGCCTCGTGCAAGACAGAAGCAGGAAATAACAACCTCGTACAAAGTTTTGCAAAAAGCAGTGGCGCCACAAAGCCGGGTGCCACAAAGCCTGCAGAGCGCTTGATGTCCTTTTGATACCTGTGTGTTTTTTCCCAGGATTCTTTCAGAGACGGAGATTGATTCTCACCTGGTGTCACTCTCCGAGAGAGACTGAGCCGGTCCAATGGGAATGCTGCTCTTCCCGACCGGAATGAGACCCCCGAAGGCACCACTACAGATATTGGCATGCAGGTCAAGAATCAAGTGACAAGTTGTTTATCGTTTATTTACCTGGTTACATTAAAGATGACATTTTGATGAAACTAATCTCTGCAGCAGCTTATTCTTTCTGGAAATGCGGCTTGTGGGGGTTCCCCCTCATTTGTCTTTTAAATGTTCATCACCTCTCTGCCCTGGGGTGGTGGTTCCCATACCTCTCCTGGGCTACCCCCGGCTGGACCCAGTTATTTAATGTGTTCCACCGCAAGCACACCTGATGCAACTGATTAAGGGCTCGATCAGTTGTATCAGGTGTGCTTGAAGTGGAACACATGAAATACGTGGACCGGGCTGGGGGTAGCCCAGGAGAAGTATGGGAACCCCTGCCCTCAGATATAGAAAAGTGGAAGAGTTAAGGTTTATAGAAAATCCGTCAAGTTGCACGTAATAACAAACATTTTAGTCCTGTTTTCTCCACATACTACGCTTTTCCTGAGCTATAAGCAGTAAATAGTTGTTTTGTGGTTTAGCCACCGTTTACTGTAAAACTGTTACCGTTAAAAGTGGTCCTGTGTCAGTGGCAACTTAAAATTCACATTTTCGCCGTCACATTTGATGTTGTTAACCAGGCCATTTTTCTTGATCCCATGTAATACCCTACAAGCCGGGAATCTCACACAGTAGGTGTTTTATTAAAATGGCAGGCTTGATTTACCTCTTTCTAGGGTGCTGCTGGTGTGTGTGCGTGCGTGTGCGTGTGCATTTTCTGATGTGAAATCTTTCCGTTGTTGTAAGAAAAACAATTTACAGGATGAAGACTGCGTGGGTTAATTATCATATAGCCTACTGAGAAGAGATCATATATTATTCATGTACATAAAAAAACAAGAATACTTCCATGCCCCGTTTCCATATATAATGTTCCAATTTCTGACGTAAGTAATATAGTTCCCTCCATCAACAGTAGATGATGGTAATAAAATAGTTTGCAAGGACAGTGCAGCCAAGCTACGTCAGTGCTCCTAAATCACATGATATTTTTTTGTTTGTTACCTGCTCATTCATTCCACTCTCTCTCCCTTGACATAAGTACTGAAAACACATTAAAAGTGATACCGAGTAGATTTCCCCAAAAGGAAACTATGCCCTACATTTGAGCTCCGCTTTTCTCACAGACGGCGCCCTATTTGCATTGCCCGTTTTCCCTCGATCTCGTGTGATCAGTGCCGCTCTGCACCCCTCCGCTCGTGTTTTGGTTTTTCCGGCCGCAGGCGGCGTCATTTCTCGGATCAGATTGAATCACGAGCCTCTCCGAGCCCCTGGGCCCCGGGGGCCCGTGAATCCTTTTTGCCCTGTTCCTTTTTATTTCATTTGACCTTCTGCTCAAGACTGGTAACGGTTATGAGTAAGTTTTTAGCTTTGAGCATGTGTAAAATGGTTCTCAAATTTTGAATCTGACACTTTATTAGTAGCTGTGTTCCTTACTGTTCAAGTTGCTGTGGTTACAAGGATGCTAATTAGATCTAAAATTCCAAAAGGGCACGAGTATTCATTTAAGTCGAGGGAAACCGCATACAAGCCCCTATGGTTTCTGCACTTACTGTAATAGGAACCTATTGGCAAATGTGACACACTGGGGGAACCATTCAACCTGAACCATGACTGCCAACTTTAATTCATACAGTAAACTCTTAACAATTGATTTAACCATGTGATTTAGAAGACATGAATATTTGCTTGTTATCCTCGTTATAAGTACTTGGATAAAGATGATCTGAAATCAGTGCTCTGTTCTCAGATATACAGTGAGCACCATAATTGATTGGACAGTGAAACATTTTTTGTTATTTTGTTTCTGTACTCTAGCACTTTTAGTTTGGACATTGGACAGATTAACAATGTAAAATAAAGTAATTTTTTATTTTTAATATTCTTTAAATATTTAGTGTTAATATTTGATGCTCACTGTATACAATCTGTTTGTGGCCACTGTTTAAGGTAATTTATTGCTGTTATGTAGGTGTGTGGTCATGTGGTGTCAATTTTGCTGCTTTGCATTTGTGTAGGAGAAAAGCTATTCTATCTTTGATATTTACTCATTTTAGAGAACTAAAGAGAGGGGGTGTTTCTCAAGCCACAACGATAATAAGGGGGAGGGCTGAAAAGATGTTGAGTAATGTTGCGTGTAAGCAAAGATAATCTGTACGTTCAGTGTCTATTGGTTTAATATTAGTTTTGATCCAATACAGTGTTTTCAGCTTTTCAAAATCAACTTAAATTTGTTTACAGTATAAATATAATAAATTCATCAAATCAAGTCTTCAATCTGAGTCAGACGGTGTAGAACCATTGTGGGGTGGAATTTTTTTTTGCAATTTTGGATTCCACAAATTGACTTATCAGCGTACACTGTAATACAGAATTGCTCACTCATATTCCACTGAACATTACAACACAGATTTCCTCAAGCAGTATATGAGAAAGTATGTATCTTGACACCAGGGAAATTTTGGACCTGGCTACAAGATAAACCTGTCTACACTACAGGAAACCTGAGTGAAATCATCAAACATCTGTCATGGGTCAATGCGGGATTATCTTAAGGAAGTTTACCGTTAACACAGATGGTACGATTGTTTCCTCTATTCAGAGTGCATGTATTTTAACAGTGTGTACAAAAGGGGGACTGCGTTTGCTCTTTTCAGTCATGAGAGGCTATCAAAACGAATTGACAAGATCGGTTTTACACCTGTTTTATAAAATGAGGCCTAAAACAGGATCTCCATTTCAGTTCTCTTGGGTTCATGGCTGTTTGTGGTCTTACCACAAAGGATAATGTGTCAAGAAATGTTGTCAGAAGGTCTTTTAAGTTATACGCTGTTTAAAACCTCATAACCTCTCATACATCCAGCCAACAAAGACAACAAGAAGCATACAATATTTTGAAATGTACCTTTTTTTAATTCATAGGAGTGTGCTTGTTCTGTCAACAGTCGTGAATATGTACATACAATAGTGTTATAAAATCTTTTTTTTTTCTTTTCTTTTTTTATACATATTTACATTTTACAAAAATATATGTCTATACATATAACTATTTACAATACAGTACATTGTACAGTCTCATATTAGCTTGTGTATTTGTGAAAGTATGAGTTCCTTTTCTCTTGGCATCTTTATGGTATGCTTCGGTTCTTCACCGATTCTCCGTCCCTCTCACGTAGAACCGTTGCCGTCCGGCACCTCGCCTATCGCTATGGTGATCTTCAAACCGGGTCCCCCCGCTTTGCTGCCTGTGGGGCTGGTGCCGCCTTTGGGCACGTGCCATTCCATGCTATGCCATGCTGGCTCTGCCAGCTGCTGCTTTCTCTCAGTTGCTGCGCTTGGGGATATCGACGCAGCCTTACTTTTGCCCCATCCACAGGAAGTCGTCATACATCTGGGGAAAGAGAGGAGATGCGCGTTAGGCTCAAAGATCGTCTGAAAATGGTGGTCGACTCAGCATTGACAAGTCTACAAATTAATTTCCCACCCTTTTTTTAAAAAGGCATTAAGAAAAACACTGTGTTGGAAGCCTACCGTATCATCATCAGACACAGCTTCTTCGTCACTGTCCTCAGCTTCGCTCTCTGGCAGCTCTCTCAACTGATAGTCGGTGAGGTCGTACAGCTGCTGCTGGATCTCTGCGTTCTGCCGCCCGTAGGTCAGGTGGTACGGGGTGTATCCGCCGTAGGTTACGCTGTTGACATTGGCGCCCTTGGCGATGAGGAGTTTTACCAGCTCCAAGTTCTGGAGGTCCACTGCAAGGTGAAGCGGGCTGCGGCCATTGCACTGCTCCTGGAAGAACGCCAGGCATAAGGTATAGTTAGGCAATTGTTCACACAGATATCAATTTCTCTCCTTGAAAGAGCTCTGCTTGGCAATGGAATGCGTTTTAGACAGGGCAACACCTACCTGGGCATTGATATCTGCGCCAAGCTCAGTGAGCCTCTCCACCAGGGACAGGAAGCCGTGAATGGAGACGAGGTGTAGACAGTTGTGTCCTGTAAATAGAGGAAACAGCTGGTTAGGGACAAGTGACTAGAAACTCTGCGTCATCAATAGGGAAGTTGGAACATTGAGGCAGAGGTGCAGTTTCCTGCATGGTGCTGGTGTACCTACCACTGTAATTTGGGGTGGCCAGGATGGAGGGAAGCTGTTGTGTGCAGGCCTGGGTCAGCAGACTGAAGCAGTGCAGAGATCCATTCTTGCAGGCGATGTGGAGGGCAGTGTTCCCACATTCATCCACCAGTTGGGGGTCACAGCCAGCCTTTAGGAGCCGCTCTACGATTTGAGGCTGCTCCATGATCACTGCCAGGTGGAGAGGGGTCTGAGGAAATAACCAAGGAGAGACATTCAGCCACTGAAATGTAACCGTGCACACATTCATGTGTACAAATTGTGGCACTTCTTTAAGATAAATGTAATTCTTTGTATTGACATTTACCTGTCTCTGGTGGTTCTGTGTGTTGAGAAACGGATCGTTCCGTGAATGGTCAATCATCTGGTTTGCATAGTCTTCTGCCTCGTGGATAATGGCAAGATGAAGAAGTCTGGAGGGGGAAAAAAACAATTTAAAAATTAATTTAAAAAAATAAAATAATATTCGCACAAGGTGACTGTAAATGGTGTGAGCAATAGCCTACATGCTAGTGTTTCGCAAGGGTTTTTTTTTTTTTTTTAAACAGCAAGCTATTTCCACTAGTGGTGGCTTGACACATTTAGTGCGTTAAAGGCGTCAGATTCCTGGCAGCGCGCCCGGGACTTTCCAGACTTGCTATCTTAAGTACCGCCCAAATTGACTTTGCGACAAAGTACGCCTAGTTCTGATGCGGTCTTTTGTTTACGTTGAGTTCCTCATTGTACTAAGTTAGACTATATACTTGCAACTTTCATAAATGTAATGCATTTCCGTGTTATTTCCATTTTCCAACCCAAAATTCAAAGTTTACTTTTCGTCCGCTTTTGCCTGGGGTTTCCAATACAAATAAGGTTTTCAGCTTATAAACTATGGTGAACTCGTATGCTAGCAACAAAAACGGGTTTCCCAGTAAGTTCGTTTATAACTGTGCATTTAAAATAAAATGCAAATAACAATAGTGCTACTTGATTGCTACCATTATTACATTTGCATTGCAATGTTTTTTTTTATTTTTTGTTTTTATTAATTTTTTTATTTTTAAACTAATGCAAGATTGAATGCAACTTTATGTGTATATTGTCAGGGCAAAACCAAGACAAATTAGGCATAAATTAAAACTTACGTGTCTCCGTCTTCAGTCTTTTCCAATTTCCATGGCTCGTTGCAGTACTCCCTTGACTCTATGGGAGCCATCTTCAGAAGTTCCATCTCGTTCACAATGCCATTATATGCGTCTTCTTTCAAAGAATCCAACCCGCTGTCCAAGCGGTCGTCGTTGCAGGGAAACACTTTCCCGTGTTTCGAATCCATGTCATAATCCAACTGGTTGCTGCTGCTTGCTCGACAGTGATCCATTTTATTTATTTTTATTAACTCTGATAGCAAAATGTACTATGTCTTCGCGTAACAAGCAACAGTCAAATTGTAGCTGGCTGTGGGTGCATCAGCATTAAATATGGATTGGGGGTGGAGCTTCTCGGGGTGGGGGATTTCCAGATGAGTTATCGGGTTAACAGCATTTGGGAAACTCAGCTTGGACTTTATGATGAAAATTCCCCCAAAATTATGTAGCTAGATGTGTATGAAAGTCCCAGTTTTGTAATTAAACGTTAATTTTCTTTTCAGTGTTATGCTAAATGGATTTTGAAACACAAAATGTGGACATAACACATAAAAAAGGGGTAAAACAGTTATGTGGTTTATTTTTTCTTTCTTAATATTGATAAGATAGTTGCAAGATTTTAAAAGTTTTGGAATATTCCGTGAGGAGTCCATGAGTGACTATGGGTTCTAGTTGTGGAAACACCCTAGAGCCTGGATATAAGGGTACATTTGGGATTTCTGTACTTTGGTTACTATAAATCATTTTCTGGCAAAACCCACGAGGGTCATGGAAAATTAACAAGTCAAGTGCTTCTAAATGAACATGAGGTTTGCATTGATTATAATTACAATGTGGTTGTGCTGAATTTGGGAAAATCACCAGCAGTGCATAAGCTATTTTGTGTAAAATCCATTCTTATTGGAGCATTAATTTAATTATTGTTCCTTCTGCAAGCACAGCACAAAATGCCATCCCAAACAGACATTAAAATTATAAATATCTTTATTTCCCCATGGGGACCCCTATTCTTCCCTGTGAATTTAACATATATTTTTGCATTATAAGAAGGAATTGCATCTATATAAATAAAATTAACTTCAAGTATATGAACATTAAAGTAGACATGCATATAAATACACAAATATTATAGATGGCGGAGTGTTCGTTCCACCACCATAAGTTATTGGTTAATCAGAATTCCATGTGTTGGTAGCCTAATTCAGAGGTACCCTGATTAATATTATTCCACAATTTCACATGCAGGGAAACTCCTATCGCACCAAATGACTTACCTGGATGTTAGTATTCACCTTTCTCAATCTAACATTTACACAAAGAAACCAGGGACTATTTGTGTTTGCACAATAATGGTGCGTATACAGTGGTGGATTTTTCAAATAAAGCAACAACAACATAGCAACGGTTTCCATGCAGAATAATTGCATTGACTTAACCATATACGTACGTCCTCTAGTGGTTACATGAAGCAGTATTCACGTCACGACAAGGTGTGTTTGTTTTTTTTTGTGTCACGACAAGGTGTGGTGACTACGTAAGACTTGACCACGTAGTTTCTCTCTGCACTATGCTGTTAATAAAAAAGAGAGAGAAAAATTTTTCCCATTACCTATTTTTTTATTGTTTGCAATACAGTGCTTTTCTAAAATTTCAAAGGTAACCTGGAATAAATGTGGTATATACAAGGGTTTTTCCTACTTAGGACATCTTTATATAAGCGCATCTTTAATATTATTGTTTTGACCAGACTTGGGGATTCATATCTGAAATAAAATAAAATGTTCCCAGTGCTATCTTGTGATTGCTAAACTGGATGTCCTGAGAAACTCCCAAGCACGCACGCAAAGTACTTTTTGAATAAGAATGCTTACATCAACCCCATTTTTGTTTGTGTCTCGTTTCTTAGGTGTTTACAACAGAACTCTAGGGGGAACAACACTGTTGCACAATCCAGTTCCTCTCTTCTTGTGAACTGGCCCTGTGCTGTCAGACAGCTAGCTAGTATTGGAGTTCTCTTTGGGTTCCATCTTGTTCAAGAGTGTTCTATCTGTTTGCTCTTCTTAAATGTGCATGGGCAGAGAAGAGATGAGTTTATTTTGAATTTGGATTGCCAGCTAAAGATTCTCTCCTTCTTCCAAAAATGTATATTGCACAACCAACATAATTTAATATTGTAAGCTAGGAATGGTGGTAAATAATACACAAATACATTTTTTTTAAATGCATGTTTAAATTGGTGCAAATCTAAGTTTTCATTTGCCACTTATGTAAACATATTGTTTCTAGGTACAGTTTGGAAAGATTGCAATATATATAATCCTTCCTGTTATGTTTAATGCAACAGAGGACCACATTTACCTCATGTCTTACAAAACGTATGTCTCAATATTAGCTTTTCATGCAGTTTTTCCTGTTGAGAGCACTCAGATAATTTAACAATGTTTCAATTATACAAGTACTAAAAATACTAAATACTAAAATACTGTATTTGTTGGCATCATGCATACACGTGCATGTCCAAAAATGGAACTGCAAAGAATTGATTATATCTACCAGTAACCAATGACAATTATGGTTTTTGAGCTATTGAAACTTTCAAATTCTGTTTGCTTAAAGTTAGTGCCTGGGGTCGACTGAAGTGAGGTATTTTTGGGGAATTCCTGCTCCCTGTGGTGAAGATCACAGCTCGGCTAGCGTGACACTTGCCACAGAACTGCTTTATAGGGTAAGGCTGAGTCACACCCAATGTGTTGCAGTGTTAAGTCCTGACATATCCCTTCCACTGCCCTTAGCATATTGCGAAATGGGGCACCAGCACACATTTAGATAAATGTTTTTCCTGTTCTCCCTATTTGGAATGCCCAATTGTATTTATATACCTTTGTTGTCACGGCAACTGATTTTGGAGAGCGCACAAGCAGGAGCCCTCCCCCGGGGCACATAAGCCAACAACCGTTTCTGTCCGCTGCAGTGCATCATTCAGCTGCACAGTCTGCCAGAGGCCTTTTGAGGGGCAGGTGTTCCAGGTGTGGGAAAAGGGCGCGCCAACCTAAAAAAATATTGTTTTACCACACCCAGGTATTGTACAGAATATATTTCACCAAAAAATGAAGCACAGCATAGGCACAAAAATGAATGACAGAATAATAATACAAATATTAGTTTTTTTTATGAAATCAGGCAACCCCCCCTCCCCTTCTCGCACCGAATACACCTAAGACACTGTAGGAAAATTACTAGCACTCGGCCCACCAGAAGGGACGCTGGTTTCCGATGACACAAGGACAATCCAACCAACCGTAAACCACCCTGCCCGTGTGATTCAATGTCCGATTATGAGGGCCCCACAGTGTGACCAGTCACATTTGCCACTGTTATGGTCAGGATCAGGTGTTGGACTAAGGTGACCATCACCTCACTGTACTCCTGACTTCTGGTCATTTAGTACAGGCTTAACTGGGCCGCCTCTTTAAGTGATTTACAGTGGCCCTCCCATTCCTCATTTCGATCCATTACATTTGTACAATGTACCCTGCGTTTGACATATGAGCAATAAAGCGAAGCCTTTGAATTTTTTTTGTAAATGTACATGAGATTCTGTGAGCTACTTGGATCTATTTAGCATTACAAGGAGTTGTTCTGGACAAGTCACGTATGCGATGTGGACAAATGTAAATTATTGTACAATCAGAGAAGGTATTCTTGTCATGGATGGTGCAAGGTAGCATGATGAAGAACAGCTTTGTCACATTCATCGGTGTAATTGAACTTTGCACTTTACTAACTTGTTAAATAATGCAGGGAGTGCCAGGAGCCCACCGTATCTCAGGCATGGCTCTGTGTAGAGCCTGCTGTGTCAGTATGACGCACGCATGCCATTCACAGCGATAAGTGCTTTCACATTCACGAGTGAACGTCGAGAGAGGGACAACGGACAAGAATGAACTGGATCTCAGATGAGCTGACTCACGCCGAGTCATGATGGATTAACTACTGGGATATTCCTTCCCTGATAAGGAAGCATGCACATGTCCCTTAGTCATGTGTTCTGATCGCCAGTAAGTGTTTCTTCTTTTAGGCCATGGGGAATACGCTGATCAGATGCTGTACCAGGCACGTGCGGAGGTGGGTTGGGGGGGGGGGGGGGGGGGGGGGGTTCCGATGCCGGAGCACCTGCCCCTTTTGCCCCAAGTGCCCAATGTGCCCCTTTGATTTGATAAAACAAAAAAGTATATATTTGTATTGTTATTGTTGCTATCATTAATTGTCATTCATACATGTAAAATACATTCTTTGCAATAACTGGGCGTCGTAAAGCAGTTTTTCTATGTCCTTTTCTCACTTCGAGGACCTGCCCCTCAAAATGTCTCTGAACAGCACACTGAACAGCACTGTGCTATACCTAAGCTGTATGTTACCTGCATTCCCAAGCATTCCTTGCATTAATTTGAACATTTCTGATTGTTTGTGGAGACAAGTGGTACGTAGTTCCTTTAACATATAAATACTTAGGTATATATAAATATACAACTGAGTGTATCACAGAAATATGAGTAATGAGTCACCACTAATATAGCCTAGTCAAGACTTATATATTTCAGGAATGAGGTGCATTATAGTTTTATTGCATTGTATGTTCCCAGTAATTCAGATGGCATATCTTGACTGAATACTTGGCAGAAGCCATTGTGCCAATGAGTATAATGTCCTATTCTACAATATTATTGTAGACATCACAATGTGCTCCCGGGAATGTTCGGGTCATTAGACCTGTGAGCAGTGATGTAGTCATGTGATCAGAGAGTTTCACTTCATTCAGGGGTTTCCTAGTGATTCAGTGTTCACCTATGCCGTGCTTTCAGAGAGAACATATTTTGGGACGTCTTGTTCAGGGGACGTGGGGGGAATTCTTGGCTGCGACTGCCCTTAAGTGAATAAACACTAAAGCAAAAGGAACAATCGGAATGTGAATGGAATGTGGGTCACACCCAGTTTTTCCTGTTTCTTGAAATGCCTGTGGCAATTAATAACCTATAATAACCTTCCATACTTCTAGAAACGAAATATAAAACATTGAATTTGCATCCATGTAGTAACATAAACATGTACAATGTTTTTAATGACTTTAATGGTTGGGAAAACTATGCTTTCAATTATTACTTAATATATGTTGTTTCTTGTTTTCTGGAAATGGAAACGTGTATGTTTAGGCCTCACTGAAGAATGAAATTAAGTTTATGAGCTCAAAAGAACTCCTTACATGCTACCGCTATAGATGGCTACAGTATAATATGTTATAATATATTTTATTACTGAATACAATTGACAGGGAGGGAGGACGCACACCCAGAAATGCAGCGAGGTGCAGCCAAGCAGAGAGTAATCAGGAAAAAAGGGAAAATAGTCACACACTCTACAATGCTCACAAATGATTTATTATAAAATAAACTGAGTGAAGTCCTACGCATAAAGTGCAGGCGATTAGTATTGGGCCTGGCCCGTGACCGTGAAGCATGTGACGAATCGTTACCTATGTGCAAGAGTGTACAAGATTCAGGATTCAGCCACTGGGGGGCACTGTTTCACTGTTTTATTTCTTCCTTTGCTGTCCTGAGTAACAACATTTTATTAGCTATAGCCTGTGCCTATTCTAACACAGGTTAGTGGTCTAGTAGACACTAGTTTTGCTGTGGTATGTCTATGGTGCATAACCGAGGTCAAAGTATTGTTTAAGAATAAGAATTAGTTAAAAGTATGACAGACAAAAGATTTATTGAAATGAATAAATATTCACTTTATACAGTATTTTATAGAAGCTGTTGCCTTTTTCATAAGATACATTACAATAATATGTTGATTTGATTATTTAAATAAGGATTTATGAGAGAACACCAGGAAATATGGGTTATTGTCTTAACATTTAAATGAATGGATTGAAGAATGTTGAAAAAAGTTAACAATAGTTGCTGTATGATCACTTGATGATGACCCATTGCAGTCTGTAGAAAAAAAATAAATGCACACCATAATATATATAGAAATTGCAGATGATCGTAGTAATAATATTTAAAAGAGAAATGAACACCGCACACTTAGCCCCGTGTATTATTAGTTTCATTGCCAGTCTACCGTTTTTTTTTTTGGAGGTGTGGGGGGGGGGGGGGGGGGGTACATGTACATGAGAAGAATCCATGCTGGATTGATTCAGTGGACCAAAATAACCTTCTTTTTAAAACCTTTAACCAATTGGTTTTGGAGGTCCAGAGCTTTTAACTTGCCATTGGCATATTACCAATTGTGACTTTCCATTTTTTTTTCTTCCCAGAAATATTTAAGCAAGCAATTATATATTTGATTCAGCTTCAGCTTTTGGATAGAACTGTATGGCCAAAATATCAAAAATCTCTTCATTTCAGTTATCATTTGATCATGATCTACTGTCTGTTTTCAAGATTTTTGTTGTAGTTACATCATAGTATATAATTTTAACCTTTGATACGGATAATATTAATATTCAGCTTATACTGGTGAATTTCCAACATTTATTTATTCATTTATTTATTGGAACCCTGAAGCAACCTAGATTATAAAACAACCATTATATTTACTTTTTGACCAATAATGTAACATAAGGATTTAATTTAAAATGCAAACATATTGTAACCTTAACCCTTTCATGCATGAATTATTACTAAACAGAGCAATATTTTTTTTCACATCAAACTCCGCATGTGTTTTTATTTTTTTTAAATTATCTATTACCATGTACTAGTGCTTTTATTTACTTATTTATATTCTTCTGTTTTACTGGGTTTTATGTTCCATCTTATTTATCCTGTTTTTATGTTGATTCTATGTCTATTTTTCTTTTTATTGTTGTGAAGCACTTTGGGCTGCATTCTATGTATGAAAGGTGCTATACAAATAAAGCTTTTATTATTATTATTATTATTATTATTATTATTATTATTATTATGTGTTTCACCTGCCTAGGTCACAGAAATGTGCCCCAAATGGCCCCTTGAAAACATAGACCACACATGCAGATTACAACTCTTCATGCATGATGTCCACTTCAGTGGACAGAAGGTTTTTCGTATACAATACAAGAACTACGGTAATTTTTTGTTATTAATATAACTAATCTTCCCTAATGAGAATATATATTTTTTAACATTCTCTGTTCTCTATGAATAGAAGGTTTTCACAGCTACACCAGAGGGAGTTTGTATGTTTCCACCTCCACCTGCCATTTTGACCTTCACTGTATCAAAACTAGAAAAGCCAATAAAATGTAACAAGATGGAGCATATCAAAATTTAGGCAAAGGTGCAAGGAATCTGCTCTGATATTTTTTGGAGATCACAAATGTTTTTGACTATGTTAAAATAGACTTTGAAAAGCCTGTCCACTGTAGTGGACTCCATGCATGAAAGGGTTAACTAAGTATGAATATAAGACCGTACAGATACAATTGAATCGTACATTTACTTGAAAAGACTTGATAGATCAACTGGAAATTCAATGTACTGCCCTCTGGCGAATGAATGTTGAAATGTATAGTGATGAAACGCTCTCAGTAATACTGTCCAAACTTACCCAAGAAGGCTGGTGTTGGCGCAAGCTTGTTCTAACCCAGCACTAAAACATCTGATACACTTCAACTTATCAAGGTCTTCGGTGAAGCCCTTGCTTTGTTGAATCAAAAGTTTTAGTGCACGACTAGATCACTGTGCCTACGCACAACAACGCACACCGTTTGCAATGTACCCAATTGCAACATTCATCTCCAATTAGTCCACTTTGTTTTGTAAATCGTTGCGTGTAGCCTATTTGCCTATCTCGTTGGTTGTTCAAGACGCATCATTGTCCATGTAGAATACTGCCAGAAGGTCAGATATTGTTGTAAAGCCCTTCGTTTCTGTTTATTTGATGTACATCAAAAAAGTGTGACACTCAATCGTGATTTTTTCATAATTCTTGAGGCTATGTTCGCTTTGCAGTTTTTCTGGAGATAGTGAAACAAGATTATCAGGGCCGTAACCCATGTTACCTCGTGTCAATTATACCATTAAAGCGCCCGTGCGGCTTGCACATGCAGTGCTTTGCTATGACTCAGATGTTGGACTGGTGGATACAGGCTATTGTCGTTCAGTGTTGTAATACATCTATGAAAACATGAAAACAAGCAACGGGACACCAATTAAGAATATTATAGTTCCCATAATGTGCCAGGTTGAATGACCGCGCTTCTAGGCTATATGTCCTCCTTGAATACATTGATTTGATTTGACTCGATTCCAATAATTGCAAAAATGGTCCTCCTTATTTACACCTAGGTTGTAAGAGTGATGCGTGCAATCAAAGCACCATTGCTGTGTGTGTCTGTGGAGGGGGAGGGAGAGAGAACATAGGCGCTAATTAGGAACAATTAAATTTTAATTACCACGCAAGCTGCCGGCCTTGGGGCTGCCAGATCTGGTACAGTAGGCTATGCGTATAGGTGCTAGAGCTGTCCACCTCCTGCAGTGCTGAGTCATCTCGTATCATCACCATACATCACCTTTTATGCAACGCTATCTCAATTATTAAATGCTAAAGTAATATTCACTATTCATTTATGCCCCAACACAAATTGATTAAATCCTATGTGTATTATTCCGAAAGTTATTAATATTTTTGATGAAATGATTATCGCGAAATCCTACAATAGAATTTAGTAGCCTATAGGCTAGGTGAAAAAGCACTACAGGCCAATAGGGATGGCAGATGGGGAAAAAATCGATGAATTCATTTTTAGCAGTTTGTGGGATTGAAGCTTGATTAGACGAACGCTAACAACCTGAAACTTCAATCTAATTTGTCGTTGATTGCGGTATTAGCGTGGGAAGTCGGTTCATATTGTGTTGATGCAAGTGAACTACAGGATATGAAACGATATAATGTATAGCCTATAGATATATAATATAAAATATAATGAAATATTCGAATATAGGCATATAGAATGCAATCAACTGCTAACAGCATCGTGCTACAACACAGTATATCAATTGTAAAATAATGTAGGCCTATATATAGGCCTATACATATTGTCTCTACAATATGCATTTATAGTACAAATACAGTTTTTAGAAAGATACCGTATATTGGAAGAAATATGGATACAGGAGCTCTATATTTGGATTGTCTGATAAAGGAAGATTATGATACATCCTCGGCCTGAATAAAAGCCTACAGCTGAATAGGCTACATTTTTCTAAAGAGAGGCGCAGCGGTTGAAAAAGTGATCGAAATAAATATCATGAAAACATGAAAATAAAAAAGTAGACTAGGCTAACTAATCAAATAGCCTATAACCTATATTTATAATTTACATATCGATATAGGCCTATTTTAAGAACGGGGTTAAAAGGGATATTCTCCCCTTCATGTATCTCTTGTCAATCAAGTCTCCCCCTAATGAGCCAGTTTTCACGGGTATACTTTGATTAAAGTCAAGTAACGCCCACTGAACCAGAACCACCTCCACTGAACATTTAATCACACAGCCCGGTCGCTGTGTGCCCTCGGGAATAACGGGGGCTCAGCTACTCTGATCTCTTATCAGCGTCCCCAGCCTTGCGAGGAGGAGGAACGTCAATGATTGTCCTGTTCCCACTGGCATGCTATCAGCGGGGTGGGCAGCCTCCAAAGCCGGTCCCACACACCATCCTGTCAACGCCGCAAGCATCACTGCCCTTCTGCTGAAGAGATAGCGCAGCGTTCTCACTTGGGAAAATGGAAATAAAGATATTCCCATCATTTTCCCTAATCGAGGAAGCAAATGGCATATGATACAGCGAGCGTGGCTTTTTGCCTGCCCACCCCACAATGTGGATCAATGTTCAAAAGTGTTTTTCTCATTATATTTAGATTTGTGTCATTGGCAATATCTTAAATGCGGAGGTAGGCTATCTCTTCAAAATATCTGAACGAACGAGTGTTTAAATGTACGATTGTACTAGACGATGTAATAATATGAATTCAGCTTTATTGAAATTTCTTAAACAGTATCCATTCTTGTAACACAATTAAATGTAGCCTATAGGCATACTTGCCGAGGCAGATCGTCTTTTACAGTATGGGGTGACAAGGGAAAAAACATTTCTGGAAGGCTGTCTACTCTATCCTAAGTCTGACGACTCTTACATGTCAAACTCTGTCCTTTATGAATAGATGTTTACTTAAGCTACTTAATTTGTTAACAAGTAATGAGCAATTAGCTACAGTGTATAGGCTACTAATCGATATTTAGTCAACATTAACTAAATAATATCAACATGTGTCGGCGCGTTTGTTTTAGCTATACAACAGGCCTTCACTGTGCTAAGCATTAATCAGCTTAGATGACCTGGTTGCCCGCACCCAACTAGCTGCAAATCACAGCAAACGAATTAAAAAATGATTGCAAAGCCTGTTCTATCTTCCAATATGGCATATCTCAACGACGAAATATTTTGTTTTCGGCCACAAAGGTGTGGCCATAAGTCTAACAAATGATAGCCTATAAAAAATAATGAAATAACGGAGTCGTTTGGCTGTTAGAATATTGCCAATTAAATGTGTCCACACAGTGGTAACTGCTAATCAATGTTGAAAAGAGGATTACATTAAGCGAGATAGCCTTTTGAATTAAACTGTCTAATCATAGCCTTCATCTGACTCTCGTAACACAGTCTGCGTCCCAGACGCATTAATTTAAAAGTAGGTAAAGTGCATTAAAAGGCTAGATTAAGATAACGGTCTGCCCACAAATGCCAAATTATGTGGCATGCCAGTAGAACATCAGGCCAAAAGAATTCTTGCCTCTTAATTGCTCATATCAAACACAGGAAATGTTCGTAACCGAATCAAAAATTCCGAGAAAGGTTAAAGAAGAGCACGGCGGGGCACAACATCAACTGAATCCTATTAGCTGGAGACTCGCTTCTGTCAGCACTCAACCATATTAGCGGGAGATGTTCCACTGCGGGAGTCTTTCGGTTTCAATACACGCGCCTCTGCAAATTTCAAATCTATCTTATATGCGGTTATAATTAAGACCGAAAAGTACATCTATGATGTCTGGCTTCTGGTTCCTCCATCATTTGCACATTTAAATCAGTTTATTATGATGCAAAAGAACATGCATATTTACAGGGCGATCCAGGAGATCTAGGATTACTTTAACTATGGAAACAAAATATATTATATATAGATATAAATATATAAATTATATGTACTAAGAAATAAAGTAGGCTACTGCCCTCAGATGAAGTGGGGGGGGGGGGGGGGGGGGGGGGTAAAAAAATGTGTGGTACAGCAATGCGATCCAGCCTAGCCAACACGCAGTTGATTAGCTTTCAACCGAATGCATTTAGCTTTATCCAATCACTTTCAAATCCAATCATTTTTTAGACTTTTAGACACGTTGATTTTATGTGATAATATTATTTCTAAATTTTAAATGGCAATGTCAATATATACAGTAACGCAATCACATTTGCCAAAATTGTATAGTCAAAGCAGGCCTACCGCTGGAACTGATAAGACAGATATTTCTGTCATCGCTCGTGACCAGAGTTAACCTTTCACTCTGAAAACCATATAGCCGTCGTGATACTTCAAATCTACATTTGCATTTAAAGAACGAGACGGACAAATATGTGTATTGGAGATAATGACAAAGGCCTATTTGAAAAACTTGTAGGCTATTGAGCATGCTATATTTGTGTGACCATACTGATTATGTTATCTTACCTAATCGGATAGTACAGACAGATCTAAAAGGAATACAATAAATACATAGGCTACATACTCTTTGGGTGTATGTGAAAAGTTGTCATGTATGTGCCAATAAAGGACAAATAGGACTGATAAGTTACAATATCAGCTGATGATACAATTTCAGATTGTGAAGACAATATTTAGGCTATCATATCGGAAAGTAGCTAACTAACAATACACGTCCTCATTAAACCTTGCCCCTCCTACTTAGTGCGCTTTTGGTATTGTGGTCCAGTTATCCATTCTCTGATTACTGATTGGGCAAGGCTTTGACACAAATAGTGACTTCACGAAAACAAAAGGCAGCCCCAAAGATAAAAAGCAAGTCACGCGCATTGATGTGACACAGTCCTTTCTCCTCGCGTATTCTGATACAACTGGTCAACAGGCACCGACCGAGCTTGTTTGATCGGAACAGAAAGTGGACGTAGCGAGTCGCCAGCGCAAAGATGCCCAGGGGATTTTTAGTTAAAAGGAGCAAACGGACTTCACCAGCATCATATAGGATGCGCGATGCGGACAGAGACGCGTCTAAAGTGGATCAACCCCTACAGACAGAGGGGAAGACCACCGTGGCCATTGCATGTTCAGATGTGCGACATCCCGGAGATGTCAGAGAATCATGGACGAGTGTCCCTGCAGAAACAGAGCAGGCACAGCTTTCCGAGAGCGCAGAAAAAGCAGAAAGAGGTTTGGTCACCTCTGACAACATACAGGAAAATATCGACAACTCCGGTCATGGGTCTCCGGGTCGAGCTGATGCTTCGTACAGTCCGATCAAGCCAGTCGGTACAGAACTTAAAAAAACGTTCTCTGAAAGGTGTCTGAGGTCACCAGCGATGGCAGAGTCCTTCCCAATGGGCGCCCCCGTGTCTTCAATGGAAAGGTTACTTATGAATCACTCGCCATTCCCGCCTTCAGAGATTAAATTCGACACACCTGTTCACCTGTACTCGCCGCTTCATCACGTCATGAAACGACCATACCTGGATTCAGATCGCAAAGTCAAACCGAATAAAAAGCCCAAGGTGATTAGGAAACTCAGTTTTGAAGATGAGGTGACCACCTCACCTGTGCTGGGGTTGAAGATAAAGAAGGAATGTCCGGAGTCTAAAGCTGCGTCCTCTTCTGGGAATAAGAAACCGCTGGGTGAGTTCATTTGCCAGCTGTGCAAGGAAGAGTACCCTGACCCGTTTTCACTTGCGCAGCACAAGTGTTCGAGAATTGTCCGCGTAGAGTACCGCTGCCCTGAGTGCGACAAAGTTTTCAGCTGCCCAGCCAACCTGGCATCCCATCGAAGGTGGCACAAGCCTCGTCCGGTTAACGGGGAATCCCAAAGCGGCAAGAAAATTCAACTGCCAGTTGACCATAGCACCGAGAAACAATCCACAGAGGGGAAAGAGAACGCCAGCAAGATACTGGTTAACGATCAGCACCACCTCTCTCTGGATAGCTCCCAATTCCCAATTCAACAACAGCGCTCAGCGGATGGCCCCTCAAGGCAAGATCAGCTGAGACGAAAGCCGCAGGAAAATTCCGCATCTGTAGACCAGAGTTATAAAGCCCAAGAAAGCTGTTTCGACCTTCATCTGAGAGCTGGCGACAGCTCGATGTTGCTGGGATGCCCAGAAACTGCGGATGCGACCATCGCTGCTTATTTGCCTTCTGGCACGAGCGAGGAGGTTTATGAGTGCCGCTACTGTAGCAAGAAATTCCGAAGACAAGCATACCTAAGAAAACATCTCGCTGCCCATGAAACGATTAGGTCCTCTTCTTGCAACCAGATAGAAAGTGGGCAAATCACATTTCCTTGTCATCTGTGTGGGGCCCACTTTCCTTCTTCCGAAATACGGGATAAACACAGGTTGTGGCATGCGGTCAGAGAAGACATTCTGGTGAACCCGGTAAAGAGCGTGAACACGTTAGTGAGACCAGACCTCATGCAAAGAGAACAACAGATATTTACTTGCAAACACTGTCCTTCTACTTTTTTCAGTTCACCTGGTTTGACAAGGCATATTAACAAGTCCCACCCGACGGAGAACCGGCAGGTGATGTTGTTACAAATGCCCGTAAGGCCAGGCTGCTAACTTTTCAGATGTGTTCAAGTAGCCTAGCGTAGCCTACAAAACAGTAAAATATAAAGTATAAAGCAGTCTACAGTATTTCTTACATGTGTGAATCCAGCTATGACATAGACTATCACATAGGCTACTAAAACCGCAGAGTAGGCTACTCGAACTGGTCTTCTAGGCTATTTCTTCCAGTAGGCTAGCCTACTTGAACAGCGGGAAAGACAAAATATTGTAGCCAAGTAGCCTAAAGTATTTTTACTCGAATGACAAATAGGCATTTATATATCGACGTGGTGTTAAGTTTGCAATAAATTCAATAGGCTACTGAAACTATTTATTTGCCTGCTAAAGTCTATCTTTTCTCATCAATCTGTGAATACAAAAATGTAACTATATAAGAAGGGCTGTTGCCACTACAATCAGAAGATATGTAGCCTATAGTCTACATAATATACTTTTGGCACGGGGTCAGTAAAACTGCTAATTCATACAGTATAATCAAATAAAACCAGACCAGGACGTCTTGAACCATTAAATGTAGTTCCTATGGAAATTGAATGTGCTTGTTAAGTATAGTTGTAGCGATTATTTAAAAAAATAAACTATTAACATTTATTTTCCTATACAGATAATAATAACTGAACTTATTTGTGACTGTGTAAACAACTGTGTTTGTGAAAGGAAAAATGTATTTATTTCCACATCAAATTACTTTCTGAATGCTGCCAACATCACAGCAATTCTATGTTGTACTGCAAGAAAGCAACATTGTATATTTATATTTTAATATGTGGTGAATATGAAATGTACCCATTAGAAAACCGTTTTAAATAACGAATTGTGTTGACCAAAGGTTAATAAAACAATTGTAGACATTGACTTAACCGTCTCATTAATTCTCTTATTATTTTAGCATTCACTATACCCCTGAGAAACTTCCTGAATGTCAGTACACCCAATAGATAGATTTCAATGTAGTGTACTTTATGAAACTCCTTTGTGGACGGTAATTCCAGGAGTGATAATTAACACGTATTAGTAGTTTTGCAAGCACTACGTCGAGGTGACATTTCATCACTGACCCCTGATCCTGCAATCTAACCAGCCAGGTTATGCTGCCAGACCTCCACTGAAAAACGCTTTCATTCTCTGGTGCAGTGCCTTTGACCTGCATGCAGCAGACACAGTGCTGGATTTGGTAAACGTGCAACCATATACCCACTCTACCAATTCATGCTGCCTTCATGTCTATGCCCCTCTTAAAGCTGGTGGAAAAAGCTAAAATAACTGAGTACAGATTCATAAAATGTTACTGACTATTAACACATCCCAGAGAAGTCAGAACAAGGGAGTGGTAAGAATACTTTTATTGTCAAATTTAATTGCACATCCATTTTCCTTGCTTTACAGCCATTACAAATGTATAGATACTACGAGTTTGACAAGACTATATTTGTGTGTGGTTTGTAGCTCTTTTATTTCAACACATGCAGTTAGTACTGGAGCCATGCTGCTTCTGGGCAGTAGTAGCATACAACCGCTGATGAGCAAGGTTTTCTTATTTTTACTATGTGCACATATTTCAGAGACTGGAATGCAGTACACACATTCAATTTGGACAAATCAACCCCATAGGATGTGGCGTATTCTTCATTGACTGCCACCAAATCACGTGAAAATTTTGTGTTTTTTTTCCTCCTCGTTCACCTCATATCTGAACAAAAATAGTTTTCTAAACCACCTTGAGTTATCTGAAGATCAAAAAGAGCACAAAATATTGAACTGAAAATGAGCTCACAACCTCACAAATGTGCCAGTAACCAAACAAAACAAAACAAAAAAAAACCCATTATAATTAACCTCGAAAACAGATGAGATTCAAGAAACAACCATTGAAACAGTGGCAAATATCCTAAGTTAAAAAAAAAAAACAACAACTCTGAGTTGGTCAAAAAAATAACAAAAAAACATTTGCAATCCCTTTCCTCTCTAATAAGAGAACCTATTGCTGAATGTGAATACATGTGAACAAAAAACAAAAATAAAATAAAAATAAAACAGCAACAAAATGTTTCAGTATTCAAAACAATAATAATAATAAAAAATAAAAAAAGTAGTGCTGCTCGTACGGTACACAAAGTTGGCAAAATGGCGCAACGGCTCCGTCTGAAAAACAAGGGCATTTGACAGCATCGTGGGTCCTTCAAAGGCAGAAGACTCACGGTGTAAGCAGCATCCTACCCTGCCCTCGGGGCAGTACCATGAGCGGATCCGTGTCTACCATCAGTCTGGTTTGGCATAATTATGTAGTGTGATCTTCCTCTTTTTGGGCAATGAGACTTTTCTTTCAGGCAGAGGTATTTGTCCACATCATAGTAACATTTGGAGAGGAGGGGGTTCTGGGGGGTGGAGGGGGTTTTGGGGGGTGAAGTATCAGCATAACATCCCGTCATGAACGTCCCGTTCCATCTTTGCTGTGATTTTTAAAATTGATTTTTTAAACGGTGCAGGCCTTCGTGGCAACGCGCAACTTCCAGCATTGTGTGGAATTCAACAGGGGCCGGCTAGAGCTTACCCCCAAAGCAAGCGCCCTCAAAAATCAAATGCAAGCAAGAGAGAGCTTTATTTCACCTTGGATTGTTGTTCTCAGTGGCTTGAGGTCAATTTAAGTTTTTTGGCAGATATAAATATTGTAAAATATATACACAGACCAGATACGGTTCATACACTATACATATACATTTTTATATATAACCATTATGAGTGAGAAGGGGTGGTTTCAATATTACACATTGTACATAAACGAAGACAAAAATGAGGAACATTCTGCATCATAAGTTGAAAACAGATTTTACAATCTTCAGAATAAACAAGGAAACAGAACAGCGGTGAACGTCATTCTGGGACAAACCGACCGTATCGACATTTAGTGTATCAAACCCAAAATTAAACACGAGCAAGTGCTTAGACTTAAACCAAACAATTTCCACTTCACAAACATGGGTGTCATATTTCATAGCTTAAATTTGATTTTGCCAACCAACGGACATTTGCTCTCTTTGAGCCAGCCCTTTAATAAAAGGTGTATTTCTCCATTATAGACGACTGTACAAATATATAAAAAAAATATATATATCGAATGGAGTAAGCAATAACTGAACGAAGGTGGTACGCTTAAATAAATTTTAAGCTTACAGTGGTGCAGAGAGAGGGTGGACTCGTTACCTTCTTACATCGTGGGCAAGAGCTAAAATAACACAGCAGATGAAGTCTGTTATTTCAGTACAAAAACAAAAGAAGTAAATGAATGCACCAGACGCACATTAAAAATACACACTTCTGTTGGCTTTCCTTTTAGTACACAAATAATTATGCACTTCGAATATATACTTTGAATATACACACTTTTCTCTCTTTATACAGCAGTCTATATGTGTGGAAGAGGTCCCTCTCTAGAGGAGAGCGGTGGAAGATGGGCCCGGCTTAGAAGGGTTGGGGTGGGGTGTAACTTTCGAGGGCGGGAAGCGGAGCGGGCCGAGTCCTTGCTGTGGGGCGTGTCCTGGTCGGGATGCAGCGGTCAGGTTTTGTTGGCGGAGCCGGAGGAGCGGCGTAGCTTCATGGACATGCGGCTCTTGCTAGCACGAGGTGACATTGGCGAGGCTAAGTCGCTCCCGTCTGCGTGCGCTGCAGGACTTTCGCCCGGCTGACTCTCGGGGCATGAGCCTGTGGCGGAGGGGAGGTGGGGGAGAGCAAAAGCGTTAGCCCCCCGCGGCCTGACCCCAACAGGGCAAACATCCATGAGGAACTGGGTCACTTCTCCATCACATACTCACAACTGACAAGACTACGGCGTTCTACTGATGCAGCCTCTATCCTTCATAGCATTAGCCGCTATATATCATCAGTTGCCCGGGGCTTAAAATTAAGTGGAATTTAACATCTAAAAGTGGTGAGGGCTGGTACATGCAATTCATCAAAGCTGAAAGGTTGAGGTGTTGCATCTCTGGAAAATATTTGCCACAATATGTTCTGGTACCTTGCGCAGAGGCACAGTTTGCAAAAGCCAAACGGGGAAAAACATTACGGGTAAAGAGTATCATCTTCAAGCACACACTGAGAACTATATTACAATTGGGATTTATCACAGAAATTACGTGACACGGTATTTTGTCTCGACTCCAATTTGAACAATATCAGGCGGGTCATCGGCAAAAAAAACAAAAAACACGTTCATTTATTTCTGTGGAACGAATTTGCTTTGCCACTTATATCCAACAAGCACTTCTAAATTGCTATGAGAAACTAACTTCCCCCAAGTGTATCACTGTGGCTTGCGTGTGTTTCTGTGAGTGACTTTGAAACAGCGAACCACAAGAGACGCTGGAACTAATCAACACGGAGACTTTACACCTAAACCTTAAGAAAGGAGGAGCAGAAACAGTGACTGAGGGGATCGGGGGGGAATAACTGCATCAAAAGAGACTAAAAATGAAAACAGAAGGAATTAAGGGGGAAGGGGGAAGGGGGGCGGGGGGGTAATTTGCCAATTTCTTTTCAGCATACCATTCACAGCTAGCGTGAAAGACCTTCCGTTTCAAGCCTTTGCCCTTTACCTTGACGAGCCCAATGTTTTCTAGTGGAGGTTTGGGAAGGAGCAGAAATATCACAGCATTTCTCTCTTTGGTTGGAAATGAAGAAACGTGGTATAAAGAGAGGGGGGCGGAGAGAGGACAGGAGAGAGGGGGGGAGGAGGATGGGAGGATAAGGAAAAGAGGAAGAAAAGGAACAGAAAGATGGGAGAGAGAGAGAGAAAAGGGAAGAAGAGATAAAAAGATAAGAGATGTGAGCAGGGACACGAGGCTGAAAGGGAAACAGTAGCAGGTGCATAAAACAAGGACAACAATGACGCAACCGGCCAGTGGAACCACTTCAGCAGTGACGCACGCACGCACTCACACACACATTCACTCTCACTCTCACGCACGCACTCACACACACATTCACTCTCACTCTCACGCACGCACTCACACACACATTCACTCTCGCACACACACACGCACGCACTCACACACACATTCACTCTCACTCTCACGCACGCACTCACACACACATTCACTCTCTCTCACGCACGCACTCACACACACATTCACTCTCGCACACACACACGCACGCACTCACACACACATTCACTCTCACGCACGCACGCACTCACACACACATTCACTCTCACGCACGCACGCACTCACACACACATTCACTCTCACGCACGCACGCACGCACGCACTCACACACATTCACTCTCACGCACGCACTCACACACACATTCACTCTCACACACGCACACACTCACACACACATTCACTCTCACACACGCACTCACACACACATTCACTCTCGCACACACACACGCACGCACGCACGCACTCACACACACATTCACTCTCGCACACACACACGCACTCACACACACATTCACTCTCACGCACGCACGCAGTCACACACACATTCACTCTCGCACACACACACGCACGCACGCACGCACTCACACACACATTCACTCTCGCACACACACGCACTCACACACACATTCACTCTCACGCACGCACGTACGCAGTCACACACACATTCACTCTCGCACACACACACGCACACACGCACGCACTCACACACACATTCACTCTCACGCACGCACGCACGCAGTCACACACACATTCACTCTCGCACACACACACGCACACACGCACGCACTCACACACATTCACTCTCGCACACACACACACACACACACACGTAAGCACGCACGTTCACTCACACACGCACGCACGCAAGCACGCACGTTC
This sequence comes from Synaphobranchus kaupii, assembly GCA_029718625.1. Classification (NCBI taxonomy): domain Eukaryota; kingdom Metazoa; phylum Chordata; class Actinopteri; order Anguilliformes; family Synaphobranchidae; genus Synaphobranchus; species Synaphobranchus kaupii. The sequence goes on along the minus strand of CM056390.1, from coordinate 14,834,548 downwards.
ACTCTCACACACGCACGCACGCTCGCATTCGCGCTCACACACACGCACGCACACACATTCACTCTCGCACACACACACACGCACGTTCACTCACACGCACGCACGCACTCACACACACACACATTCACTCTCGCACACGCACGCACGCACGCACACGCACGCACGCACACTCACTCACACACGCACACACACACACACGCACGTTCACTCACACACGCGCACGCATGGACACAGACGCAGATACGTAAGCACTCACACACATGCGCACACAAAAACCGACACAAACACACTCGCAAGCATATGCACACACACACACACAAAGACAGAAAGACACAGACAGAAACAAACACGCGCGCACACGCACACACACAGAATGCTGAATGACACGCAAAGAAGCTACTTACCAACTTCAATCCTGTATCCCCAGAATAAACATTCCCCTCTACAGTCGCATGTATGTGAGAAGCTATACAACCCATCACTAACAAACAGGTTCTCTTCTCGGCTCTGTACATGCCCAAGGCAATGGCACTACCCACCTCCTCAATCTTTATTGCGAATGGTTAAGAGCAGTTTTAATTATGTTTTTGGAATGAGAGCGCTAGCAATTTGGTGAGAATTCAGGCATAACAAGCTGGTTATGTGTAGTTGTTCTCTGTGTGTTCTGAATTATGTACGCAGATACAGATCACACAGTACATATAGTACTGGACTGAGTGTACGTACCTGCATATACTTTGTGACATTGTCCATAAGGTAATATATCTAGAAATGATTTTATGCAAATTAATTTAATTATCAATAAATGCATGCCAAATCTGCTGTGGGTCGCCAGTGCTCGAAGTGCACATCGGACAACCTTCGGAGAATGGCATTCTGGGACGGCAGGAGACCACCTGGTCTTTGACACAACATCCAGTCAACAATATTACAAACAAGCAAGGTAAGAGCGACACTAATCCATGCCAGAAGACGCACTGTAAGACAAGAGGGGTTATTGGACTTGAGAACAAAAGAAAAATAAGTTGTGGTAAGTGGTGGTAAACATAAGACGGGTGGAAAAAAATGCTTCTAACTGGAGTTAAACACGACCCAGCCTGGGCGGTTACAACAACATGCAGTCCAGGGGTTAGTATTAGACATTTATCAGATGAGAACAGAGACGTGCTCATTTCTCTCCAGAGTGCGAGAGAGAGATTGATTTTGTTTAGTGTAGAGACACAGATAGGAATCCCAAATAGAGAGGGCTTATAACCTAGTTACAAGCAAGGGAAACCAAATAGAGGAAAAAAAAAAAAAAGAAGCAGTCTTTTGATTGGGTCGTTTCCAAAATCTTACCTTCAGATATACACAAGTGATAGTTAATGATCTAAAGGAGGAAACATAAGATAAAAAGGGAAATAAAATAAAACGATAACCGAAAATAAAAAACAAAAAACAAACAAAAAAGCATGATCATTTGTATTAGGAGGTACAAAGAGGCTGTTATCATTAGCAGAAATAAATCAGCATCCAAGGCAAAAGTATTTTGATACTGAAAAATAGTCCCTGGAATTAATTTCACCTAAATAATATGCCAATTATTTCATGTTGAAATTTCAGTATGAGATTCTTACTTTTTTTTTTGCAATGAATAGAACAGCAATTATTCGGCATTACGTAATCTTCCATTTAATTTTTCAGTAACAAAACAAAATATATTTTTTTCACCATTAGCGCAAATAAAGTAGTGTTTTTGTGCGATTTTCGGTTCTCGGTCTAAGTGCGCGTGGACACACGCACATTCGTGAAAATGAAAGGGCCTGTCGGAGGAAGCGGTAAGCCACTTCGCCAAAGACGCGAAAATGACTTGCGCTATGAAACGCAATCTATTTCCTGACTCATGATGTTGCACTTTTCATGACTTCGTGGAGAGAAACTCTTTCAAAGCACAGCAGTTTCACTGCATTAATTCCAAAGTTCTAGCTTGGGTGACCCTCTCATTTTATACGTGTGTGTAGACACTAGACCTCAAGACTGGGGAGGGGGTGGGGGGGACTTAAAACAAAAAGGGAACAACTGATGTGCCACACATTGTACCAGTGCCAAAAGTGGGCATTGCACCACCCAGGGCAAGACTGCTACCTGCGTTTAACCATTGGCCACGTTTCCCAAGCCTCTCTCTGTAAATACAAGGCAGTGAGCACCAGATTCAGTGAGGACAGAAAGTTAAGTTAAAGCACTTACTGAAAACAACGAGTTTTTGAAGGTGCAAAGAAATAAAAAGACTGGTGTAGACTGCAGGTTAATCATCACACTAGCTCCCCCAACTCGGATTTCCTGACTGTTTGGATGCTACTCCGATGCAACAATGTAGATAAAAGTCATTACCTTTATGCTAAGAATCTACAGGACGTGAATCGTTAGCTTGGACCTGCACCCGGGGAAGGGGAACTAAGCCCATTACAGTAATGGGAGTGGTCAGTTTCTCCCTTTGTAGGGGACTCAAAGGCTTGTCGGCTTGTTAGGAAATTGTGACCTGCGCAGGACCGAGCGCCGTTTCTACAGACTTCCCGTCTGGACGGATAAATCCAGAGTGAATCCCATTCTGCGGCCCGCGGCAGCAGAGACACGCAGTGTGATATTCACCTTCTTAAAGATAAGCGAACCGCCTTCAAACTTTAGGTTTCATCTCTGTGACGTCTGTGAACGGTGACATCACACCGAGGGCGGCCTGAACTACTGCCTCTCAGACTTGTGATCACAAGCGTCCCACAGATCTACGTCCATCAATTTAAGCCTCAGGATCATAGAGTAATTGATACGGCGAAGCCCACGAGCAGCTTCAGGAAAGTACAGCAGTGCCCACAATCCCAGCCCAGGGACATTACTGTCCAAACTCAACGCACTCTTAATAAAATAATAACACAATTTGAATTGTAACGGTGTTTGAGTAACGTCCTTTTGTGCCAGCAACAGAAAGTGTTGTCAGTCCAAAGATTTAACTGAATGTCTGAATGCACTTTGTTGGGGGGGGGGGGAGCTGAAAAGGGTCTTACCTGCTTCTGAGGGGAGGTGATGAAAGGGGGCGGGGCAAAAGACCTGGGCAGCATAGTCCTCAAAGGTGGTTGGTTCCAGGTGGTGCTGGACGATGGTCTCCAAGTAACGGGCTCTTTCTTCATAGCTGGGACAAGACGTCAAGGAGAATTCATAGTTTTTGCTACCTATAGCTGCGGGGAACTTCTTTCAGCGAACGACCAGCCGCAAAAAACGCATCATAAACGTACCACCGCTTACATAACATGCCGTCTCTTTTAAAAGACTCACTTTTTGCAGTCGGTATGACGTAGCCGCTAAAAGTCGGCGCTAATCGGGAGCTGGCGCATTAATGAGCGGCACGCAGACCGGAGGCACACCCCGTGACGCGGCGCAGGGGCGCAGCGGGAAGCCTCTGATCTGTGATCCGCGGCAGGCTCACGCTGGGGCTGAGACGAGAGGATATTTAAGGAGCTGCGCCCCGCTGGGCCTCCGTGGGTCGAGTCGACACCGTTGCGCTCCTCCTGACAGGCGCGTGACACCCAAACGCCGAGCGCCGCCGCAGACGTGCAAAAGGCGGGGGGGCGGAGAGGAGAGGGGGGCGGGGGCCGGCGCTCCCGCCGAGCCGCCGCCGCCCGCCCCGGCCCGCTTCCCGCCCGCCGCCCTGCCCGTCCGGCTTCCCGCCCTCGCTGGGGCCGCGTGCGGCGGCGGGTAATTATCGGCGGCGGATTGGACGTCGCGCGCCGCCAGCCGCCCCCTCACACCGCTGACAGAGTGCAGACAGACGAGAGGAGCCCAGCAGCACAACCAACCAATTATTAACATCCACATTTTTAACAAGTTACATTTTTAATGAAGCGCTTCCAGGATGTGAAAAACAACAGGATGTCAATCGGCTGGTCAACTTTCTCCTTCGTTTAGATCCGAAATTAATGCAGCCGCCAATACATTTGGCGAATAAATAGTGTTAAACCTTTTTTCGAGGTTTACACAAATGGACTTGACATTTCGTTGTGTAAAATCCGATTTTCTGACCAGCACGTAAAAAAAAAGTACTACAGAGCCCTGCACTGCTAGCCCTGTAGCTCGGCCTGCAGGAGGCCAAGTCTTGACATTGGCCCCGGGAGCAATGAGAGAGCAGTCCGCCGCCGCGTTAGTTAAAGGTAATTTCAGGCTCCTCTTTTCCAGAAGGGACGAACGAATTGCAGCGAGCACAATCCTTTCAAAGCCGACTGTTCGTCATCTCACCTCAGGTTCTCCGCTAATGCCACCTTGTCACCAAGACAACAAATCCTTCTCTCTGTTGATACGTACTATGTGCCTTAAGAAAAACAAAAAGAGGCAAAGGGTTGGGGGAAGGGGGTGAGGTTTGCATAAGGCATCGACCCAAATAGCCCTAACCTAGATATACTGTGATTGAATTTTTTTGAAGGATATTTATTTAACGGCCTGTTTAAAGAAAAAGAAAAAAGAGAGAGAAAAAAAAAAAAAGTGTCTTCAAAGAAGGGACGTGGCGCTCGGTGGTATCTCTTGTATGGGAGATAGGGCCCGGCCTTTGTGTATTACCAGAAACTCATTTTCCGTTTGGATGAAAAGCCAGAGGAAAAATGCCCCTTGCTTCTCCCCCTCCCACTGAGCTTCTCATTGTCGCTCGTCTCGACTCCCGAGCTCTCCGAGGACAGGGACAGATTGCCACCGAAGAGATATCAAAAAAAGGAGCTTGTTAGCACATTACAAGTGAAGGATCTTGGTGGGGCCCGGGAACGATCCCGACGGTGTGTTAATTCACCACTCGGAACATGCTGGTACTGATGGCTTCCAAATTGATCACTCCTGCTCCCCATCCCCCCCCCCACCCCCCCTTTTGCGTTTCGCAGAGCTTTCCAGGAGGAGGGGAGAGCTGGCGGGCCTCGAGAGAAGGAGCTGCTGTCTAAACAAGCTGTTTCCTTATAAAGAGAGAGGCCAGGAGAGCCCAGAGCGGGCAGCTGTGCCGCAGAACGTGCCCACGCTGTACTGGCAAACAAACGCACAAACACAACCGGTCCTCCACTGACCTCTGCACCGGGGAACGGGACAGAAGGGACGCATTTCCACAGAAAGCTTCTCAATGTATCAACAAAAAAAAAAAAAAATCACTGATCGTTTCGCTGGGTTTATGTCCCATAAAATCGTACAAGAATAAATAAATACTGGGAAAACCTAAGATATTTTTGGGCTCACAATATGTATGGGATTTCAATAATTACGTACGTGTATGTGACACTGCATGCAGATTTGTGCATTTATATATGAATAAACATATAGGCCTGCACATGGTATAGTCCCCCATGTTTATTCATATACGAATGCACTACCTGTCCTTAAAGACACGCGCACGCAAATTCGACCAAGTTCACAGGTGCTGGGTATGTGAGGTAAGATGATGACAAAAATTCATAATGGTTTTTGGCACCATTAACTTTGTTTTGTGAGCATGTTATCAAAATGATACAATGTGCTTTCATTGAAGTATGATAGGTAGTAATCAAAAAAATAAAGCAATTTGTTACAAAATTTAGACTGCTCAAAATCTTTTATAAAAAAAAATAAATAAATAATATCTCGCCCTGACAAAGCCTGGGAATGTGGTTTGTGTGTGTATGTGCGTGTGTGTGCGTGCGTGCGCGAAGACACAAGTTGCAGCCTGTTCATATCACATCAATACATCAATTTCTCATTTGCTGAATGCAGTGCTATTCAACACCAGGGCCCCTCGCTGACGGCTCCTGTGAATTAGCGAGCGGCGCAGCGGAGGGGGTCGAGAGCGCAGGGCCCACGCTGGCAACCGCGGCCACACGCGCGTGGAGAGGGCAGGGCCCACGCTGGCAACCGCGGCCACATGCGTGCGTAGAGAGGGTGGGGCGGGGCGGGGCGCCGCCCGAACCCTCATTCCGCTCCCCCCCCTCGTCTGACATTATCCTTCCCCGAAACCCCCTTAAGTAGGATTTAGCCCCGGCTTCACCCAACCAAAAAGAGGGAAGAGTGCGAGGGAGCCAGAGAACCCCGCTGCCCTAATCCGAGCCTGTAGCGATGCTAAAAAGTGCGCGTCGTTTGCGATGTATGTATTAGGAGCGGGGCGCCTGGTAGCGCCGTTATTTGGGCTCCGCCTAACGGGAGCCCCCACGACAGGTGCGCCTGCCTGCCGGGACACGCCCCAGCCGAACTGGCCCCTGCCGGAGGGCTTTCCCGCTCATTTACGCACACTGCACAACCTCGATATGTTCCGGGAGACCGCCACAAAGGGCGGGAAAGCATGAAACGCTCAGTCCAGAGAGGATGGCGGGTGGGGACAGGTTCAAACTGAGGTGACTGATGCAGAAGCCAGGTTCTTTCTGTATTCTTTAAATTTAGGCAACGCTTTTGTGTCATTTATTTTCTCATGCTTTCAATTCAGTTTGTTTTCAATACGTTCTACGATTATTCAATTGCAAACAAATAAATTAAAAAAGGCAACTGCCATCCCGCAATATACAATATGTCTATAAGAGCAATTTTTTCATTATAACATATTTGTACGTGTGTGTGTGTGTCTGTGTGTGTGTGTGTGTGTGTGCGTGTGTGTTTAAGTATATGGGACTTTGTGTAGCTGCATGAAATTCAAAATAAAACATTTGTGCAAAATAATCCAAATGTCCCCAAAAATGCCAGTCAAACCTCTATCAACTACAAGAATTCCAGACTGGCGCTTATCGCACAAAACGATGAAAATAGATCGGAAAGCACCAATATCACTAAGCCTCTAAGAGTCCACTTTTTGATACTTCGCTCGAGGGAATGGGCTGTAAAAAAAAAAAAAAAACGGGAAAAAAAGAAAAGAAAAAAAAGAGAAAATCATATAAATAATTCAATTTGCAGAGTTTTACGGACGTTAATTACAGACGTCTACGTGTGCCCAAGTGCACAGTAATCCGTTTATTTGTCCATCTGATGCTCCTGCTATCAGGCCCCTGAAAGTGATTTTATTACCGAGATGGGCCGTTACAAGCTGCCATAACCTGTCATTAAAACCAATGTCGCAAGACCCCAGATGAGAGGGAGATAGGGCCAGCCTAATGCACCGTGCCCCCCGGGGGGGGGGGGGGGGGCGCGACAAGGATCTGAGGCTGGAGTTCGCCATCACATTTCCAGCTATTAATCTTGACTTGAATTCAATTGGGCTGGTAAAGTATGGGTCCCGGAGTAGCCTTTTGGCTGTTGTTCCAGCCGACGGGCGGCAGGTCGGAGGCAGAGGTTCGTAGCTTCAGGCTACGGCCCTACCGAATTCAACATTTACGTTCGGGAAGTTATCGCTAATATTCTAATAGTACCGAAAGCGCAGGGCTCGCGCGGGCACGCGATTGCGATGCATCTAAATCAAATAAAAACACGCTATTCTTTCCTCATGTTTTTATTGCAGAAATGAGGGTTTTTCTGTCTAAAACCTGTCAGGCAATGACAAGGCTCCACTTCTGAAGATTTCACAGGACCTCGTACTCACCCATCTAAGTAGCGGGCCTCTGGCGCTAAATGAATTCTAGAGCAAGGGGAGCGACGATGCCATCGGACCTGATGCGGTTACCCCAGAAATGAGGGAATACGTCTCTATTACGGCGTATAACGGCGTGTCCAGGCGAGCGGGACGGGGCTGAACAGCGGCGACGGCGTCTCGCCCGCTCGGGGATGCGAGGCGCATCGCAGACAGCTTGCATCGATTTGAAGCTCGAGCCTGCGGCTCGGGCGGCCGTCTCGGAGCGCCTCCCTTCTCCTCGCGGCCGATCTTAAACACCTCGTAAGGGGGGGCGGTCTCTCGTCCCCCCAGGGCCGCGTCTGTTTACCTCTCCCCCATCAGCAGCCAAACACGCGCTTTTCACATCACAATTACACAGCTATCTTATTCTTCACAGGCCTGCGAGGTGCTTTAGACTGAGCAACAAGAGAGCGTTAAGCAAGAGGGGGAGGGGCCGGAGGTGCGAAGTCAAACTTTAGTTCTGTTGTCTTTCAGGAACGGATTCCGCCGTGAGTCGGGCGCGTCGCGATGAATCATCCCTGCGTTCCACTTCGCAACAAAGTCTTAATAAAGGCCCGACGCACCTTGGGAACTGAATTAGCGCCGAAGGAACTGCGCCATCCAAACATTTGGCGCACCTGTCAAAATCGGTGCTGGTGTTTAATTAGCGCCGCGCGCCAATTCAACATAGGAACGAGAAAAGAAAAAAAATCATTTACACCTTAAGTAACAACAACAAAAACGCACGAGCCAGCAGGCCGAGATAAAAACCAATTCATTCGCCCTAATTTATGGATCCTAATGAATACATCAGCATTGTGTTTTCGGGGCGCGCCCTCCGCCGATAGAGCAATCAGCGATCAGACGCGTCCAGAAACAACCACTACAAACAAACGCCATTGAGCGGTAAGAAGCGACCCACCCCCCCCCCCTCTTTATGTCTCTTCCTTCTCCTTTTCTGCTCGATAGGAAACAATTAGCGAGGAACGCCCCCCCCCCCCCCACACCCCCCACATCCCCGGGGCCCCTGTGTGCTTCCCGCCCCGCCCACCCCTCCCATTCCCCCTGGGAGGGACCAGCGGGTCAGAGCGCTTGTGGGGCACAATGGGGCCATTGTGGGAGCTGGCGGAGGGAAACTCCGTTAGGCGTTTGGCTGCGTGTAGCCGTGGAGGGGGGGGGGGGGGGGTTGTTTTTTTGGTGGGGGTGACAATAGGAGCCCGGCCCAAGCTTTCATCAGCTCAGTTGCCTTTGGAAGGCAGAGTCGGAGGGAGAAGGCACTGACCCAAGCTCCCCGTATCACGCCCGGCCATATGCTGACCCCAGCAGCCCAGCGGCTTTATCACTGCCAATCAGGAGCCGGCGACACCCCGCTTGCCATCCCCCCTGCTCGCTCACACACCACTGGACTGGCAGGGCCAATGGGGAAGCTGCTTAGCGTCTCTGCCCCCCCCCCCCCCCCCCCCCCCCTTAATTTTTTCTTTTTTTAAACAATGTGTCCTCGTCTCTGCAATCGGTCACTAGCAGATGGAAGGTGACCGTGGCTCGCGGAGTTATTTTGCCTTCCAAACAGCTTGCGTGTCTAATGCCCCCCCCCCACCCCCCCTGTCTCACCCTCAGTCCCAGCCCCAAGCCAGGCAGATCAGTATATGCTGAAGAAAAAAAAAAAAAAAGAGGCCTTAAAACAGAGGGGGTATGGGACCCTCGGCATCAATCTGATTCCACTCTTAAAATGTTATCGGGAACCCCCTCTGACCAACTGGTCCAGCAGCTGGGGGAGGTCGGAGAGGTCAACCCCGCCCCCGATCGGACGCGAACATTCTGACAGAGGCGGCGCGCCGCGTACCGCGCGCGGCATATGGCGAACTCGCCCGATCGCGAGGCATTCTCTGGCGCTGTTTACACACAGATTGGGGAGAGAGCGGGAGGGGAGAGGGGGAAAAAACAAAAAAAACAAGACAAAACATTTTATCACTCGGCACAAACGCGTTGGCTTCGGAGAGCGGCCGCGAGCCGCAGATCTGCGATACGGAGGGAGCGTCGCGGCTTTAGCCCGCCGCTTGCCATGATGCTGCTGGATTACTTTTCACACATTGCAAAATCTGGTATTTACAACAAGGTGGGGTTATTTTTTTAAGGCCGGTCTGCTCTGCTCAGCTCCCTGCGCCATTTGTACCGCCGCTGCGGCCAGTTAGGTATTTGTCGGTTTCCAACACCTATTAACCAAAAAAAAGAAAAAAAGAAAAAACATGTTTTTCTTCCAAGCGCAAATTTCACAGTCATGGTCAATGATGGATCAATTGGTAGAATAAGCAGATGGACATGTCTGTAGGCCAAGAGGAGGAACTGTAACGAGGCGCGTTTGTGGGCCAGATCTGGAGAAAACGGGCTCCTCGTGGAGCTCGTACAACACTGCGCGCGCCTCCCATGTCACCTCCTCCAGGGAGGCCAGGGATGAATAGACGCCTCTTTTGATGCCGTTCCATGAACCTCATCTGCGGCGCCTTTCACGAGACGCGAGTTTTCTTTAATCTGATCACTTTGCCCTGGCCGGCCTTCCGCTGTACAAAAGGTAATTGCGCGCTTGCGTTTGCGGTCGGCGCGTTGCGTGCCACATCTAAATTACAGCGCGCCAGGAAGCATGTCACCCTCACTCGTTTCTTCAGGTTTTAACCAAGGAGCCTCTAAATGGTATATATATATATATATATATATATATATATATATATATATATATACACAGATCCTTTCCAAAAAATTAGAATATCATGGAAAAGTAGTTTTTTTTCCATAATTCCATTCAAAAGTGAAACTTTCATAGATTATAGATTCATTACACACAAAGTGAAATATTTCTAGCCTTTATTTGTTTCATTTTTCATAATTTTGGCTTACAGCTCCAGAAAACCCCCAAAAGAGTATTTCAAGAAATTAGAATAGTGTGTCGAAAATCAGCATTTACTTCAGTTATTTCAGAGAATGAATGTTTTAGACTGAAGTTTATCTCAGTTTGGTTCAGTATGGGGAAGACTGCAGACTTGACAACTGGCCAGAAGACCATCATTGACACCCTCCAGAAGATGGGTAAGCCACAAAAGGTCATCGCTAAGGAGGCTGGCTGTTCACAGAGTGCAGTGTCCAAGCATATCAATAGAAAGTTTAGTGGAAGGGAAAAATGTGGCAGGAGAAGGTGCACAAGCAAAAGCGATGACCGTAGGCTTCAGCGGATTGTCAAGCAAAGACGATTCCAAAATTTGGCGGAGATGCAGAGGGAGTGGACTGAGGCTGGAGTCAGTGCTTCAAAAACCACCACGTACAGACGTATAAGGACATGGGCTACAACTGTCGGATTCCTCGAGTCAAGCCACTCCACTCATTCTCTGAAATAACTGAAGTAAATGCTGATTTTCTACACAATATTCTAATTTCTTGAAATACTCTTTTGGGGGTTTTCTGGAGCTGTAAGCCAAAATTATGAAAAAATTATGAATATTTCACTTTGTGTGTAATGAATCTATAATCTATGAAAGTTTCACTTTTTGAATGGAATTATGGAAGAAAAAAAAAAACTTTTCCATGATATTCTAATTTTTTGGAAAGGATCTGTATATATATATTATATAAAATAAGAGTACGGACTTCGATCCGCAATTAAAGGTGTAATCTGTCGCAGTGCTTCTCGACAAGAACGAAAAGAAAGACAAAAGGTGTAGCGTCCAACAAAGAGCCCAATTAGTGGACACAGACATCATCAAAATCACAAACACCCCCCCCCCCCCCCAGTGGCTTGGATCAAAACCATTTAAAGTGCGTGCTTAGGAATTACCTGCTGCAGAACAATGTCCTCTCCTGACTGCACTATCAACAGGTGACTAATAGATGAGGAGTGTACACCCCCCTCCCCTTGTGACCAATCCACTCATACGACTGCACCTCTTCCCTGCTCCCCCGCAATGCATTAGGGGTCTTAATTGCTTGATTAAGCCATTATGCCTGACACGGGGGACAATCTACACGGCGGGGCACCTTTCCCACGACAAAACAATCAAGAGTTTTCAGCTAAATGTACTTCAGTTATAAGTCAGGCATGACAGGGACAGGCTGGGCTTGGAAGAGGGGGAGAGATGGAAAGAAGGAGGGGGAGGGCAGGAAGGAGAGAGTGAGAGAGAAAAAGAGAGAGAAAGATAGAGAGAGAGAAAGAGAGAGGTAGCGATTGGGGCTGGAAAGACATCCGTCGATAATGACAGATTACTGTAATTCTGCCTGTCAGGACCATCGACCTGTGCAACTCCCGCCAATCAATAGCGCAGTCCTATATCGAGCCTAGCGCAGAGACACAGATGGGTGAGATTGCTGCAAGCTAAGACTCAAGCTGGGCCAAACAATCTCTCTCGCTTGGAGGACAATCTCTTTTTTTTTTCCCCCTTCTCCTTTTTGTTTTGTTTCTGCGAGTGGAATCATTTGCTACAAGGAGAGACTTTGAAAAGAGACAGAGGGCAGGGTGTCATATTTGGGGGGTCGTGTCTGTTCAGCAGGAGACACGGACGAGGGAACAAAAGATTCTTATAAATCTAAACCTGGTGGAAGAACGGACGAAAACTGAAGTCCAAGTGAAATTTCCTAAGTTCACTTACCTAACCACCCTCTGGACCCAGATATATTAATTAAAAAGATTAAGTACAATTAAATCAACTCTACTGGTGAAACCAAAAACTGAGCCGCTTTCTAAATTTAAGAGATTTCCTCAAGGTTGTGTCTGGTTGTATTCGGCCTATCACCGTAACTACAAGAGAGCGGGAAAATATGGAGAGATTGCCACTGCAGTCCTTCAAAAGCAAATGAAGCATGTCACAGATCACTGTGCATCATCATCATCAACAGAAAGATGGCTATGATCGGGGCGATTCCTGAGGCTCAGACAATACGGCCCCGCGCACCGCTCGCAATGTAATATCTGCGCGTTCGGCAGCGAAACAAGACGTCAATATTTATCGACCAGCTCTTGCCATTCTCTTATTTGTGCTCCTTGCCTGGTGGAGCGCGCGCTGTCGATCGCCGCGGGGCCAGCCTGGCACGGGGACCGAGGGGCCGCCGTGCCATTAGGGCCTGATCAATTCACCGTGCCTCTGTGCGTCCGCGGCTCGGGGCCCCATCAACTCAGCCGTCAAATGATATATATCTTAAGATAAAGGAGCCCTCCCGGTATCGATCTCTCCCTGCCGAAGCCTCCCCCGAACACGCCGCTTCGGACCTCCAGACCTGCGGCTTGCGCGCCGACGGGTCGTACGAGCCCCGGGGGACGAACGGTATTCAGTGGCATCCCGGGAATGGGTGGCCTCCGCACGGCGGTGCTGGGAGGAGAGGAGAGGACGGGAAAGGATACAAGTTCTGGTAGAGCGGGATGAGGGATTTCAGAGCCCGGCTGGCGTTGATGGCTGTGGCTCGCACCAGGGTGGACAGGATCTTTTCATCCACGATGGCACCGTCGAACAGGGGTCCGAAGAACGGAACCTGGTAGAGAAAATAACAGAAAGATGGGGCTCCAGCTCTCACTCTTTCCCACCAGACAGCATGAACCTCTCTCAAAGAAGCTTAGACACTTAAAATGGCCACATCCTATGGTGAAAATGGCTACAAGGCACACACAATACACACAAAAGGTATATACAAATTAAATGTACGTATGAACAGTGCTTTTATAACATTGTGAATTCATATCTTGTAATGTTTTTTCTTCCCCCTGAAAACATACACAAATCCAAATAAAGCAAATGTTACCAAAATGACATTTTAAAGCTTAAATTGACATTTACACAAGCCAGACCTCTTCCCTCTTTATCTACTTATCTTCCTACATTTCCGCAGACTCGGTTAAAGGAGGGCTTGCGTTTTATCTTTCTCCATGGTGGAATTTAATTCTAAGAATTCTACTCATTCAATTACCCTGGACATAACTGAGGAGGAAGCTGCAAAGTGGTACACTGGGATACATACAGTATATATGAATGTTTGGCCTCTCACAAAGCATAAAATCCATATTTCCCATAAACCAGCCCAAGCATGTACAAGGTACGTAGTGATTTGCTTCAATAATGATAATGAATAAAACTGTGCAAGTTACTGAATGCCAGTTAGATGTACAACTGTGAATGTTTAAGACTGGGGAGGAAAGGCCAATCTTAGCCCACCTCTGGCTTCTTGAGGATCTGAATGCTGTACATATGGTTCTTCACGGGGTAAATGATTATGAGGACATCTCCGAACTCCGTGGGTATGATCCCCCTCCTGTAGTCTCGGGAGTGCTCCGACCAAACAATGTGCACCTCGTCATTTCCCAGGTGTCTTAGCTGCAGACGGAGAGTGAGAAAAATCATTTCACAACCCGCTCTCCAGTTGTTTTTGCAGAATGTATCCATTTGTTGGGGGGGGGGGGGGGGGGGGTTGGGGGGTGGGTTCAACAGTACCTGGTATGAATTAACAGGTTTACATTTCCTATCACTTCCCATTTTTAGATGCATAAATTCTTTATGAAACATAAAACAAGCTAGATCTCTCCTTCCTAAAGGAGTGGGTCCCGTCTAAAATGTCTCTCACAGTGATCTAAAATGGCTGCCGTTGACCTTGCTAAAGGAGCCGGGTCCTGGCTAAAATGTCTCTCACAGTGATCCGAAATGGCCGCCGTTGACCTTGTTCGCCGTTCTCACTGACTGATGGGTCAAAGAAAAACTCCACACCATATTAGCTCTCACCCATCCATCTTCCTGCCTGTGCGACGCTCATTCCTACATGGGCTCAACGCGCACTGCAGTGACACCTACACCTCCTCTCTATCCTGCCTTTCCACAAAGGGACGACGGGGTAGAAACAACAAACAAATAAATAAATGAGCTGTGCACGCCTGCTGGCCGCTCTGACACACTTTAGTGTCTGGTTAACATGGTTTACAGGTTTTATCTGCAGATCTCTCTCTGGATAGCGTCTCCTCCAGCGGCTCAAATTCAATTTGGTCCTGAAGAATCATGATATAATCCTAACCAGGGGGACAGGTCCAATCTAATTTGGGTACATTACAGCCATGTGCAGAAGTCGCCCTCCGGGCCTGGGACAGGGCTCCGAGACGCACTTTGGCGGCTAAATGGCCACCCGGTAGATCGCTTTCCACGATACGGCCGAAAATTGACGCGGTGAGGGATGGCGGACAAAAGCCGGGCTGTCACTGATAAGCCGGGCATTTTGTTTGGGAAATCTAATCAATGGCTGGGGAAACGGGTACAATATCTGAAATAATGCAGGTTGAACTCCCTCGGATTCCTTTCATCTGTTTCTGAAGTGCCGCTCCTTAAAGTATTTACGGGGGCCTGTGGAGAGCCCCATACATCTGAGCTCTGTCACTACGGAAGGGGGGGGTCATTCGCAGCGGAAATATGGGCCCCGTTAACGATTCATCCCGGTTAGCGGAGGACTGCCGCGCAGTCAGGTGGATCTCTAATGTGCGGCTGCTCATCTCTTTTTGGAGAAGGAATCAAATGTGCGTGTACTCAATTTTTCTCAAAGACAAACAATAGGTACAATTCAATCATATCCAGAGCTACCTTTTGTTTGAAATTTTTCACACCACAACGGTTTCACAAATACTGGCAACATTTCCACTGAAGTATTTACATGGGTTGAATCTGAGGATTTAAGGCATTAGTGTAATGATCATCACATAAATTTCTCTGATATCTGACAGGGGATGAGAGACGCACAGGAAACGCTATAGAGGCTGTGACTACCAGCCTTTTGTAAAGGGAAAGACCGGGCCTGCCTTTAGCGGCCGCTAATTAAAAATATGAGTGAGGACCACAGGGCTCTTGCACAAACAGCACGCCATTGGGTATTCCATATCTTATTAAAGCTCCCAAATCACGGCCCAATAAAATGAGCCCTTCAACACAATAAGACTACGCAGAACAATAGGTAGGAAATTAAACCTCACAGCTAACAATCTGTCTGCTTATTACAGGCAATTAGGCGGTTGCTTCGTGACACCGTTTCCCCCGGACCCGTGGCCCGCGCCGAAATGAAAGGGCTAAAGAGCGCGCTCCGCTTCGCTATGGGCAGGGCCATTTCTCCACACCGACTGATGCTTCCAATCCAATTAGGCCTCCTGAACTTCCCTCTGAGGTCACACCATGCGCTCACCACCCACCTCCCCCACCTCCCCTTTCCAATATTACGTTCCTGTCTGTGCTCATTAATGAGTCTACTGAGCGGATTAGCACCTTATCGCCCACCAAAGATGCATGTACAAGGAAGAGAGGGGACAGGTCTAATGACGTGCAATTGTTCATCCTGCACCGGGATGCCCAACGCCAGGCCCCACTATCGCAGCGGCCGAGCCAAGCTCATTACCGCTAATGCCGACTGTTATTACATTTCTTCCAGAGAAAAATACCAATGCAGGGAGGCATTTGTGAAGAGTAATGGGGGGAGCGTCTGGGCGAACTTGGAGCGGCCGAGGGAGAGGGGCTGTAGCCGGTCGCGGAGAGGCCCATTAACATAGGCATAATTCACTGCCGCCGCTAACAAAATGGGACTTCAATGCTGGAAACGCCAAGTTGTCTACACATGATCTACAGGGATGAAAGCCGGACAGCGGGAAGAGACTCTTCGTTGAAATGCTTATAAACGGGGGCGCTGGAGAAACTGGCGATCTGGAGGCGCGCGCAGGGGGGGGGGGGGGTGCTCCGATCGACTTCTGACGGCGCCGGGAGCTAAGAGTTCTGCCCTCCGACGGGGGAGAAAACAGGGGTCGACATCCCTCCACAAACGCAGCGCTACAAGATAAATGCGCGGATGGTCGGGTTGCTGGGGTCTGCCAGTTAGGGGCTCGCAGCTCGGCTCCCGCACTTCTGCCCCGGCGGTGATCAATCGTGTCGGACGGACGAGGCGGCGACGCCCGCGCCCTCCAAATCGCCGACGAAAGAAAGAGGCGCCGAGGAGATCGTTCGGAACAGACATCTCTCGCACTGACCTTCTTGTTGAGGGAGTCGTCCGAGTCGGGGGGCATGCGCGTGGAGACGTGGAACATGACCTCCACGGTGGAGGTGGCGAAGTACGGGGTGGTGAGGCCGGTGCTCCGGTTCGTATGCAGACCGCCCATGAAGCCGCAGTGGCTGGTCAGGTTCACCTGCAGACAGACAGGGGGAGGAGGGGCACACATCAAAGAGAGCAGAGGCGTGACCGAAGCACGCTATTGGCCCTCTTCACACACCGTCTGCTGCCAAAGGTCTACAACTGTCCTATGGCTCAGTAGGTAGAGCATTGCGTGGGTTCAATCTACATATACTGAAAAATGTATGCATTCATATACTGTGTGTCGCTTTGGATAACAGGGTTTGCTAAGAAGCATATATAACTGTTCCAGTAGGGTAGGATCCCAGAGATACAGGCCCAGATCTGTACTGAACTGGTGAGGGACACAGAGCCTATACTGTGTGAATGTCTACAGTGTTGGGGGTGTGAGAGGGAAGCCCCATACCTCCCAGCCCAGCCCGGACACAAAGTCCTCGTAGGCCTGACTGCCCCTGGTGTTGGACAGGATGGAGTGCTTGTCCTCTTGTCCCTCCGCCACATAGAAGACGGCGATCTTGTGCGTCTCCCGACTGCAACCGGAACCCAAGACAAAATCTCAGTCGGAGCCCGTTAAAGAGTTTCAAATAAAAGCACGTGCAAAAGCAAGGGCTTCCTGCCATCTTACCACTGCCTGGAGTCCAGATTCTTCAGCTCCCTCAAGAGTCTCTCGTTCTTCTTCAGGAGGTGGAAATTGCTCCTGCAAAAGAGTTTATAGAACTGAACCCAAACTTGAAGGATGAGGAGGGACATGGTAACGCTCTGCCTAGCACCTGTGTTCTGTCTAGGCATGTGCCAATATTGAAATTTCATAGTACGATTATTGGCCAACATGAAACACAATATTATCTTGAGAATTATTGAAATAAGTCGAGTCTTAAAACAGTATTAAGCCACTTCAATTACTAATTTATACCCAATACTAATTCATTCTCAATGTGTTCTGTCTAAAGGAGACACATGGTACTGCCCAATATGTTCTGTCTAAAGGAGACACATGGTAATGCCCAATGTGTTCTGTCTAAAGGAGACACATGGTAATGCCCAATGTGTTCTGTCTAAAGGAGACACATGGTAATGCACAATGTGTTCTGTCTAAAGGAGACACATGGTAATGCACAATGTGTTCTGTCTAAAAAAGACACATGGTAATGCCCAATGTGTTCTGTCTAAAGGAGACACATGGTAATGCCCAATGTGTTCTGTCTAACGGAGACACATGGTAATGCCCAATGTGTTCTGTCTAAAGGAGACACATGGTAATGCCCAATGTGTTCTGTCTAAAGGAGACACATGGTAATGCCCAATGTGTTCTGTCTAAAGGAGACACATGGTAATGCCCAATGTGTTCTGTCTAACGGAGACACATGGTAATGCCCAATGTGTTCTGTCTAAAGGAGACACATGGTAATGCCCAATGTGTTCTGTCTAAAGGAGACACATGGTAATGCCCAATGTGTTCTGTCTAACGGAGACACATGGTAATGCCCAATGTGTTCTGTCTAACGGAGACACATGGTAACGCCCAATGTGTTCTGTCTAACGGAGACACATGGTAATGCCCAATGTGTTCTGTCTAACGGAGACACATGGTAATGCCCAATGTGTTCTGTCTAAAGGAGACACATGGAAATGCTCAATGAGGTCTGCTCTGTCTACGTAACCTAAGTTTAAGTTCCATCTGTACTTGATTACTTCCTGCAATATCCAATTACAAGACCAACTCACTGAAATTTTACTAAGGTATAGGCCCAATCTTATACAAGTATCACTGCAGTGGATGTTTAAAATTTCTGCGGTGTTTAACCCATGTGAAATTCAAAGAGCAAACCAGCCGTGCTCCAAAACAGGATGAACGTATACGCTTTTTTTTTTTCCAGTCAATAAAATTTGGCCAAACCTTTAGTCCAAAATATAAAACGGCACTTTTAATCTGTGGCTGTGCATGAAAAGATCCTCTTAGCGAGGGAGCTAGAAATGCTGCTACACAAACAACAAGCCTATTAACTCTCTCCAGGGGTCCCAATAAAAACACACCCGTCTGGGATCAACAGTAAGCCATCGCGCCCACAGTTATTCCACTCACTGACCCACAAATCCCACCTTTGATGGATTCGCTGTCATTAAGAAAACCTTAGTTAATTGACTGCTTGTTTGTTTTTGTCACGGGTTCCAAGAAGTGAGCAGCAGGTTAGTGTGAACAAATTGCAGGGCATCAGGATGTCGGGTGAATCGCTCCATTTTAACATTTTGCCGGAAATAATCAATGCAAAATACATAAAGCCAGCAGCAGTAATAATGGAAAATGCACTAAAACAAGCGTTAGTCCAATGAATGGAAATATACGCCATATACTGGGGAGCCAACCTCAGCAGCTCTGAAAGAGTAAAGGCCGCACTTTACCCGACTTCTACCAAGAGCTGTCAGTCTCGACTTTCCAAAGGGAAGACATTTTTTTCTCACCCCCCCTCCCCCCCAATGTGTTTTTTTCTTCTTTCTCTATTCCCTCCACCTCTTTTTTGAGCAGACCTCTTTATTAGCTTGTTACAATGTAATGGTCTTCATTTTCCCCACTGAAAATGAGCTATTTTGAAGGCGCATAAGGGAACAGCATGAAAGCGCGACAGAACACACGGGCACAATGCCACTGAATTGCAATACCTTAGTCTTTGACCAAGGATGAATAGCACCTGAATGCCAGAGAACCAGGGCAGGACAATGCCTCATTAAAAACACCCCCATCTTCTCTGCCCAGCTCTTTATGTAATATGCCTGCGGTGGGATTTTAGAGTAATACGCCACCCCCAACCCCCCGCCACCTCCCGCCTTTTGCATATTAGTAATGAGTAAATGCACTTTGGCTACTCGACAAATGATATGCCCTTCATTAATTCTACCTCCCCAAGCAAACTGTTGAGATGTCTTTTATTGTACGGGACGAAGCGAGGAGGCTACGCGGTGTTTTTGTACTGTCAGCGGCTGTGAAATCCAAGTCATAATGACCAATGCTCTTAAATGTGAATTAAAGGTCTGAATGCAGCCATTTATTCATTTTTCATCAAATGCACATCTCGTTTTTTTCACCTACCATTAGTCAAGATAATGAGCATCCCATCTTGCCACGGATGTGAATTAATGCTGATATGTTAATTAAAGTGTAAGCAGGGCTCTGTGTTTTTAGTGACCATGTTTTGAATCTATTACATCTGAAATCCACCACACATCTCTGTAACCTCCCTGCTTGATCACATAACAAGGTAATTAATGGTCATTAAAGGTTGATTATTTCTATAAAGAGAGTCCAGCCATGATTTTGGCGCAATCCGAACACTAGACACTAGAGAATTTATTTTTCATCAAATCAGGTCAAATCATGACAGAAGGCTGTTAGCCAAATTAGCATATGTGAGAAACTGAGCTCTTCTTTTTTTGACTTTGACATCTTTTTGCCATTTTGTTTTTACTGTCTATGGTGTCTATGGTGTGAAACGATAAAATGGGGATTAAAACAATACTATCAATGTTTCTATCAATATCTGTACCAATCACTCACTCTCTCTCTCTCTCTCTCTCACACACACACACACACACACACACACAAATACCATTTTACGGTTGCTTTGTAGCTTTTTAGTGTTTAACTACAAGACAACATTATCATTAAAATATATATATATATATATATATTTCACAATAATATTTCAGTGTCAATGGATATTCTTGATTCAGTATTTGTACTCTCTTAAGGAAAAAGAATCCGTTCACAAATCATATTCTGCTGCTGGCAAGCGATTGCAGTGATTATAGCGAATCCTGATTAAAATGATTTGTCAGGACCTAGGAGCAAAGCTCCATGAATCCATGTGCAATTGCACATAATCATTGCATTACTAATGGAGGAGATTCAGCCATCACAATGGGATGACGCTCAGATTGCTCTACAGGTAGCACCATGAAGAGGCTGCATGTGTACACTGGTGCTTGGAGGCTAAATTACAGTGAAAAACTGACCCCAGGAAACACAGGGCCCTAGTGACATGGTACAGTCATGGGATACTAAGACACTGACCACAGCTAAGCTGATTATATAGCCTCACCTCACTGACAAGAGGACCATCACAAACAAGAGAGTTTCTATGTAACACTGACTGAAAATCAGAAAAATTTATACAAAAAATAATAATAATAATAAAAATAAGCATCTGTGGCCACGTATGTGACTCAGTGAATGTGGGCGTGTCTCACCTCTTCTCCCAGGAGTTCATTCCCAGGATGTTGAGCAGAAGCCTGCAGTAGTAGAAGGCAGACTGGGGCTTCTGGGAGCTGGGCTCCTCCTGCTCCATGGCCCTCATGTGGATGTCGTTGTTCCGGCGCTCGGCGAAGTCCTTCTCCTCTGTGAACTGCTTGAGGATGGCGTTGATGACGTCGTTCTCCTGCTTCTCGGAGACGCAGGAGGGCTGCGGGGCGGGGATGTTGAGGGGCGCGCCGGCGCGCTGCAGACATTCGGGGCTGGTGACGCCCAGGTACTGGAGCATCTCGTCCAGCGCGTCCTCCTCGTCCCGCACAGAGTCCCACTGCGGCACCACCTCCCGGCATCGTCGCTTGGCTAGGGGCGCCATGAACTCCAGCGTGGACTCGTCCTCTTCGTCCTCGTCATAGTCCTCCTCCTCCGCCCGCCGCTCCTCCTCCTCTTCCTCCTGCGCCTCCTCCGCCACCACCACCTCCTGCTCTTCCCCCGGCTCCTCCTCGGCCTCCTCCAGCTCCTCCTCCTGAAGCCACTCCCTGCCATCCTCGCTGGGCGGGGTCTGGTGGGTGAGGGGCGGGGCCTGGTGAACGTGAGGCGGGGCCTGGTGAATGTGAGGCGGGGCCTGGTGGACTTGGAGCGGGGCCTGGTGAGCGTGGGGCGGGACCAGGAGCCCCAGGGGCTGGGAGGGCTGGCTGCAGTGCGGGGGCCCGTACAGGACGGCAGAGTCCCAGGAGTACTTCCCGGAAATGTCGCGGACGATCACGCGCACGGCGGAGCTGGTGGTGGTGAGGCCGGCCGACATGCCGCCGCCCGGGACGTCGTCCTCCGCCCGGATCTGCAGGCTGGACAGCAGCGTGGTGTCGTTCAGGACGAAGAACTGCAGGTTGGGGCTCTCGAAGAGCTCGGGCGACAGGTCGGCGCAGTACGGGTTGTCGTGGTTCTCGCAGACCTGGCTAGTCAACATGGCGGGCCCCCCGCTCATGGGGTAGTGGCCCAGGTGGTTAACCAGGTGAGTGATGACGGTGCGCGCGGCGATGGAGATCAGGCCTTGCTGAATGCGGCTCTTCACTGTAGGGGGGGCGAGAGAGGGAGACAGAGGGCTTCACAACTCTTCTCCTCGCCACAAATGGGCCTAAACACCCAATTTGTCTGGAAACGCATTTTCTCGAACTCGGTCAATATAAGACAACATCGAGAAAACAAGGATTTTGCGTCTAAATTCCAGCCCATCGGGAAGCATTAAGCCCGTGAGCAAGAATGTAAGAGCTATGTGCGCGCTCTGGAGTCCTCACCGTAGGGTGCCTTGCAGCGTTGATTCTCATTACGTTCGGCGCAGACTCGCTGCCACCGAGTAAACATCACCATCAGAAACAGAATTAATCCGAATGCCGATACCGTATTAGAGGGAGCGATATTTGGAAAGAAAGTGACCGATTGACAACAACAGACGGGGCGGATTGAACCCGAACTTGAAAATAATTACGGCTGTTCCTTTTAAAAACTGACAAGCAAGAGTTACCAAATCCCGGGGGCCGAGCCGATTAAGGGCATCTTGGCTTTCGGCTTCCTCGGACAAAATACAACATACGGGGGAGGAAGAAAATGCTCTCCAGTTTGGAGGAGGCATGCCTCACACAAGACTAGACTGATTAGTCATTTTCTCTTGATAAGAAAACAGCACGGAGACACTACAGAGCACAAAGTCGCCTGCTGTTAGACACAGCCTTAGCAGAAAGGAACGATTTTGCATTTATCTCGTCCTTAATGCCTATAAGGCTTGAGGAGGGAGCCAGGGAGAGACTGAGGATAGCGCTACGGGGAGAGCTGGCTACCTGTATTAAGCTCATCTGTTTCAATTTTCTCTTTTTGCTGCAAGACCCATTGTTGCTTTTAATTCTGGGGCCAACGTTTGACTGCGAATTGATTTTTCGAAAAGGCTTTGAACTGCTTGTTATCCGTGGATGTTAGACTATCCCCCTCCAATTCTGATCGGTCACTGACATACAAGTTTGGCTTTTAAAAACAAAGGCTCAAAAGTATCATGTACAAGTAATCCCTGTTCTGTAATGTCAGTTAAATATGTACCGTTATGTAAATAAAGTTCAGCATCATGGTGGGCGGGTAGACATATATTATTTTAAGAACTTGTAGTTAAGTGCCTGTAGATGTTGGTCTGAGGACAGGGGTCCTTTGGACAGAAGAGGGGTTGAAATGTCCTCTAAAGCGTCACGGGGAGTTGCCGTGGTGACCCCTCGAGTGACTATGGAGGGTTATTAGCAGACGGGATTATGGATACGATGGGGAACAAAGGGCGTGAGTGACGGACGGCAACAGGAGGAGGAGGAGGGAAAGATGAAGAGCAGAAAAAAGTAGGGATGGAAGGCCCGGGGAAGCGGGAAAGGAGCTGTAGAAGGGGAGAGTGTGTGTGGTGATGGATGGAAGAATGTACATGCAGAGAGAGAGAGAGAGAGACGGAGAGGAGGGGAGTGAGAAAGAAAGGGGTGGAGAGAAAGAGAGAGAAATAGAGAGGGGGAGAGAAGGGGGGCAAAGGAAGAGACTGGGAGAGAGAAATAGAGAGGGGGAGAAAGAAACAGGAGGAAAAGAAAGAAATGGAGAGGGAGGAGACAAAGACAGAGGGGGAGAGAGAGAAATAGAGAGGAGAGAGAGAGAGAAATAGAGGAGAGAAATAGAGAGGAGAGAGAGACAAATAGAGGAGAGAGAGAGAGAAATAGAGAGAGAGAAAGAGAGAAATAGAGAGAAGAGAGAGAGAAATAGAGGAGAGATAAATAGAGAGGAGAGAGAGAAATAGAGAGGAGAGAGAGACAAATAGAGAGGAGAGAGAGAGAGTAATAGAGAGATAGAAAGAGAGAAATAGAGAGGAGAGAGAAATAGAGGAGAGAGAAATAGAGAGGAGAGAGAAATAGAGGACAGAGAGAGAAATAGAGAGGAGAAAGAGAGAGAGAAAAATAGAGGAGAGAGAGAAATAGAGAGGAGGAAAGAGAGAAATAGAGAGGAAAGAGAGAAATAGAGAGGAGACAGAGAGAGAGAGAAATAGAGAGGAGAGAGAAATAGAGGAGAGAGAGAGAGAAATAGAGAGAAATAGAGAGAGAGAAATAGAGGAGAGAGAGAGAGAGAAATAGAGAGGAGGAAAGAGAGAGAGAGGGGAGAGAGAGAGAGAGAAATAGAGAGGAGGAAAGAGAGAGAGGGGAGAGACAGAGAGACGCACCCTCGGTGACGGGCTGCAGTTTGGAGGAGCGCTCCGAGTCGGGCGAATGCAGGGGCTCCGGCTCTTTCAGGCTCTCCAGGGGAAGGAGGGGGTCGTAGTCGGTGCTGGCCAGGTCTGACAGGTTGATGGGGAAATATCTGGGGTTGGTGAAATTCTGAGCCCCGTACACACAGCCGTGAAGCACCTGTTCGATCCGCGGAGACAAAAGAGGGGCAATTTTACGTCAATATGTCTGGAGGACCCATGGTTTGAATGCTTTTTAAACAACCCGGCACATTTTCCACAATTGACATCATATTCTTTCGGTATCGATTCACCCCTTTCATTCTCAAATAATAATTATCAAACATCTGGGAGTCAGTTATTTCTCTGTAAGTAGATATGTGGTTGAAATGAATCAGAGCACCTGGAGTGCTGAAGCTCAATTAAACATTACAGAGATGATCAGCTAGCAGAGTGAAGAATTAGGTGGCGTTTTAAAAGGCCACATTATCTCGTATGACTCATGCACATTAGCTGTTGCTTCTGTTATAGGACAGCATATAACTTAACCACAAAGTACAATTTTTACTTTCAACACATAGAAGAGAGAAAAAAAATAAAAAAAGTAACTCGTTTTAGATGCAAGCATAAATGTCGTGTCTTGGTCCCAGATCCGGTCCCACTGAACGGATATATTTGAATGACTATTTCACAAACAGCGTGAAAAAAATTATTTTTTTTCTGCTTGGAACAGGAATGTTTTCCCTGGTTCTTTTTTAAGGGTATTTAGTGTACGTTATGTGGAAGAGGGTAAAGTAGTGGTTATGGCAATGTGTAGGACCTGAAGGGTCTGTGGCTAAATGACAGTGCTAAAAAAAAAAATGTCTGGATAATAAAAATGATCTCTGTCAAGTAAACAGTATTCAATTTCTCTTCAATTACACTTCTCTATCATGCAGAAATACCCACCACAATCACACCTAACTCCTAACTTATGCTCCCCAAGAAGATATTATTAATCCAATTCTGTTGATCCCAGTTTTACCTGGAACCTTGCTAATTAGTAGTATTTCCAGTCTAACGTATAATCGGTTATCGACGGGTTGAGGAATGTACCTTGTAAATACAGCTGAGGACGGACTTGTCGGCCTTGTCCTTGTCGGACCCCAGGGTGTACACGGGTTGGAGCAGGGTCTGAGGGGGCAGAGCCATGACCCAGTCCAGCAGACACAGCAGCAACGACACCACCAGCTGAAGACAAAAAGTGCCACTCATATGAACCTCAACACTGACTCCAGCTTCCGCTCAACCGAACCCCGAAGCAGTGCAATGTTCTGAGCAGTGACCCCCCGTTCTTTAAAAAGACCAAAAAGTGTTTAAGCTCTATGACTGTTCTGACCATAATCATGGTATCTCAAAACGTCAGTACAGTTAACAGGAAACGTCTTAACCAGTAGTATTGTTTTTGTAGTATTGGATTGGTTGAAGCTGTAATAATTTGTTTGTCTGCACAATAAATATCCACAGATATTTTGGAAGACCCTGTACATGGAATACTTTTACACGTTCAGCATTCTACCAATTTGTCTCTATTCCTTATTCTCTGAGGCCTGAAAGTGTGGCGTGTTACAGTAAAATTCGACCATACATCTGCCACAAGGAAAAACACTGTTACCACGTGACTTAGCAAAATATCTAACCAAATGAGCACAAAACACTGTACAGTGTATGAGCCTCAATACTTCCTTACCCTTTTATCTAGTTCATGAGGAGATGACTCTGTGGTAGGGAGCAGGTAAGTAATAGTTGCAATGAGAATCTGAAAGAAATGAAAGAAAAACATGCCACATTTAATGGTTTACATTACTTAAAATTATTATTACAATATCTTTCTTTTTTTTTTTAACCAAGACCAGTATATTTATGAACATGACTGCCCTATATACTACACAAAATGAAATTACAAAAAAATGGAATCACTCTCAACTACGAGTGTCAATTACCTCAACTATTTTCTTGGGAGTGTCAGGTGGGAACATCTGCAGGTCTTCCACGTAGTTTATGAGCAAGTGCAAAATATCGGAAGCAACCAGAGCGACGGTTTTATTTGGAAACTGAAACACAGAAAATAAGAGGAAAATTAACGGCGCGCGGGATGTCGATGTTCTCTCGGTGCGGCATTGAGCAAACATCCAAAAACAATACAGTGTGTCACCGTCTTGATCTGCAAGAGGATTAAGGGAAGATGAGTCTTTTCAGAAGACTAATTCTCCCAATTGGAATGCACCCAAGCATTCATTTTCAATGTGGTGCCGAGAGATTCAGCCCCACGGTTTTTTTTTGCTCCACTTCTCGGACTCGACGCTTCATTGTGACAGGTTTAGGGATATTTCCTTGAGAGGGAGGTGAAGGACAATGGGGCGTGTCATGCGCCCGTCAACTTGACCGAACAATGGTGCAGAGGGTGATTTTCTGCTCCCGCCAGTTCGGACCAATATATGACGGCTTGAAGTCTGTCGGGCGCATTCTTCAGTGGATTAGCCTTCTGTCTGTCGAGTGGGAGAAGCCAAACATGTTGACGGGTCCAGATTTAGCCAAAGGGCTCTAAGCTTCTTCTCGCTGCTCAGCTCCTTCCAGCCAAACGGCCCTGCCCTGCTATTCAGCTACCCGGCGGAATCGATGGCGCATACGGCAGCGCAGATGAGACTGGTGAATCGGGCAACGCATTCAAATCAGTCCGGCACACATTACCAGACGCAGCATGCATTTTTTACTCTCAATTACAAGGCCCTTAAGCACTGGCCTGGCACTGGCCTGGCACTGGCAGTCTCCGAGCAACGCGACTCGCGTTCATATAGGGTGAGTAACCGCAGACGGCCGGTCGGCCAGGGTGGGCGTGGTCGCGCGATGGCGGCGACGGACCCTACGGACGGAGGAGGAGGGCGTACCTTCAGAGTGACGCAGATGACGTTGAGGGCCACTTTGATCTGCGGATGCTGCGTGTTGTGCATCAGCTCCTCACAAAGCCAGATTCCCAGACTGCACAGGGCCACACACCTGTAACACACACAGCTCTGAATGCGCTCACACACCTGTAACACACACACACAGCTCTGAATGCGCTCACACACCTGTAACACACACAGCTCTGAATGCGCTCACACACCTGTAACACACACACACAGCTCTGAATGCGCTCACACACCTGTAACACACACACAGCTCTGAATGCGCTCACACACCTGTAACACACACACACAGCTCTGAATGCGCTCACACACCTGTAACACACACACACACAGCTCTGAATGCGCTCACACACCTGTAACACACACAGCTCTGAATGCGCTCACACACCTGCAACACACACATAGTCAGGTCCATAAGTATTTGGACAGTGACACAATTTTTGTAGTTTTGGCTCTGTACTGCAGCAAATTGGATTTTAAATGGAACAGTGACTATGAGGTTAAAGCGCAGACTTTCAGCTTTAATTTGATGGTTTTTACATCCATATCGGGCGAACAGTGTAGCAATTGTAGCTAATTGTAGCAATTTTTATATATAGACCCCCCTTATTTTAGGGGACCAAAAGTAATTGGACAATTTAACAAACTTTAATAAAGTTATCATATTTAATATTTGGTTGCATATCCTTTGCATGTCATGTCTTCCTGATGTCTGTGAACAACAACATCAAAAGACTCTTGATACCTTATTTTCAGGTCCTCTTACAAGCGATACTATAATCTCTCTGCATTTGAATGTATCTCTACGGGAATTGGGGGGTGGGACTAGATTAAGCTGTAAATTACATGGAAATAGTATGGAACACATGGTTGGTTAAATGTCTGTAAGTCATCAAGGGTCTGAGGTATCAAACTATCCTCAAACCATCACTCTGCTGTCAGTATTACTCTCACAGCCAGAGGCAAGTAACGACCATAAATAACATCCTAATAAATCCAGTACGAGCACAAACATAATATTTTATATACAAATACTAATAACATATAAGTAACCAAACAGGCTATTCGTTTACCCATGCCCTTTTCTTTCACACTATTCTTTGCATGTACTGCAGCAAAATGCAATGTCTCAGTAACACTGCAGCCAGGCCAGCAATGTTATTCACTGCGCTTGCATTTATTTATTTATTTTTTGCCCTTTTCTGAATTTTGCACGTCAGCTGCGTCATGCGGTGTTGCTGGATAAACATGAAATCAGCTTGCGAGCTTCACTCGAAACAAGGAAGAAAAAAATGGCACTTATGCTTACTGTTGAGAAGCTGCCAACCCACACACACTCTCCAGGGACCGTCAACCACACCGTTTCAAAGGCTCACACACAAGTGTTCACTAGCCGTAAGAAGCGGCAAAAAGACCATACAGCAGAAAGACCATACCCTCCAGCTCAGGAGTGCTACACTTTCAATATCTAAGAGAAAAGATTAAATTCAATATCATAGTCTTGCTTCACTGAATATATTGTTGAATGTACAAAATGTGATTTCCTTCTGTTGCTCAAGCCATCGCTAACTTGCAAGTATCTGAGAGATAATTTCGCCCTCATGAACACCCCCATATAGTCAATGTACCAGTTTTGATGTACCGCCATCAAAAAAAATAAAAAAAAGGCATTTTGCCAAGAAGGCATCCGTTTCGCTCTCCGGGTACATATTTCTTGTAGCTGAACAAACAAACTTTTTGATTTCATGTGCTCCGGGAAGTAGCACTGTTGGAACTGGCAGCCGGAGGGCCTCTCTGAACAGGTGAATCTAGTATCCCAGGTTGTCATAGTAACCCCCGCTAAAGGAAGGACGACAGCATGGGCTAGATTTGTGTGCCTAAAGTATAAATGGGACAGCAGGGGTGTCTCGGCGCCGGAGCCTGGAAGGAGCCGCGACCTCAGCGGTTCCATTCCGGCTGCGTGACCTTTGTCGCGCGTCTCCCGTTCTTCCTGTCTCTCTACACCGTGCTGTCCGATAAAGCTGAAAAGCCCTAAAAATATAAGCTTTAAAAAAGAAATGGGAGAGCAATGCTATGAAAGAGATTGGGTGGAGTCATGATATACCGTCAGTGACCCATATACCATTTTGCAATGGGGGACAAAGTCCTTGCATTGGTTCTATCAAATTGGAAACTGACAGTATTTGGAAGCGGCCATTATGGAGGTTCAGCCCGTGCCTCTGTGCTCACTGAGAGGAATGCGGCTGGCTCGAGTGAGCAGAACAGCTTCAGGTTTAGCGATATTTGAACTACGCTAAATCTGAATATCAACGGACAGCAAGGGAAGCCCGTGGTGTAATGCGATAATACTGTGTATGCAGCTTCCGTTCCCTATAAACAGAGTGCACCGCTGTGATATAAGCTGTAATGTAAACCGAGCCTCCGGGCGGGACCGTAACACTCAAAAACCGCAGACCATACACTCAACAATCCATCACGCCGATTGAACTGATATTACAATAGCACTGAACGCGCAGTACAGACATAAAACAGGAAGACACAAAGAGCAACGACGGTACGTTTGTACTTCCAGACCCGCTGTATCCTGATTGCGTCTGCCCTTGGACAAGGTTAATGTTAATGGCTTGGGAGGACTCCCAGTGGCTGACCTCTGGGGCCAGGTGGTCGGGCGTGAGACAAAACAGGCCCGCGTAAAACGTCACGGAAAACACACGCCCCGATTAGGGGCTCGTTAACTCTGCCGCCTCTTACGCGGCGGCGGGGTCACGGCTAGCGCCTTTCCGTTGGCCTGCGCGCGAATGACGGAACGCAGGACCCCCCCCAAAAACCTCCAGGGGCCCCGCGTCACCCCGTGGGTGGATTACTTAAAATGACAACTGTGCTAATCTGTCTGGATGACCAGACAAATTAGCCAACATTGATCTCCTCCAAACCGCGCGGCGCTAACACAACGCCGGGCAGAACCCGAGGTCGTTATCGTTGCTGTCAGTCGTTCGCTCGGCAGACGTCTTCAATTCAATTTGTTATCTCTAATTTCACTGCACAACAGATAAACTTTAGGGTGGCCTTTTCCGGCAAATAAAAGTTCAGCAGTCGTCATGAGTCGCTTGATATTACAATGGTGCGCTGGAAACGAACGAGCTCGATGTCCGAAAGAAATGGAGGGAAAATAAATAACCGGAGGAGGCGGAGCGTACCGAGCCGGTGCCGACGGCTCTTCTCGGGCGGAGCTCAGGATGTGCTTCACGATGTGCTCCTGGAGGCCAGAGGAAACAAAAGTGTGTGAACAAGAGACCATTACACAGCATTACACACAGACCCGCATTAGACGCAAGAGAGCAGCGCGATTACCATTACACAGCATTACACACAGACCCGCATTAGACGCAAGAGACCATTACACAGCATTACACACAGACCTGCATTAGACGCAAGAGACCATTACACAGCATTACACACAGACCCGCATTAGACACAAGAGACCATTACACAGCATTACACACAGACCCGCATTAGACGCAAGAGACCATTACACAGCATTACACACAGACCCGCATTAGACGCAAGAGACCATTACACAGCATTACACACAGACCCGCATTAGACGCAAGAGACCATTACACAGCATTACACACAGACCCGCATTAGACGCAAGAGACCATTACACAGCATTACACACAGACCCGCATTAGACGCAAGAGAGCAGTGCGATTACCATTACACAGCATTACACACAAACCTGCATTAGACACAAAAGAGCCCGTCAAGTGTTAACGATTTGCATTTCGGCATTTATGATGCGCGCTCATATTCCATTAAATGCGACATGCGGGGAGTCCAGAAAACAGAATTCCCACTGGCGACGTTAACTTGTCTCTTGCCATGCACAGCGAGGTTTTGGTTATCAAATGCCATCATGTGAATTTCCCCTTACAAATAGGAGACACACTCGCGCATGGAATCGGTTCTTTAACGGCAACAACATTTCCCTCTTCATGAGCAAGTCCGGCATGCCTGAGAATTCATTATGGGTATTAGCATTGCAGAGCTTCCTAACTGCGCAACTAAAGCTGTGCTTTTTTTCCCCCTCATAGGTTACTGTAGTTAAAAGAGAGATTTACCACAGAAGAGCTTACGGTCACAATGCGCACTCTTGGGTCTGAATGCGTTTTGAGGGGTTGAGGGTTATTACCTTGACGTCCTTGAACTTGGTCATCACCACGTCGGCCGTGGTGGGGTGCAGGGCGGGGAGCTCCTCGTACAGGTTTGGGAAGCACACCAGAGACCCCAGCAGAATCTGGGCTTCCACTCTGGGGGCCTGAAAGAGAGGCACGGCTGGATGAGGAAACGTCTTTCCACAAGACCACGCCCCTTCTAGTATATTCCAAAAGCACAGTGTTTGGGAAATTTGACATAGCGGTGTTTAAATTTTAATGCCTTGATATCACATTGGTGATTTGACGCAGCTCGATATCACACTGGTGATTTTGACACAGCTTGATATCACGTTGCCGATTTGACACAGTTTGATATCACACTGGTGATTTGCCACAGCTTGATATCATGCTGGCAATTCAGGGAAAGACTGGGCGTTGAGGAAGGGGGGAATGAACAACTCGAGGTGACTGTAGTGTGTTAAAAACATCAACGCCTGGGCGTTGGGGAAGGGGGGAATGGTGACTGTAGTGTGTTAAAAACATCAACGCCGGTCTTACGTTGAGGGACGAGCAGGATGTCACTCGGCTGGCTGCCACAATGAAGTCCAGGATGAGCATGGTCGCCCCCGGTAACCCGATGGAGAAGAAGCGCGGAGAGCAGTGCTTGATGATCGTGTTTACAATGTCCTGAGGTCCAAAGGAACAAACACACACAACGCAATTTCACAAAAGGCCAAAGGTCACTGCCTGCAAACTAAGCGGTGGAATGAGCGAATTTGCCCTCATCGACTCCCTGCGGCGCGATGAGTCAGCTAGCCGTACGATCGACCCGGAGCCCTCGCGACGCCTCGCACCTGGTCGAGATGCAGCAGGCCGCAGTGCATGATGTTGTAGAAGTGCGTGAGGAAGTCAGAGTTGGGAGACACGTCCTGCCTCCGCTTCATAATCTTACAGATGAGCTTGTAGGCGTGCAGCTTCCCCTGTTTGTACCTCTCCGTGAGCATGGTGGCCTGAGGAGAGAGAACCGCGTGAGCGGACGCAGCGGCGTGGGCTTTTAAAAATAAATCAATAAATAAATAAAGCTGCCCTTACAGGTGTCACAATATGCCATTTACCAGCAAGCATTGCGCGCGCAATTAGACATCTAAAGATAGAGGGCTGACACCGAGCGTGACGGAACGGCGCTAAGCCACCCGCTGGGAGCGCGGCTCTGGCAGCTGCGCGGAGCCCATTGTTAAAGGACTCACTTTGAAGAGCCAGGGAGTCAGGATGCGCAGCGGCGGTATGAGGGCGGGGGGCCGAGGCGACGTCTGGTTGTCCAGGGATATTCCCAGGTTGTCTCTGATCTGGACGGAGAGAAGGAAAAGGACTTTAGCGGCAGGTTCGCTCGGGCGAAAGTGGGAAGTTGACGTGGGTTTTCCCGAGGCCGGTCACCTTGGCCAGGTTGTGCCACAGCTCGCACAGGTAGTCGAACACCTGCGCGTGGATCTCCGGGTCTTTGATGGAGTTGACGTCCCCCAGGATGCCCAGCATTCGCCTCCACATCACCGTGGCGACGTCGGCATGCCAACCGGTGAGGGAACCCCCGGCCATCACGCTGCAATCCTCTGTTGGAAACTCGCTTGTTTCTACAGAAAAGAAAAAAGAAAAAAAGAAAATTTAAAGCAAGAAAATATATATCAAGCACTGAATGAAAAAGTAGTTTTAGTCAATTTTATTGTCATGGAAGATTGACTTACACCACCGAGTAGGGCTGTCAGTCCATTACAGTTTATATACTCACTACATTTTTCCAAAATGAATTAAATTAAACTAGATTTTGTTCATGGCCACAGATTTACTCACAATCCTCCCTATTGTCTATTTTAAACAGGAATTCACAACGACAAACTTTTTCTGCAAGGCATGATGAGTAGGCTATATAAATATAGTAGGTTATATAAAAAAACCACATCCTGTACAAGAGCATTTTCTGAGCGCCATGGCAATACACAGCTATCGCCCATACTGTAGTGACCACTAGCAGTGGTGAAGGCCTTATTTCAGAGGTGGAGTAAACGCCCTTTCCTAGCGGGTGGGTAAGGGTCTGGCATTCAAATGCACTTCCAGGGACGAATCTGGCATTTACTTCAAGGAGGACACACCCCCACTAAAACCCTACCTATGAATATCACACAAGCACTGGTATTTCATATGGAGTCAAATAAAATTATACATTCTTTTTAAAGAGGTTGGCATTCAGAGGTACTTCTAGGGAATGAATCTGCCATTTCCTTGAAGGTGGACATGCCCCCCCCACCCCACTAGAAAACCTATTTATGAATACCACAGAAGCAATCATTTCATACCATTTTAAATAAAAATAATATGTGCTTTTAATCTTTAAACGCTGCAAAACGTGTAAAATCGAGCATTGATAAACTGTCAATTTGAACCCACCCTGGCAGAAAATGCGTGAAGACGGAGCGCTTTACGCAGACGCAATAGAGAAGGACGCCATGCTGAGTTTTTCCCTCAGGAAAAAAACAAGGAAAAGTGCTGCGTGTCATTCGCCCAGCATAAGTCCCTTAACTAGAAGCTAAATGTAACCATTCAGCTCACAGCCATGGGAGCATAAAGCAGGCCGGCCTGCACAGTGTGGTGCCGAGCATGCACAGAATGATTAATCCCTGACTTAGTCATCGTGCTTCCCTGTTAAAGAACAACTGTGCCAGCACAATCAAGCTTGACTGACATCTGACACGTGGATATACTCTCTGGGTCATGTGATGACTACCGTAGGCCCGCTGACCATTTTCGTCTCCGATCAAACGAGGCAGCTGAAAAAGTTCTGGACTGATTTTGATGAAATGTCTGACTGCCTTTGGGATTCTATTTCAGGGCTGCTATGACAACGGTTAGGGGAGGGCCAGAGATAGAGATGTGCACACTACTATGAATCTTATTCAGTACGGCAGATGTTGTGACATATTGGAAATCGTTAGGGGCTTGTGTTATATATTTTTATTTGACTTTCTCAAACACTCAAGTTTTACTCCTGATGGTTGAATTACCGTTACTTTATCCCTATCTGTGAAGCATTACACATCGCAACTTTAAATTGTACACACAAACCAGCAAGACTGATTATGAAATGCTTGGAAGTTTGCAACCGCGCTGAGTTTGCTTCCTGTTTCATAACCCCAAAAAAATTTCATAGCTTGCGAGCCGTTTAGCAACAGACCACAAATATGCAGAAACACAGAGCACGTGGACAACCGTGTGTACCGTTATGTGTTTACCGCTTACCAAGCATATTTAGCAGCCAGCAAGCAAAAAATAATATATAATAAAAAACAAGGTGTAAAGGAAAATGCGCAATATAGGTAACGCAAACGTTTCTGATGACAAGCACAAGGCGGCGAAATCCAACGTCTTCCAAACAGACCCAGTAGAAACTACATTTATAAAGCACAGACCAAGTTTAAATGACAATGAGATTCAGCCTGTAAGCTGTAATGCAAAGCTGTGGAGCAGTGGCTACTCATTTTAACGATATGACATGGTCAAAGGGCCTGCACCGTTTACCCCTAACTATTAATAATCCCGTATTAATAAACCTGAAGTCTGGTGTGAAAGTGTCCCAGCTCTGATCCTCTTCAAAACACCGTTACATTTTGCTACCCATGCGATGTATGAGAGTGTGTGTGTGTGTGTGTGTGTGTGTGTGTGTGTGTGTGCATGAGTTTGCGTGTGTGCACATGTGTGTGTATGGTGTATGTGTGCGGGTTTATGTATACTTGTGTACGTATGTGTACGCGTGTTTGTACAGTTGAAGTCGGAAGTTTACACACACATACGCAGTTTGCAACTGCGCATGGGGACAAAGACAAAGACAAAGATCTTACTTTTTGGAGAAATGTCCTCTGGTCTGATGAAGCAAAAATTTTACTGTTTGGCCATAATGACCATCGTTATGTTTGGAGGAAAAAGGGTGAGGCTTGCAAGCCGAAGAACACCATCCCAACCGTGAAGCACGGGGGTGGCAGCATCATGTTGTGGGGGTGCTTTGCTGCAGGAGGGACTGCTGCACTTCATAAAATAGATTGCATCATGAGGAAGGACAATTATGTGGATATATTGAAGCAACATCTCAAGACATCAGCCAGGAAGTTAAAGCTTGGTCGCAAATGGCTCTTCCAAATGGACAATGACCCAAAGCATACTTCCAAAGTTGTGGCAAAATGGCTTAAGGACAACAAAGTCAAGGTATTGGAGTGGCCATCACAAAGTCCTGACCTCAATCCAATCGAAAATTTGTGGGCAGAACTGAAAAAGCGTGTGCGAGCAAGAAGGCCTACAAACCTGACCCAGTTACATCAGTTCGGTTAGGAGGAATGGGCCAAAATTCCAGCAACTTATTCTGAGAAGCTTGTGGAAGGCTACCCGAAGGTTTGACCCAAGTTATACAATCTAAAGGCAATGTTACCAAATACTAACAGAGTGTATGTAAACTTCTGACCCACCGGGAATGTGATGAAAGAAATAAAAGCTGAAATAAATAATTTTCTCTACTATCATTCTGACATTTCACATTCTTAAAATAAAGTTGTGATCCTAACTGACCTAAGACACGGAATGTTTACTAGGATTAAATGCGAGGGATTGTGAAAAACCGAGTTTAAATGGATTTGGCTAAGGTGTATGTAAACTTTCAAATTCAACTGTATACGTGCTTTACCCAGGTCATCCGGAGTCTGCAGGACAGAGTGGTGGAGCTTCTCATCCAGCTGCAGGTCCTTGTGCTCAGCGTTGAGGGTGGCAGGGGAGGGGGTCTGGGAGCGCGAACCCCCCAGGGAGTGAGCAGGGGAGGCGCTTTCTGAACCTGGGGGAGGAACACAGGCTCCTGCTGTTACTGACAGTGCCACAGGGGGCAGTGATGTGCCACTACGCCACACCCGCAATGCATGCACACACGCACGCACATACATACACACCGGGCGCAGGCGCACAGAAATGGACGCACACACACACACGTCACACGTGTACAGTGCGCGCGCGCGCGCACACACACACGCACACACACGCACACATGCACACACAAACAAGCACACACACGCACACACACGCACACACGCACACGCACACACACACACGCGCACACGCACACACAAACACGCACACCCTGAGTTCTGGGCTCACCAGTGATGGTGACTGTATCAGCGGACAGGGCCTGTTGGCTGAGGCTGCTGGTCTCAGAGTCGATGTGCAGGGTGGTCAGGCTGGCCAGCTCCTGCTCCTCTGCGGTCTGCTGCTGCGCGGGACCCCCATCCAGCTCCAGGGAGCCCACCGCACACACCTCAGGCCCAAAGTGGAAATCTACGGAGTGCCCCACCCAAGCACAATACTAGGTTATAACGCTGTGGCTGCAGCAGGGAGCATCTAATATTCAAAACACACAGCTCACTATCACGTTGTTTCCACAGCAGGTAAGTTGGAACTGAGCCGACATGAACAGGATTTTGAAAACAGGTCACCCAATGGACAAAGTTTGTTCGTGAAAGTGTACATTTCTGGATATAACAACCAATGGCACACGCCTACTGACAAAATCCTACATTACCCATAATGCATTTCATCACAAAAACAAGGATAAATACCAGCAAGGATAAATACAAAAAGCCGAGGCTAATTTGGCACCCTATGTTCTTAAGACTAGTGAAAGCCTCACTTAAGTCCACTTAAGCCCACATGCCTTCTCTTCCTAATAATAACCTTCCAGATACTGAGCTGGACATCTCTAAGAAAAGCAACCCCAGTAACCAGGGGCATAAATATGCCATCACAAAACAAAGTACCTACGATTAGTTACTAGTCTCTTCACTTACTGGTTCTTTTTGGTTTGTAAACTAGTTTGTTCTGATGGATTATGCAGTTTGTTCTGATGGATTAAGGAGCCAGATGAACTGAAACATTGCAGTCTGTAACTGATCTGCTAGTGCTGCATGTCAGACGGACTTCCTTTCAAACCATTTCTATTTGTTCTTTCACTGTAAATTTTATTTGACGGTGTTCGACTGCTGTGAGATCGTCGCCGGGGGCGTGGCCTCACTTTCGAACTTGCAGCCGTCGGACTGGAAGGCGTTGAAGGACTCCGAGTGGCTGTCGGAGCTGATGAGGTCGCTGCTGCTGGCGCTGGCCGGGGACGTCCACTCCGAGGGCACGCCCGGGTCGTCGATGGGCCGCGTGACGTTCTGCCGGGTCAGGAGGTCGGGCAGGTCTTTGGGTATCTCCAGGCTCCCGGGACTGCTGCCCCGTCTGGTCATGCCCTGGGGGGACGGGACAGGGACAAGAAAGAATCGGAATTGGTTTTTCATTTTAGGAAATAAATCACTGTATTATTAGTTATGAAAGGCTCTGTGGAAACGACGAAAAGAAGAAAAGTCAATAATGGCTCCATTAAAAAACGGACTCATTACTGACAGTAATACCAAAAATCAGTTTTCTGTATTTCATTTATTTGGATAATATTACTATAACTGGATAATTTGCCTGAGGAGAGACCATTGTAATTTCCCATAATGCTTTCTTGGCCAAACGGGGGCCTTGATTGCAGCCCGTGTAAGAACACAATTCAGAAAATTCACCACCTCCTATTTAGAGCGTTTATCCCTGCTGAAAAGGAGGCGGGAGACAGGGACGGTACGGCAGGGGGGGACTCACGGACGTGCTCCTGGCCCGCAGTCGCTCCTGGATGAACTCGTCCATGGGGTCGCTGATGTTGGGGTTGCTGCTGCACGCGTCGCTCGACACGGGCCGGATCTTCTGGCTCAGGTCTTCTTTATTGGCTGGTTTCGGGCAAATAACAAATTCAACATTTTCAGTTTCGGAAGTCGGTGTACTCCTGAGTCATCATTACGCTCACCGGACAAGCCTAACGCGATTACAGCTTCCCTCATGTTTAGAGCAACAAAACACAAAAAGATCAGAGAGATATGGAGGTTACAGCTACACATACAGACCCCACAGGTCCTGCGTCACATACTGTAATACATGAAGGCCTGTCAATCAAGAGATCTACAATCCAACTGTAAAATATTAGCAATTAGCCTTTTACATTTACAAAAGAGGCTTATGAGACTATGAACCTTAAACAGTGCCAGTGACAAGGGCATGATTACAATTTATAATGTTTTGTTTCTTCAATGTCTTAATATTTGTCATATTAACTATCCCGCAATGAACAGTAAACGTATACTAGCTCCTTGTCATCCTGACTCCTCAAGCTCACAGCAAGACAAGTTGAGGAAAACAAAATCAGTGGTATAGTAAAATGAGACGAGGTCCCTACATACAAATATAGGTGATTATGACCGAAAAGAATCAACCATAAAAAGAAGCCAACACACAACTGATCACAACCAACAAGCAATGCAGGAGCTACTCACAGGTCATGCAGTCCCAAACACAGATAAAATACCTTGCGGTCTCCAGGGTATGAATAGAACAAGAGTAGGCATTAGTTCACTTGTAAAACTGCACTTAAAGGAGATGGGATGCTTGTGAGCATGTTAGGGGCCGCTGGAAGATGAGAAGTCCATCCCAAAGCAGAGTGTTAAGAGTTATCAGACAGCCTCAGCGTAGCGCTTTGATCCACTACAAAAAGAGACAGACAAGACTGGCAAGTTTCCAAAGCTAGTTTCACCCTCTCCTCAAACGACGGTTAGTGTTAGTCCCCTGCTTTTATCCTCCCTGCCTCGCGTATTAGTTCTGCGTGTTTGAAAAACTTTACCGTGACGTTCCCGCTCCAAGTGACCTGCGCCAAGCTGCTCGCGGGCAGAGACAATTTGGGTTCGTCACAGGCCTAGTAAGTTTCTGGTGCAAGCTAAACTGTAATCTGCCATTTTTGATAGCAGACTGCAGAATAAAAATGACATGTTCAATTCCCTCCAGATGAAATACATGTTTTCCCTTTGCTTGGCCTTTCTGCAAGCTTGTTTCGGCTCTGAGGAGAGCAGTATGTCCAATCTGTAGGTGTGTACTGCCCTCTGCAGGATGAACATGGTATAATCAGTTTATCAGCACTGACTTGAATGGCCGATTCAAAAGGCTCACAACCAAGGATTGTACCAGTCCAGATGACAGACAGTTTTCACTTAGTTACTTGGACATGAAAGCCTTTTGCATTCGTGTGTTCTGTAATTCACATGACTAACAACCACTGACATAGTTTTTCCAACTATTGGCAAGGGGGTATGGGAGGGAAATCACACCGGTAGAATATAAAATGTACCTTAGTGGAAAGAAGATCAAATCACCCCAATGTCCGTGGCAACTCTACAGCTGTGTTACAAGCTTGTGATCGGGGCAGCACGAGCGGAAGACCTGCTGCTTTACCGCCCGAGTGCGCTAACGGTCTGCTTGTGTGGCGGCAGTGACGGCGACGACTTGGCCGTCGCACGGCCGCTGAAAACCTGCCGCTCTGCTGCGTTTTTCCTCAGTAAAGCTACGCGTCTCGGCGGGAGAAGGCTTGGAGGGAGGCGTGAGGCCGCATGCAGCATCCAGACAGAGGGGGGAAAGCAGAGATTATATCCCATAAAAGCCGGAGGAAAGGAGGGCCGTCCTGGGGGGAGGGGAGGTACTCTCTGGACTTTGGATTTTCTTTTTCTGACTGCGCTACGAACTTTAAAAAGGAAATACAAAAAGCTTTAATTCAATTCGCATTCAGCAAAAACCAAACATAAGGGGGGAGGGGTGAAAAAAGGGGACAGGCGCTTTTTTTTTTTTTTTTTTTTTTTTAAACGGTCGATTCGATTGGTTGCCGGGCGCGCCACTCAGTTCTCACCTGGTGCTTTCCTTCCAAAATAGCCCATTACATGAGTGTACAGCTCCCTCAGTGGCGCCTCGGCCGGCACTTTGCTCTGCCGCTGTGGGGACACGTGAGCCTTGGGCTTGGAGAGAGCATGTACGACAGATTTATACACCCCGCCCAGCGCCCCCTGCTGCTGCTGCGAGTGACTGCACCCTGCCTCCTGAGACCTGGACCTGGACCGGGGCCGGATGGAGCCGCGGCCGAGCCTGCTGCGCGCCGGCCCCTCCTGCTCCGCCGGGTCCCCGCAGGGGACCTCCGCCGCCCCGCCGTCCCTGGCCTTCTGCCCCGGCGCGGGCCTGGGGTGCTCGGGCCCTGTGGACGGGTGGCTGCTGCTGCTGCTAAAGTGGCTGAGCTTGCGGAGCCTGGTTTTCCAGTGCGCTTCCTTGGCGTCTAAGGGGTTGTGGAACTGCACCGACTCGGTGGAGGGGCGGAAGCTGACGTGCACGCCGCTGTGGCGCTTCTTGGCGCCGGCGCCGCGGACCAGCCGGGGCCTGAAGCCAGCGTGGGGGCGGGGTTCCTGCAGGGGGGCGGGCGAGGGGAGGGGTCCGCTCTCCTGGAGAGCGGCGGTGACGTCCCTGCCCGCAGGGTCCGGCTCGCCCTGGCCTTGGCCCTGGCCGGCGTCCTGCGCGAGCGAAAGGCCGCCCCAGGGGGCCTCGGCGCCGTCCTCCCGAACGTACGGCTGCCCCGCCCCGGCCCGCGGGGCCCAGCGCTCCGGCCCGCCGCACTGCTCCAGGCACTCGTAGAAGCTCTGCTCTGGCTGGTCTAAGCTGTCCTCGTCGGCGGTGGAGTCGGCGCTGCCCCCGTCCCCGGCCTGCGCCCCGCCCTCCTCCTCCTCCTCCTCCTCCGCCCCGCCCTCCTCCCCCCGATGTCTCAGATACTCCCTGAGGGAGGACAGGAGGTCCTCCTCCTCGCCCTCCCCGTCGAGGGCGGGGCAGGGCGGAGGGGCCGCGGGGGGCTGGGCGGAGGGCCCTACCATCTGGCACAGGTGGTCATAGATGCTATCCCCCACCTCCAGGGAGGAAGCCCGGCTGCCCGGGTCGCCCGCGGGGGGGCGGGGCGAGCCGGAGGCGGCGCGAGACGGACTGTCGGGGACAGGAAGTGCACCTTTGACCCGCTCGACGATGAAGGGCTCCATGATGTCGGACGTGCTGCTGCTGCGGGGAAGGTGCTGCTCCTCGCCGGACACGGAGAACACCTCGCAGGGGGGCGTCTCCTCGCTCTGGGAGAAGTGGCGGGTCCGGGGCCCGCGCGGCGCCACCGGGGGGTCCTCCATGTCTGGCGGAAAAACAGACACAAAAGAGCAGCTCGTCGGAGGGGGTTCCGCAGCCAGAGCCCGGGCAGGGGGAGGGGGGGGGGGTCAAAAGCCGATGGGACAGCACAGGCAGACACAAACAACTCAAAAAAAGCAAAAGCAAAAACGAATAAAAACAAAACCAAGCACAAAGCAGCATTCCTCCTTGTATTTTTCACTGCATTATCAGAGAACGGCATATAAAATCATAAACAGACAGGCCTAAAGGTGAGCTACATCCACAGGGGACATAAAGAGAAAAGAAAACGAGTGACATGAATGAACACAACCCTTTTTCACAAAATCCTCCATTTTCTCTCTACCTGCAGTAGACCTCATTGTACAATCGCATGCCATTTCAGGCAATCGATGGCATGAGTTTGCGTGTATGCGCAAATTAAACGAATGGACGCAATTTGCCATATGAAATACTGCAACACGGTAATGGACACCGTCAGGCCCGCAAATTTAGGGCAGAGAGATTGCCCGGGTAACAGATAAAGAGAAGCATCGATGTGGGGATGAATGTGGGGAGGAGTTTAAAACGCAAGAAATCCACAACGAGGCAAACATACAATTTGGCGGCTGAGTTCCAGTCACGTCAGCCAACCAACCACAGGCTTGAGAAAACAAGAAACAAACAAACGTCAGATAAGAAGAAGAGACACACATGCAGGGGTGCAACATCTTT
Organism: Synaphobranchus kaupii; assembly: GCA_029718625.1. Taxonomy (NCBI): domain Eukaryota; kingdom Metazoa; phylum Chordata; class Actinopteri; order Anguilliformes; family Synaphobranchidae; genus Synaphobranchus; species Synaphobranchus kaupii. The sequence continues at coordinate 14,792,484 of CM056390.1, read as the reverse complement.
TGAAGAGACGGGCCTTTTTTTGATGCAAACATCTAATCGCATTCGATGACAAAAAACAGGACTGAAACCAAACACGGATGAACAGAACAGAGGGCTCAGATAAACAGCAGGAGTAGATGGAGAAAGGAGGAGAGGCTATGAGCGAGCGGGGGCCAGAGTGCAGACCGGGGGGTGTTTGGGGGGGGGGGGGGGGTTTTGTGGTGCAGATACAAGCAGAATCGGCTCTACCTGACAGTTCGTCAGCTAGGGGAGCGAGGACAGAGTCAGGCAGGAGGGGATGGAGAGAATGGATCAGGACAGGTGCGCTTTTAGCACTGCGGATAAAGGCCGAAGACAGGATGCTGTCGCCCATGGAGCAGCTTCGCAGGGCTTTGGGACACGAGAACAACACACAGGAAGAGACAGAGAGAGAGAAAGGGGGGGAGAGAGAGAGAGAGAGAGAGAGAGAGAGAAAGAGGGGGAGGGGGAGAGAGAGAGAAAGTAAGGACGGTAACTGCAAGGCAAAGCGGTGACCGTTAGAAGGACAGCAGAGAGGAAACGAAGAGGAGGAAGCCGAAGGCGTGCGGGGGGGGGGCCGTCTGCGCCCCAGCCTCCGTCCTGTCGGCTTTGGGCTTTATTAGGGGCAGCATGAGTCAAAGGTCAAAGGACTGGCCCATCTCTATCCAATGGACAGCATTCTAGAACGGAGGAATTCTTTAGTAACGTCAAATGGAGAAACCTCATTAGATTTTGCTAGAAATAGAACTCATACATGAATAATTAATTTCAACAAGAGTTTAATATTCTGATGTACAATTATAGAGCAGAACATTTGAAAAATTAATGTACCAATCGGGAAGTGAGTGAACGACAATTTTCTAAAAATGTGCTAAAAAGAAACATCTATACATACTACCTCCAGGGCTGACAACAGGATTATTTATTTTCAGGGTCAAAATTTACTTTACATTTAGTTTTCATTCATGGTGTAGTTCTTTCAATAATTTATTATATAACATATTTTCTTGAATATGTTAGTCGAACCAATAGCACCACCTAGCAGGTAGTTTGGAAATCCAAAAATACTGAGAAAGCTGACAAACATAACATTGTTAAATGTCTATTTGACCACAGATGGGCTGAAATCCCTAAAACTGAGAAGTGGGGATCACCTTAACCACCCCCTGTAGAGGATGTTTGCACCGTTCCTGCATGATGGCCTTAGGAATCTCAGCCCTTTCCATTCCTTACTCTTATTGGTCAGGGGGGTCTAAAGTAATCAAATCCAAAGGGATGACCACCAAGGTTCAGACATGACCACATTACAGCAACAGCTACAGAACCGCGTGCATTGGAGACTCACCCACGGTCTTCTGGCGGACGATGCTCCTGGCCTTCTCGATGCCCGGGGAGCCGGCCGTCGTGGCGCTGCGCTGCCTCATGGGAGCCTGGGCTGGCTGGTCACGGCTCCAGCCTTTGGAGAAAGACCTGTCCACCGACAGCTTCTGGCCCTCGTGAACGCCCCCTGGAGGATCCAGGGGGAAAAAAACAAAAAAAACACCCCATGTGATCCGTCAAACAACAACCAGGTTCGGTCCCCGATTCAGACAGTAGAGCCAGTTTAGTTATGGATTGAAATTCTGCACAACCCAGAAGACCCAAGTAAATTCTTCACTCAGAGATCTCAAACTCCAGTCCTGCAGAGCTGCTGTGTTTGAAAGAGTTTGTGGTTTCCAGCCGCAGCCAGTGTAGGCCTCAGAAGCAGTGTGGACTGTTTAGACAAATAATGTCAAATGAAGCACTCAGGGATACTCAAATCTGGCCTTCGAGGCCATTATTAGTGCTGCTTTGTTTTATATCTGGTAGTTGATTGGTTGATGAATGCCACTCATTGGCCAGAGATTTAACTCACCTGTAGTCCCAGGTTTAAATCAAGAGGGGATAAAAAATTAAAACCAGCAGTACTACTGTCCTCGAAGCCAAGATGTGAATATCCCTGACTTAAGTGCTAATTCACACTGAAATCTAGGAGGCGCTTTAATATACCTGCTGAGGAGCAGGCCTCGCGTTGACCATGTGACTACTTACATTGCCCACCTTTGCCCTTATGCTTCTTCTGCTTCTGCTCGCTAAGCTTGTCCAGGGGCAACTCGTTGAGGTCCAGGCTGTAGAGGTTTCGCGCCAGCACCTTGGTGAGGGTTTCCATGGTGAGGGACCACTCGGTGACCAGCTCCTCCCAGCAGGTGAGGGAGGAGAGCACCAGCAGGAGGTCGTCCCACAGCTCCCGGGAGATGTACACGTTCAGGTTCCCTTTGATCCAGGCCACGATCAGAGTCTGAGCGAGAGGACAACACTGTCATTTGACACCCAACGGCTGTGGAGTGTGTGTAAATATCCTTTCAAGTCATACTGTGCGCCTCGAAGCTCGATCACCAGGAGGCCCGAAGCGAAACTACCTGAAAGACGGCTCCCGCCAGTCTCCCGGACAGAGTCATCGTCTTCTTCCCGGGGGGCATGATGGAGGGCGGCCTCTTCATCACACAGTCAGTCACCCGGAGGAGCACGAGCAGGATCTGCTCCCTGTGGACCCAGAGCACTGTGTAAGACAGGCCTCCACACCGAGCTGGGACAGAACAGTGTAAGCTAAGCCTCCACATGGACTGGACCGGACCAGACCAGACCAGAACAGCGTAAGCCAAGCCTCCACATGGCCCGGACCAGAACAGCATAAGCCAAGCCTCCACATGGCCCGGGGCAGAACAGCATAAGCTAAGCCTCCACACGGACCGGACCGGGGCAGAAAAGCCTCTTAGGGCCTCTGTGTGCCTACCATGTTTTCTGGTCCATGGTTTCATGCATGACCAGGCTGCGGTAAATGTTAAGGACCCGCTTGCACATGTCGATGTGCTCCTCCAAGAGGAACTTCACGTCGTTGGCCGGCTCAAGCAGAAACACATTGCAGGAGTTGGTGATGAAAACCTGGAAAGAAACAATGGAATTAGAGCTGCAAGGATCAAAGCGCACCCATCTCCAAAACATGGGATCAGAGACAAAGTAATAACATGGAGCTCACACCAACAGTCCCCAAGTGGGAATACACAGAGAGAGCAGAGAGGGTTATGGGAAATGAGCCGAGGGAGCCCTGAGACACACCTGCAGAGTGGCCTGCACGCCTGCATGCACACTGTACTCCAGTAGCTCGCTCTCCCCCATTTTGTTGAGGGCGCCCTGGTAAGAGGAGTTCCGGGTCCAGCTCGGGTTCCTGGCATGGCCAGAGGGGTCAGCCATGTTCTCCTGAGGTCACAGAGATGACACGCAGTACTTTAAATACATGAACCCACTTTTAACAGACCCTCCTCCTTTGTGACATCACGCCGTTGGGCCCAACCGGATTTGACCCCGCTCACCTCCTCCTTCCCCTTCTCAGCTAAGTGCTCGGCGACAGGGTCGAGGTGGGCGGCGCCGTTGGCGGGGTATAAGCGCTCCTCCTCTGGATCTCTCATGAAGACCGGCTTGTCCTCCTGCGAGATCCACTCCTGGTAGACCCGCACCACCTTCCGCATGGCAGCTGCCTCGCAGATGGGCAACAGGAAGGCCTGCGGGCACCATCACGTAAAGTCACTCAGCGCGCCTCCCTCTACTACGGCTAAGTAAGCCGACCCTCAGATCAAACCTGCTACAGTGCCAAGCCTACTACAGGACATCCACCCGCAGATCAATACTATTAATGCAATTCAATCCCCTTTTATTTGTACTGCACTTTTTACAGAGGCACTGTCACAAGGACACTTTATAGTGGAAATAGAAAATAAAAAAAATAAAATGTATAACCAATGCAATATGTTTGGTTAAAACACAATGAGCCAATGGCGCCTTTTATGTCTGTATTCCTTTCAATGCTGGTGCCTTTCAGTATCATATACTTACGTGTCCTATGGCTGTAAAATGTCAATATTTTTTGGTAAGTGACAATGTTCTACATTATGACGACTGGCCCCCAGCACAGCCCCGTTTACAAGACGGCGAGGGGAGGGCGTGGCGGGCTCGGCCCTACCTGGCGGAAGACCTCGGTGATGAAGTTGACGTTGGTCCTGGAGGAGCAGAAGACCTTGCGCACCACCTCGATGTCGGTGAGGTGCTCCTCGTCCACGCTGCACAGGCTGGAGGAGCTGGGCTCCCTCTCCGTCAGCGTGCTGGTGTTGGAGTGCGACTGCTCCGGCTCGGCGCCCCCGTCCAGGGCCTCCGGCCGGGGGCCCAACTCCTCCCGCGCGGCCAGCCCTGCCGCCGCTTTCTGAAAGCGCAGAGCACAGACCCCCGCCATCACTTCATCAACCCGCACCAGGGCCCACCTGCCAATCTACACAACTCCAATAGGGACTGCTGTGATAGAACTATGCTACACCATTACCGCGCAGAGGCTCCCTGGGTTACTCATCGTTTACATGCACTTTGCTGTAGCACTTCAGAAGCCTACACATGCATAGGGCCAGGCGATATACCGGAACGATAATTATCGAATGCAATAACGGCCATCGTTATTGCCTTTCTTTTTGTCTTTTTTCCCTTAATCATACCTGATGCGGTAGTAATCACCCAAACGTCCGAGGCCACGTGAAATGGTTCCCGAGAAACAACGTCACTAGTCATATATTGGGTGTTGATAAGACGACCAATCAGCACCAAGGATATACAGCTTCCACACATCACATGATCACATGGAAGCCTTGCTGCTGATTGGCTGTCTTATCAACACCCAATAGATATCAATGGTCATGTTTTTCTCCGGAAGCATTTCACATGGCCTCTGTTTGGGCGATTACTACCGCATCAGGTATAATTCAAGAAAAATAAAGACAAAAAGAGGCAATACCCCACATGGTGGCGATGGCCATTATTGCAATCGATAATTATCGCTGCGGTATATCGCCCACAGCCCTACGCATACAAAGGCCCGACTTTTACACACTATTAATGCAAATGAATAGCTGAGAGATGAAGGTGCAGCATTAGGCTCAAGCAGTGGATAAGGGCGGGGTCAGACACCGGTACCTGTACTCAGGCCCTCTGACTCTGGGCCCTGCCGCCCTACCTGGATGTTCTTTGGCACGTTCTCTCCGTCCACCCCGGGGATGTGCGTCCCCGTGTTGGACCGTGGCTCCAGCCAGAAGGACACCAGCCAGCGGATGAAGATGACGCGGGCGTTCAGGAACATCTCTTTAGTGCAATAGATGGGTTCATTGGTCTCTGCGTCTCTCTTTACGACGACGTAATGAGGCTTTGGTCTCATGTGGGGAACCTCTGTGGGGGAATGACGGCACATCGCAAATTACGACCGCGGAATGTGTGAACGCAAGTAATCCTGAAAAAAGAATAACCCTACAGTTATTTATTTAAATGTTAGACACACTCGAAAATGGCACAATACCATTATGGCCATATTCTTGGCCCAAAATAAAGCATGAATCAATTTAACGGCTTGCGTCAGAAACTAAAAGAACAGCGAAGCCTTTACGCCCCATTTCCAATGTGGCATGTGCTACTAATTTTGCCAGTTAGCCAATCACAGAACTACTTGGCGATGGTTTCACACAGCACAGGGAAACACACTGGCACCAGCTGAGTCCTTATTTTGTCTGCTCGGCCTCAGTGGAGGAAGACAGCTCTGTCATTGCAGATGGTGGAAGGTCACTGTTGACACAGTTACTTTGTATTAATCACTTGCTATTCGAGTAGTATTTACGACAGGGCCAAATGATCTGGAGTCCTGAAAGGAACGGTGTGTATTTCGGTCTCCTACTCTCAGTTTTTTCTGTATTTAAATATAGGCATTCTAGACATGGAACATGACTGAAATAATTGTATTAGAACACAGAGCAGAAACCACCGTAACCCAGAGGCTGTCAATACTAATATCAGAGTACCTTTGAAGGAATAACATTCATAGATTTTCCACTAAATACTCATTACAATACAGTAAAAAAATGCAGGGAAGATGCATCTTCCCCTTTCCAATTTAAAGCAGTACTTAGATTTTAAAACAGGTCATTATAAAATCAACTACTGCGTGTGAGGAGGAAATAGAAGTGATTCTTAATTCAGGTTTTTGGAGGAAGTTCACTGAACTGAAATATGAGACTAAACAAAAAAAACAATTTTTAAAAAAGGTAAGCCAATCTATTCATGTGTGAAAATGACCTTTTCCATTCTAAAATAGGTCACACAACCCTGCAGTAAAAAACACATAAAAGTGCTCTTTCTGAATTAAAAGCCAAAGGGCCCAATTGTTTAAAAAAACTAAATAGTGTGCACACATTAAACTTTTACAGTCCTCCCAACCTTGTCCACAATTCATTATCTTTTAACGCACACTGCATTCAAATATGCACCGCCAGCACAGTGCAACTAAGGAGCAACCTCAGGAGCTAGGAGTTTGCACTTTCCTGAGACCAAGAGAACATCTGAATGTTCAACATCGTAATGCGGAAACATGATTATACAACGCTGATTATACGCTTCAGTTGTTAATGAAAAAAAAAAAACTGGCTGAGGCAGTGCTAGATGATCACTGGTTCATCCGGTTTCTTTCCTGAATCATGGCCTAAGACAAATCAGTAGGTCTGGGCAATCATAAAGATCCTAAGAGTATGCTTAGGACTTCAGAAAATCCCTAATGACATCCCCCAATTTTTTCAAACACAGAATCTACAGTGTGTTATGATTACACTGAAAGGCAATACAACAACGCACATTACGGTATTCCCGCCAATGAGGAGCATGACAAGTCATGGAAAAGAGCATGTATGGGCAAAAGTGGTGCAATAAACATTTTTTAATTAGATTACCCTTTCTAATCATTTGCAGGCCTATTTAAGGGCCAATGCTTGTATGGTTAATCTAAGTATGCGCAAAGTCACAAATCGATACTGCTGCATTACAGTAATATTTTCTACTGCCAAATAAGGTAGCCGGCATCACACAGTCCAGCCTTTGGTTTGACAATGGCTGGGATTCAATCAACATTTGTCCTGAACAAAAAAATAAAAATAAAAATCAACTGCATTCAAATGCAAGCCAAAGCGAAGGCCAATTGTTGACTGAAACCTGGCCAACGTCAATATTTGCTATTTTTGAGAGCACACTGAAGTCCTGAAAGCTGAAAGGCATTTCCAAATGCCTTTGACAAAAGTTCCTGAGGTAACAGGAAGCTGATCATTCCCACAAAGTTTTACTTTGAATGCCGTGGATATAAGAATCAAATAGATCTTAGTCTTAGAGAAGTTATTTTGGACAAACATGACATGATGCCTCCATCAATACAGTTTCCCGAGGGCCACCTCTGGACAACAGAACTTCCATAAAAAACACCACTGAACACAGGAGCACCACCAACAGTCTCTAGGAGATAAAGGTACGGTCCATACAATCTTAGGGCCTAAAATTAGCATGTATGCATTCATTCATACTGCATGGACTATTTTAAAAATACAAAGGCACAGGTGTTTGGACGCAGGCTTATAGCGGTCTTACCCAGTAGGGGACTGTACAAACTGGTCTCCTTGGAAAAGTTGGGAAAGATATGGGGAAGATAATACTTCTTGAAGTTTCCAAACAGAAAAGCAAAGCCCTTTTCGTGATTTTCCTTGCATTTCCATTCCAGACTCTTTGCCTGCAACACACAACACGACAGGAGCGTAAACTTTATTTATGAAGCATGTGACTCAAGCATTTTGGTTTTCATTTTCATATTTTATCGGGAACTAAACAGCCACTCTGTTGTGACGTGTCCGCAGTACAAACATGGCGGCAGGGCATTAAATATTCTGGAAGATTTTTAAAAAGCATCCAAAAATGAAACCCGATCGAGTGGGCAGCGCCAACTTTGAGCCAGGCTTTGTCAGCTAGCACATGCGAGCCGCGGCATGCAGACTGGGGTTGTTTGCAGGGGCTCGCCGCGGATGCATCGCAGCAAGGCACATTAGTCGTGTTAGTCAAAATAAATGTGTACCTGGTTTACCATGTATTTCAAAAGTGCTTCTAAGAAATAGCCCGTGAGGTCTTCCTGCCCTTTATCCCCAGACTGAGGGGGAACTAGAGGACTGATTTCCTCTGGAGTAACTTGTGCTGCGGGGACAAGAGAGAACACATGGACGTCACGACAAGAGAAACAATGCCAGTTATACATCACGCACTTCCACAAACCAAGATCGGGAACTATGAAATGTATCCACTTCCTGCAAAGAAACAATGAAACACTTGCCAACAATAAACAGGACATTTCCGCTTGTTTTATCAAGGCAACGGAATATAAACATACTTCTTCCCTGTCCTGTTCTTTTAACAGACCTTCCCAATTATGACTCAAAGCAGAGAATAGAGCTGAAGAGGACAAAGGCCTAGCTTCCCCCAAAGAATTCACCTCACAAGCATCACTGGACATGTACATGTAATTTGAGCTTCATTCTAAGAAAAACAAACGTCAGTTTCAATGAAGGTGCTTGGCTGAAAAAACCAAGTACAAACCAACTCAATGTAAGCTATACTTGTTTAGTCAATCACAGGGTATGAAATAAACTTTTTCACCCACTGGCCAGAGTGGCTTGTGGATTCTAAAAATAACCAGCCATTTTCAACATTTTACGAGCCACATTACCTTTTTCGATGTAACAGAACCTGGTTGGTTACCGGCCAATGTGGCTGCTAGAGTAAAAATCTTACCAGCCACAATCTAAATTTTACCAGCATTTGCTGGTGCCTGGTGTCAATTTCACACCCATGGTCATTCATGTAAAAACTGGGCCTGTGTTTTAGTTCTCTCTCTAGGTTCTGCTTAAACAGTTTCTAATCTCCACAGAGCAAGGCCCCGGGCGCAGGTTGAGGGGTGGGTGAAAAAGGGGGTCGGGGGCAGGTGGGACACTGACTCTCCTGGAGGCTGAGCGGAGGGTTGACCAGGTTGTCCAAGGTGCGGGGGCCGTGCTCCGAGTGTGGGGCGGGGAACCCGGGGATGAGACAGGCGAAGATCCAAAGCTGCTCGCGAAGACAGTTGGTCTGCAAGGCCTGCATCCACAGGAGGAAGAGGCGCACGCCTTCCCGCCGAATCTGCAGTGCATTCAACAAACCTTTTACACCTACCGTTTCAATGCCTCTACCATCCTCAGCCTTTACCAAAGAAAGACAGTCCTACCAACACATACTTTCATACCTTCAAACTGAGTTCACCCAATACATTTTGAAAAACACCAACAGGATTACCAAATATTGAATCAACTGTGTACCAGCTCATCTGTAAACAGCTCATCTGGAGAGACAGTTATTACTATGAAAGACCAAACAAAGACACACCTTTAAGGAGTTTCCAGTGTGAAGTAGCTTCTTTAGGATTAGCCCTGTGTGATGACAGAGTGGAAGGGACGGTTACGTAAGCCAATATCGAGCAAACTCAGGAGGGCTGGGAATGGAACATAGCCATACATGTCAGAGTTCTCGGTCAGACCCGGGTAAAGCTTGGCCCCAGGTCCTTGGCATTCTCTGTATCGCTCTTGGTGGCCCTTGTATCCGACGGCAACGGAACTCAGTGCAGTGGAAAAGGAGGGACCACCTTGGACTGAAGCAGTGGGCCAACAGGACCGCTCCCAGAGAATTCCCCTCTCCACATACACTCAAACCATTAAAGATTCATTGACCGTATGACCGAGATATTAATTTTAATGGGCCCAAAGGAACGCGCCCTTGTACGTTTCAGGGCCACATAAATTAGAGATGTGAAAGTGCTCTTGGAACTGCCACATCTTCTGTGAGGCGTGAGCCTCATACTGAACCACGGAAAATGCCACAGTGACTCAGACGGACATGTTCAATATAACGCAGCTAAACACACGTATCTACAGCAAACAATGCAACTGAAGCGTTATGAAGTAGACGAAGTGTCAAACCAACAGGCGATGACAAATACCGCCCTATCCCTCCCACCTCCATTACACACAAACTACTTAAACAAGGACTGAACCGGCCCAGTTTAACGGCTTCAGCCACTTGTGGTAAAATATTGCGACTGCAGACTCAGCGCTAATTCTTTCAGCGGCAATAAATATGTGACAAAGTAAATTACATAAATGAGCAAAACAAATCAAAAGCACGCTCATGAACACATTTGTCAGGTATAGTTACCAATGCTGTGGAACTGCCATCGCCCCTGTATTCGCTCAGGCAGAAGCTGTAATATTTTCTGCAAATGAAAGCAAAACATTTTTGTTTGCAGAATGAGGATAGTTGTGTTTCATTGTAAACATATTCACCGATGGATACAGGTACCTTTCTTTATCAATCTTTTTTTTTTTACTATAACACAAAAAGTTCTATAATACAGCAAACAGTGTCATTGGCTACGCTGAGACACAATAAAAAAATTAAAAAAAACACATAACAGTGACCATGAAGAACAAAAAGTGCAGAGACTTCCTGTGTTCTGTGTACTGCAGTCCATGACTGAACAAAAAAGCACAGGAGCATATATCAGTTAAGAGAAAACAACATACAGCAGTCTATGACCAACTATGAACAAGAGCAGAGGATTCTGGGAGAGCCGAGACACTCCCTTTTCCCATTTCCTGGTTTGTGTTTTCCAAAAGAACAGGTATGGTGAAACGCAAACATATGAGATCATGCCAGTAAGGTCAGTGATTCACAGGCTTTTGAACCCATTCAAAAAATAACAATGTGTTAACTCCAGTAAAAGATAATAGGGGAACTGTACCCTGAAAAAACATTTTTTTTTGGGCAAACTTTTCTTTTGATCTGTCCACCGGTCAAAAAACATGGCTATTACAGCATAACAATCTTCTAGATATCACCCATCCTGAAAAAATCTCTGTGGCAACCACATGCGCTAATGAGAAGCGATGCATGGCTGAGTGGATGTAGGATATTTACATAACCAACACTTTTTAAAATATGACTTGTTAACCTTCGCAGAGAAGGGATCAATGATACACAACACCGTCAAATCAGAGATTGGCTTCCAATTAAAAATAATGAATGCACAGTGAGGCTAGCTGCAAGCTAAATGTATGTTCTCTGGATTACTGTCCTCTGTAATAAACAACACCAGTCTCTGCTGATTGGGCTGACGGGTAAACGGCCTATAAAAACACTACAAGTCCGAGAGCATGTGGTCCACAGCACGTGGCCCAAGGTCTCCTGGTAGGGGTTTGTAAAATAAATGCCCCCCCCCCCCCCCCCCCCCCGTAGCTCGAAAGCTGCCACAGAGCTGCAGTGCTTTTTCCCCGCGCCCAGCACCAGAGCAGGAATTGTCCTTTATCTTCTGCCTCTATAAATACCACACAGGGCTGCTTCACCTTCTCTGGTTAAACAGGAAACAGGAGCCCAACCGCGTGGATCTAAATCCAGGCTCCGGCAGGCAGGGCGTGTGGGAACATCGAACGGTACAGGAGACGTATTCCGGCTGCCTTCTGCCCCACGATATTACCACGTCGTTCGGCTGGGGCTCAGATGTTTTAAACACGGGGCTCTCGGGAGGGCGCGCTGCGGCGCTGTGCACGAGGAGGCAGGTCCACGTTTGCACCCAAAGGTAAAAAGGCTGGGAGGTTGGGAGTTCTTACCTCAAATATAAAAAGAATGGAGTCCAGCTCTTCCCTTTGCGACTTGTGACCTGCAAGGAGGTGGTGAGGTGGAACGTTAAAAACAACTTCACTACTTGCATGTAAAAAAAAAAAAAAGAAAGTCATTCTATTATGCTAAACAAATTTTTTTTGGTGACCTCCATCTGTGAAACCACCGTAGCAAAAGTGTACGTTTATTCGTTTATGAATAAGGTTATTATTCAAATGCTTACAGAAACTCAATGGTAGAGAAAAGTTTAAAAATAGTGTTGTTGGCTGGGCTTGTGAACTAACAGCACAAGGCCAAAGGGACCAGTCGTTCTGAGAAACCAGTAGAGAATAACTAGCCGCAGGCAGAGCAAGCGGTTTCACAGTGTTCAACCACCAATTAGAAGGCTCAAATAAAGGACGAACATTTGTTAAAAAAAATGGTGTGCAAATCATCTCTTTGCACATTCTCCAATGATTATTATCATGACTTAAAATGTACAGTTGGCCATGGCAATTTTGATTACAGTTTTTCACTGTGAAATTTGCAGTGTCTGCACATCCCAAGCATACCACATCACAACGTGAAAAGAATCACACACAATGCACATAATTACACATATTCTTGGGATACAAAACGGGGACAGTTAAATGGATTACGCTGTGCAGATAAGTGTAACAAATAACTGCTTATACGACACAACACTTAAAACCTTCATCTCTACAGAAGGCCACATTGCTGACTGGATAAGGTAGCTTTGTCTCGCTTTCCAGGAGAAATTAAATGGGAATTACAAACATTTGAAACACTTTGTATTAGTAAGGAGAGGCAACCTGAATAACAAGCTGTTTTTAAATGCACAGGCCAAAAGGAGACGGGTAAATGGCAAACATTTTTAATTATTTAATGTTTCGGTATCTTTGATGGAAATCACCGCAAAAAACACAGTCTGTAGTGCAATTAATCTTTAATGTGGATGTTCTCGCACAGCCACTGATGATGCATTTCCTATATCTTCATACTGTAACCGAAACATCTGCCTTTTTACAATTACATCAGCCCTCCCAAACACTTTCCCACGCATGAGCCCACTTCACAGCCACCCCCCCCAAACACTCAGTATGGAGCAGCTGCTGAATAATTACTCTCAATTTAAAACATGCACAGGCTTGTAATGCTGATTATTTCTAGCCAGTAAAAAAAAAAAAAAAAGTTTTTTTTTTTTTTTTTAAATCTATGACATTACTGTAAATATTATTAATTCCATACATTCCTAACATTGTTGTTAAACCTGAGGATTTGGATTTGAGACACCCCATTTTGAAATGCATTCCTAACTTAAAACTGCACAATTAATGATCAAATATGCAGACACACCCCACTTCACAATACCAATGCAATATCTAAAACGGGGAGTTAAATGAACAGATATGCACAACCTGCTGTTCTCAAACGGCTGATCTCTAAATTTTGTGTGAATGACTTTTCCACATAAAAATTGCAGTTTTGAGTTTTTCCCAGTGGTTTATTATTTATCTGCTGGCAGCCAAGATGGCAGGAGTCAAAGTACAATCCCCAAAGGACTGTGCTTTGAGCCATCAAAGTAGAATGTTCCAGAAAGGATGGGGCACAAAGTGTTCTCATCATTTCTTAACACAGTTTACAAACGAAGGAAGAACAAACCATACCTTTTTGTTTCAGGCTGACTTCGATTGTGACAAAATTTTCAAAGAACACATAATAGATATGGGAGTAGTTCTGGTCAAAGAAATGCTTCAGGTCAACCGACTCGGCATTCTCTGTAAGGGAGAAAGCAGAGGCAGGTATTCAAGTTTCAACTTCTTCAACACTTGGTAGTCAAACACAAAAAACTGCTAACCAAGTGAGCCACTTGGTTCTGGAAAACAAAAAACTTTCACAAAGTTGTTTTTCTTTCAGAGAATAAAGCCTAAAGGTTTGCGCGTGAATATAACTTGAAACATATGAACAGAGGTTATCACATTTTCAATTCCGTCTCCTGAAGGACATCAGTAAGATCACAAGATGACTGGCATGTGCCCTATAATGTCAAAAATAGGTAAACTTAAAAAATGTGGGTAACATAATTCCCTCCTTCCACATCTTCAAAAAACACTTTCAGAGGACAAGCGAAGACCATGCCAGCACATTTGTTCCTCCGTAAGGTCACGTATTGCAACCAATTTTGTGATTTAGAGAGGAATAATATGTGACTTGAAGGCTACAAATCACACTCGGCCTAGTGTGAAATGTTATAGTGATGTTACACTAAGTCTGAACAAGTAGCTTCAGTGAGTGTCAAAATCAAGCCCATAATGGAGTCTGACAGAATATAATGGTTCGGCCCTGCAGTGTCTCTATTTTAAAGAGCCTCCCAGCTGTCACGGTTTTACTTGCTATTCCAGAAACAACAACAGTATGCGAATGAAGAAGCTGAGAAAAACGTAGAAGTGTAACAAATGAGGCGGAAGTGTAGGCCACTAACACTGGAACCACTGCCTCTTCCAACCTCTCGTTCCCAAATAGGTCATTACAAGAGTAGGGACCAAGACACAACACTGGACCTAGTTAGCAGACACAAAGAGGCAATTGGGAAAAGGTTTGAAAGTCAGGCAATACAGGGAAAGCCTTTAATACACAGGAGGAGTGTGGAGGCTGGGCTGCTACGCTAGCACTTTTCTGACTGATGGTTCTGTCATGTTTAATCGGGCCCCGTGCTCCTCCGCGGACCTTCTGGGGCCCGGTCTGCCAGCGTCCATCATTCATAGGGCCCGTCTCAGCTTCCAGCCCCCGCGACGTATCTCAGCACAGCGATGGGATAAATGCAGCCAGTCTCCCCCGCGCAACCCGCCTTCAGACGTCATATAAACTGCTTACATTACATTCTGTCATTGTGACCTCTCCTCCATTATTGGACAGTCTTTTCACGTTAAGTGGACCTTGCCTTACTTCTCGTCTTGTTTAAGTCGAACCTGTCGAAAGATGCGAAACTAAAGAGAGGCCGGATATTCCGTATGAAAAGCCACGAGAGTACACTGGAAAGCACAATGAATTTTCAAACCACTTTTTGTCCACGATGAATCTGTCAACATAAAGTACTTTAAACCATTCAATTCATTCGCATGAAAATCATGACAGACAAACATGAATGCAGGGCAAGTGCTATGTTACCAGGTATATACTTGAACTGCTTGTACAGCAGCATAAAGTAGCATTAGAGTAGACCACACCCATTCAACTTCAGTTCACATTGAGTATATTCTGCATCTAGCTTAATGACCAATGCTACCTTTGGAAAATAATTAAGAGTACAGCAACATATTTAATACATTTTCAATCCTCATCTCTGCTGCCCATTTGAAGTGTGCTTTGTCAGAACTCCAGTCTCAAATAGTGGCTAAAGAAAGGACCTGTTGATTACAATGCTTATTCATGTTTAAAAGTAGCCTATTCGTTTCCCAAAATAGAACACAAGCATATTCCACGATCAGATGGTAGGCAACAACCTACTGAAAACACACAGAAGTTGTGTTTCCTTTTGTAGTTGTTTATAAAGTCCTCACTGCAAAATATATTGGGGGGCTGTTCGTGTTCTTTTCATCGCAAAGGAACGCTGCTTTTTAAGAGGAGACCTTCCTGCCACACAGACCACAGAGAATGGCTTTCACAACACAGTGGACTGACTGCTAAACAGAAAACTCTAGTTGTAAACACTGCCTTAAATATCATACAGTGACGCACCCAGAGTGCTACTGTGCACCACTACAGTTTGAACCAATGCACTTCTCAATTACTCACACTCAGTTAAGATTGTGTACCCTGCTAGTATATATTCTAGTACCGGATAAAGCACAGTTACAAAAATGGACCACAGTTTGACATTTTGCAAGATTCATCCACAGGCAAAGCTGTTTCGAGACAGTCATCAAAATCTGGATGTCAAGCAAATTAAAATAAAGTAATAAATATATATATTTTTTTTTTTTTTAAACCTGTAACCTACTCCACTGTGTATTTCACTATAAAAATATAATGAAATACACAATACACAATCTGACTAATGGATGGATACTGTCAGCGCAGCCAAATTTAGGTTAGCCTTTGCTTAACACATATTTTAATAAGTCATAGGTTTAAACCATTATCGGATTGTCTATCATCAACATTTATGGTCCTACTTATCTTTCATTTATGATTTATGTAGCCTAGGTTTCTCATTGTAAAACACAGAATAGCCAAGTCAAGTGGTACTTCATTATCCTATTTAAGGGACGTTTATTTGGTTACCATTTCTATGGATAAAAAATAATCACAATACACAAAATATATGAAGTATAAAACAAGCACGTCAACACAACGGCACTAATTTATTCTCAACCTCACGGCTGCTGAAATGAACACATCCCCATATCCCCTTGTGTGTATCGCCTACTCCCCATTGACTCTTGTTGCACACTTTGGTGTGTAGTGGGTGCTTAACATTGCCAAGGATGTAGCACAGGATACTGCACATTAGATTTTGGTACAGCTCAGACGCAGTCCAAACAGCTCATTCTAGTTAGTTTTTTGTCTTATTTTTGCATATTATCAAAAGCAAAAATGAGTTCGAAGTAATGCCAGAGCTTGCACAGCACCCCAGTTGCCACTGTGCTCATGCAGTAATGTTTTTTCCACAAACACCCCCAACTTGGTGATTTCCATCATAGCTCACGATCCCCTACAGACTCAGTAAGCAAGGCACGCCCATTAGTTTCACCGAGTGAATTTCCTCTCTTATGTCCTCGGTTGCCTCAATTACCTCAAAGTGCAATACTTACCGCAGTAGCAAGCAGGAGGCAGAAATGGAAATGTCATGTTGCCTTGTGTTTTTAAGCACTTGCACACCGACAAGCCTAATGCATGCCACTAAACCGTCCTCTCATTAGACTATATGTTTGGAACCATTTAAAAGGTCTCTGTTAATTACAGGCTTACGTCACTCAATCTACAAAATGTGGTAGAGCCTGTATATTATGTTTAATTTGACACCAAAGACACTGTATTGTGGGCTTCTAATAAACCCCATCACTGCCTTAGAGTCTTGCAGGAGTCTTGCTCTCCGTTTCCTCAACAATCACAAAGGGACTATGGGAACAGGATGTCTGGGAACTGCGTTGAGCACAATACAGGAAACAGGTTTATTTGATGGGGCAGAAATTTTACAGCACCAGTTGCTGTAGCCATGTTTCACTGGCCAAACAAAACACTGATATTGTAGCCCCAGCGCTAAAGTAATGTCCAATCGACCCGTACTTTATACTCATTGAAATATGTTGCTATAAACGTTGAAGCAACACATACGGTATGTAGGTGGGCCTTGAGGCTTTCAATTGTGCACTCTAGCCCTTTGGTATTAGACTGCAATTCTTCTGTTGGACCTTCCTGACAGACCCCAAAGGAAATGGCTGTTTGCTAGTGCTGCAGCTCACATAAGTTACACTCAATACTACCAACCCATGTTTACAATTCAAATTTCCTTGTTAATAATATTCAGTGGACAAAGCAGTCAGTCCAAAAAAACTTGCTTTGGCCATTTTTCCGTCGTCCATAATTGAAAATGTGCTATAGTCAAAAACAGAAAGATAGATAAGACAAAAACCTCACAGTGAGTCAGACTTTAGAAAGTGGTGTGTAGTGAGTATGCTCAGCCTAAAAGTGTTCACGAAGTTAATTTCAATGTATGCAATGGTAAACGGCTTAGGGTTAAGCCCTTATGGAAATGTAATATACTGCAGTATATTTTAAATATACCCTGCAAATGGTCGGTTTTCTTTATTTTTAAGGAACAAAAATAACGCACAGGGCACAATTTGTCTCCAGCAGCAACGTTAACCAGCGACCTGCACTACAGTGGCAGCTAAATCTAACCTAACGTTACCGGGCTCGTAATCACAACATAGAAAGCTAGCTAGCAACAACATTACATCTCTCCAGCTATATAAAGTCAGTGTTAAGTTAACGAAATTGAATACTCAGCTAACAGTTACATGCCGACTACTACTAGCGAGCAAGCCTGAAATTGTTATGCTACGTTACGCACATTGTATCTATCGATATGTAGCTATTGGAAACGTAACAGGCAGCATCGCAACATCGGTGACATTTATGTGCAGTCAACAAACAACAGATCTGAATACCTTTTTAAAAAACTATTCCATAAAGCATATGATGTTAAAATATAGCTGCAGTTCCACCACCCTTGGTCAGAGATTGCAGATGGATAATGAAGTGCTATTGCTACCTAGCTAGCCAAGCAATGTTAGCTGATGAGCCAGCTAGCTAATAATATAACGTTATCTACAGAGAGATCGCTAGCTATTATGCATTATAGAACTCACCGATCACGATTCGCAGATGTTTCAGGCGGGTGAACACATCTTTTTTTGGATCCAACACTTTCTGTGTTGATTTTTTGACGTCCCCATGAGGCTTTTTTGAAAACATTCCGAAAGCGAGAAGGAATTGAGAGGAGGGCGCAAACCCTTGCCTTGCCTTGCCTTGCCTTGCCTTGTTAGCTAGCTAATCTTCAATATGAATTATAGCTAGCTAGCTAACTAGCTAACTCGCTACAGGTCTGGGTCCGTTAACATTAGAGGTTGTACGAATTCACAGGCCTCTGTATATAATAAAATGAAAATAAATAAATAAAACGTTCGGAGAGGTGTGCATTTTGCAGAAAATCACATCTGAAACGGAGCTATCTGCCCAGGACGGCACTCAACACACCTCTCTCCCAAAAACAGAATAAATCTGAAAACATGGCGGATTCGGAAGAAGAAAAACAACTTAATGGAAAGCAGAGCAATTCAACGCAGCAAGTAACTTAGCAAAAATCTTTTGAGGACGAAATACCTACCGTTAGTTAGCAAAGTAACGATACTAAATGTCTTCCAAAACTTCTTAAAACAAAATGTAAAACAAGAAAATCTTTTTTTTAATTTATTTTTACTTACAAACACGATTACAACACAAAGACATCCTGCTGGCTAACGTTAAGTTACTAAGTATTCATAGACAGCGGGCAAGAAGCTATGAAGTGATTCATTAGTTATTTAGGGGCTGTCAAATTACAAGGGTAAATGCCCCTTGGTTCCAATTATGACAGACACAGTTGCATTTCTTAGATTTAATTAACTAATGTTAGCTAGCTGGCTGTATGTGAACACCAACAGAGTATTTATAACAATAATAATAATTATTATTATTATTATTGTGAAGTAATGCATTGCTTATTTTGTAAGAGTACACTTGTGTGTTATTTATCTTGGATATTTAACTAAGGAGTTCACCTGTTTTGTGGAAAGAAATTTGAGCGGATTGTTCATTTGGTTAGGAGCTGCACAGCTCCAGTATATTTCCCTCGGCAATCGATTACAAGGTCTTGTAAAATGTGTTCTCGGATGGTAAACGAACTGAAATACATGCATGTTTATGGAAATGTAGTTCAACCGCTCCCTATGACGGTTGTTTCAGATCAGAGCCGTTAAACACAAAAACTACAATTCCCATACAAATCAAGTAAAAGCTAATTCCGCGCCAGTCAACCATTCTCTAACGATTCTATTCTAGGTTATGGTTTTTGCTGGGTACGAAAAACTATTAGCTCCGTTTTCAGTAGCAGACGATACTTTCTAAGAGTACATTTGGAGCAAAATAACCGATAGCTTAAAACTTACATTAGCAGCTAGCTACTTAGCTAGGTTTCTTTCCAGCTAGTGCCAACTAACATTACCAACTGTTCTTTTTTTACCGTGATACTCACACGAGGATAACGTTACTGGCTAGCTACCTTACTAGCAAGCTAGCACTAGACTAGCTACTTTTCATTTGTTCTGCTAATCTAACTAGCTAACTGGCGATAAACTGACCAGCCACATTAATTAGCTAGTTAATTGATGTGGTTTGGCTGAATTTTGATACAGCGCAATGCCGGTTCACTCCCGTGAAAAGAAAGAAAGTAACCATGAGGACATGGAGGTTGATTATCCGGAGCAAGAGGGAAGCAGCTCCGACGAGGAGGACACCGAAAGCTCGTCCGTTTCTGAAGATGGAGACAGTTCAGGTAACTCGATGTCATCATTATTTTTCATTTTGATATGAGAAGAAAAGTTACAGAGGCCAATGTGACTTTCAGTGAACTGCGACTGAATTTAGGTTTTCAGTTGATTGCATGGTATGGGCGGATAATATGGTGCCGGCTGACACAATGATAGCTTGCTTGCTAACACTGAATTGCTTGCAATTTCAGTAAGTTGACTTCATCATGGTGAATGTTAGCTACATAGCAAATCTCCAAGACAAAACCGTTTGTAGTTTGCATACATATTTCAGTAAGGTTATTTCAAGCACAGCGATGTGTACCATGCGATATATCCAACCAGCTGGGTAGGCATTGGCATTGCTAACTACTGATTTGATATAACGTTAGGCAGTTCTTAAAACTTGCCTCCATCCCTCGATTGTGATGGACACTAATGCTCAAATATCAGCTGTACATTTGGGGATTTCATGAGAAATTATATTTGAAAGTCTACATTTCTTAAGCAGTGGTGCAGAAAAGTAATGCTGAATGTTGTTACTCTCATAGAGATGGACGATGAGGATTGCGAAAGGAGGAGAGTGGAATGCTTAGACGAAATGGTCAACCTCGAGAAACAGTTCACAGATCTCAAAGACCAGTAAGATGTTGTTGTTTTTGTTCTTTACTTTCTTGTTTTGTGTTTTAAAAAATAGTTTTTTTTCAGTGACATTTTTTGACATACTTTTGGCGGTTTTGTTTTTGCCAGGCTCTATAAGGAAAGGCTGAGTCAGGTGGATGCGAAGCTGCAGGAGGTAATCGCAGGGAAGGCACCAGAGTACTTGGAGCCCTTAGCCAACCTGCAGGAGAACATGCAGATCAGGACCAAGGTTGCAGGTAAGCCCTATTCTTAAGAATGCTGTCAATGTCACTTTTGTGCACCTTTTGTTTTTCATCGCACACAAACGAGGAAGACTACAGCTCGCTTAAATTAGGTCCGACTAATGCATTCATGTTTCATGCTATGACATGCTAGAACAAATCAAATGAGTAGAAATGGGGAAACCACTTGCCGTGTCGTTCATTCCGTAATTGCATTACATTACTGAACTCAATAGAGAACACATTTGCTAGTGGAATGAGAAGTGTTTTCCTGATGCATTCTTGATGTTTTGCTTCAAAGTAACTAGCGTCATGATTTCATCCAATGTCACTTTTAGGAATTTATCGGGAGCTGTGCTTGGAGTCTGTGAAGAACAAGTATGACTGTGAGATCCAAGCTGCGTTCCAGCACTGGGAGGTGAGCATGTCCACAGGTGGGAAATCCACCGGACTGACTTCAGTCCTCATTTATCCCCCAACATGTGACTGTGCTTTTTCTATACAGCACATTGTTTATTGTCTCCAGTTAATCACTTGCTGCTTCATGTTGGCCCCATTTGTTTATTTATTTCTGTACTGTTGTTCTTAGAGTGAGAAGCTGCTCCTGTTTGACACTGTGCAGAGTGAGCTAGAGGAAAAGATAAGACGCCTGGAGGAAGACCGCCACAGCATCGACATCACGTCAGGTATATTATAGTTATTATTATTATTGTAGAATAGATTGCTGAAGCATTGCGCAATATCATAAAATGACCACCAGTTTGTCTCTGTAATCTGACCTGCAGGGATTAAAACTTGTATTGTTATTCTCCAGGGGTCCCTGTAGGCACTTGAATGACACTTTCAAATGACAGTTTATAATAGTATTTAGAATAGAATTGTAGCATAGCTGATTTACCCACAGCTTACTGTGAAGAACTACATTCAGTGTTCATTACTAGGGATAGCTGCTACATTATGGGAAGGATGTGCTTTGTCTTATCTGTTCTGTAGTGACTTCGATGATGTTTCTGTATGCACTTATTGTATGTCGCTTTGGATAAAAGCGTCTGCTAAATGACTGTAATGTGACTGATTATGCAATGGAATGGCTAATTCTGACACTTGTAAAAACGGTGTGTTGACCTAACACAGGGAGAATGAATGGAAGGAAAGAGAACTTGCATGGTATGTCAAGCGCACACCAGGAAAAGCATGCCTTTGACAAAATAAGTGCAACAGTATCCGGCTAGTATGCTGCACATAGACGCATTCAATTAGTTTCTTACAACTTGCAATTTAACAATGAATCATCCAGAGAAGATTACAATGAACCGCAATTAAAAACAAACACCAGTTAAAGCGAAACTGAACTTTGGTAGAACTTTGGGTTGTGTAGTTACCTGGCCATGATATGAGTCCAAATGGTGGCGAAATATGTTCGTTAGTTGCTCTGTGCTCCCCTGGGGTGATAATCCAGAATAGGGTTGCAAATTCTAAGGAATTTCCTTGATCGATAGTCGTCAACGTTAATGAACAATCAATCGATCAATCGATAACAAAACAGCTAAAAATAGCTTATGACGTAGAAAATACAAAATGCATGTTTTTTTCCTCAATCAAAACTTTATTGAAACATTTGAGAAATACGCCTGTTTCATAGCATAACACAAATATAATTATGAACGCTGTTTTGTTTAAGTATGATATTTTAATAAGGCACGGGAAATTGCGCTCACTCTTCCGAGGCCAAGAGGCTTGGACAAGAGGGAAAATAAATAATTTTAATTAAAAAAAAAAATTTTATATTATTCTTTTTTTATATATAATATATTTTTTTTTTTTTTATGTAGCTGCAATATTTCCCTTACCGCAGAATGCTGGAATGATCAAAATAGCATCTGGAAAAACCCTTGCCAAAACAGCTTCGGTTTCCGTTAGGCCTAATTGAAATTTTCGATGGCAGCGCTGATATTATGAGGGTGTAATTATAGTTTCCGCCTCTACGCAAAATGGCGCACTTTCGTCCGTTTCGCTATCTGACCAGAACTCTTAAGTGTAGAGTAAAAGCTAATACTGCACAGTCGCGGATCTATGGGTGGGCAAGCTGTCAATCTGGCCCCCTTATGTTTAACTTAATGATTGCATTTCACCAACAGCTCCCATTGACACAATTAAGATGAGACCGCAAATAGTTCAATTTGATCGTTAAATTTGAAATGGTCGATCGATCAAATTATTAACGGCAATTAATCGATCAACGATTAATCGTTAATACCCCTAATCCAGAATAGGGATATTTTTCGCCCTCCATTCACTTCTATAGGGCAGCTAAAACGGTCTCAAAATGACACTTCTAGCACGTATACGAACGCGAACGAGGCGAATTGTGTCAATACAAACAATAACCAGTCCTTGTGTGTTGTTTTTTTTTGTGTAATTAAAATTACTTGTCAAAGTACTATTTTTTTCAGTGTTGTTGGCAAGCTACCAGAAAAGACTAGTAAAATGTCGGCAGGTCGGTTTGTTTACCATAGATATATACTACCTGGTACGCTTGCTTGCATGGAAATTTGGACCAATGAGTGGTTTCTGATGCAGCGGCGCATTAACGCCGTTTCTGACGCAAGAATTACCTACCGGATCTACGTTCCAAATAAAATACGAAAAAGCCAGGAAAGGGACATTTAATTTTCAAAAAAAATTAAATATGTACGAGGACTGGTTATTGTTTGTATTGACAGAATCCCCTTCGTTCGCGTTGGTATACGTGCTAGAAGTTTCATTTTGCGACCTGTTTTAGCTGCCCTATAGAAGTGAATGGAGAGCGACAAATACCCTATTCTGGATTATCACCCCAGGGGAGCACAGAGCAACTAACGAACATATTTTTGGACTCATATCATGGCCAGGTAACTACACAACCCAAAGTTCTACCAAAGGTAAATTTTGCTTTAAGGTCTGAGATCAACACTGAAGGGCAGGGGACAAGACGGCCTTGAGCAGAAGCTGGAAGTTAACCGACACTTTTTATTATTTTTTTAAGCGCAGATTCCACTAGAAAATTGTGAAAATAATTTTAAATTGCATGCATTTTTAACAACATATTGTTTTCAAGATATTGGTAAGTTAGTTTGGTCACAAAAATGTAGCTTAACAGCAAGATGATTTACTTCCTACCATTTTTAAACACTGGGTCCATAAAAGGCATAAAATGAAGGTTCCACTGCTCAGTTATGACCATGAACAGTCCATGTTCTTTATCTAATACACTGAGTTATTTGTCATTTTAGAGTTGTGGAATGATGAGCTGCAATCAAGGAAGAATAAGAAGAAAGATCCATTCAGCCCAGACAAAAAGAAGAAGCCAGTTGTTGTATCAGATATCCTTTCTCTAACGCCTAACGTCCAGAGTTTGGTCTGTATTGTGCAGAATATCCTGGCTGCTTGTCTATGTGTGTTACCTCCCCAGAGGTTATTGCAGGCTCTGTTATAAGGTGAAACTTCAGTTGGTTTCCAGCATTGCCCTTAACTCGCACACGACCATATATTGTTTACATGTTGCAAGACTTGGATATACTTGAAGACTGGACAGCAATCAGAAAGGTTTGTACTTTTCATTGAACCTTACGGAAAATGTATAAAATGTGGGGTGACCTTTTGACGTTAAATTTCATGTCTTGCAGGCGATGGCAACCTTGGGACCACACAGAGTAAAGACGGATGGTAATGTCATAGCATCCTCCCTGTTCTCATCAATACAGAAGTTTTAACTTTTTTTAGTTTTCCTTCGAAAAAAGAAAAGTCGTGAAATCGCACAAATGGTTGTTTAAAGTGATATTTAAATAAAGCTTCTTTTTTTTCTTTTCTTTTTTTACGGAATGATGTGAGGAAAGCGACGATTATGGTGTTCCAGTTTTAAGTGTCAGACTAACGGACGGACCGACATGATATCGAACTTGCCACGACTTTGGCAATGAGCCTTTTTAGTCTGGAGTAATAATTACTTTGTCCTGACACCATTGCAGCCTCCACCAAGAGTGACAAGCATCAGCACAGCGCACGGTCAGAGGAGGGGCGTCTGTTTTATGACGGCGAGTGGTACGCCCGGGGACAGACCATTTGCATCGACAGGAAAGACGAATATCCAACAAGGTGAGTCTTTGCTATCGAGCCTGTGACGGTGAATTATTGTTCGGGGTGTAACGGTACAGAAAAGTCACGGTTCGGTACGTACCGTGCAACGCAAAAGACGGGTAGCTGGCTCAATTACAGCGAGCAAGCTACGGACTAACTGCAAACAATCCAAAATAAACTAAGCTACCGAGTGACTCCAATCTGTTCAATTAACTAACAACAGCTGAAAGCAATGAAAAAGTACGTGTGTAGCCTCGACGGTCCACGACACAACAGTTAAGCCCTCTGTTAGCTTCAAAACGTACCGAAGTACGTACCGAACCGTGACTTTTGTGTACCGTTACACCCCTAATTATTGTGTTGCTACGTTTCTCCTTCGTGTCTTTGTTCAACCCGTGGAAAGTTGGCGGTGCCTAATTTTCAGTCTGCCTCTTATTCCGCAGTGCCGTCATAACCACCATCAACCACGACGAAGTTTGGTTCAAACGCCTCGACGGCAGCAAATCCAAGCTCTACATTTCTCAGCTCCAGAAAGGCAAATACACCATAAAACACCCCTGATGCCAGCCTCTTGGCCCTGTTCCGTCCAGCGCAGATCGCAACGTGTGCCAGTTGCGTACCTTACTCTCTCTATCAGTGTTTAAAGCTGATGGTTGTTCCTCCCCAGGGTTTCATTTTGTAAGGTGTTCCAATGCATGGGTTTCCGTTCTCACTTCTCAACTCTCGTAGCATGTGTGAGCACTGGTGCATTTGTGTGCACTTGTTGATTTGTCAGTGGTAGGTCATGAATCTTCAGGCGCTGCTTAGGAGAAGATGGGGTCATTTTCTTCTACCCTTGGAGAGAGGGATGGAATATTATTTCTACACTTTAAAAACCAAAAATGTTCTTATGTCTCTCTTGCTTCTGATTCACTGCACGGGACAATTATGGACCAAGTCTTAAAAGCCTTAAAGAGATCTCTTCTACGTGTATCTCATGCCACAGGACATGCGTGCCAAACTTGGTTTCCATCATAATCCTACATTGGCTGTGTAGAGCTGTCTTACTCCATTGTAGGTGGCTGAGGTAAAAGGGTGATATTTCCTCATGTCAAGTATTGACACTATCAGCATATTCTGGTTTTCTTAACAATACAGTATTAATCTGTTTGTCACTGCCATCCATCTGTCATTGCAAATAACTGATTGTCCTGCTTCAGTCTATGAATGTGTATATATGTTTTATACACGAAAAGAGCAGTGTCTTCTTCAGTATGTGATACTTTGCAATGATGCTGTCCTGTAGATCAATCATTTGTGGCTTTTCTCCAGAGTTTTTGAACAGGTCATTATCAAATGGTATTGTGGGGGTGGGGGGGGGATGTTGTCTTTGTTTTCTTTCTGAACATTTTTGATACATACTCCTGCTTTATTCAGTCAGTCCTTTTTGGTAGAGGGGGGTGGGTGTTTGATTTGGAATGCACCTGTCCCAAAAGGTCTCAGGACAATGTACTTATCTTTGCCTTTTTATTAAGCATTGTTCTCTTCATAAGAGATGGAACATTGAAAATGGCACCACGTGTTCAGAGGGGTATAATCAGCACAAGAAGGCCTTCTCAATCATGAGCTGAGGAAGGTCTGTGCCAAAGGATGCAGGAAGAGTTGGAACATTAGTTCTTCGATGGTTCAATGAACCTTCAGTGCTCGGTCACCAACACAAGAACTACTAGAACTACAAGACAACTCATCTCTGGTACCTCTACCATTGAGATTTGAATATAGACCTACTGGAAGGTTGTCATTAACAAAATATATTTTTGTCATTGACTTGGTTATACTGAAATGTGCCCTTCATGTACAGTTTGTTCAGCTATAGGTATGTGGAGCATAGGTTGTACAATATCGCCACATGAGACGTATGTTCACATGGCTATATTTTTCGTCGTATTGGTTTGACTAGTTATTGTGCAAGATCATATTAAACTGATCAGCTCACAGCTGAAAAATATGAATTTGTGTGCAAATCCGACATTAATAAGTCCCTTTGAATCAACTTAATTTATGAAATGGGAGCTAGGTTGGTTTATTTAAGGTGGTAACCTCAATGTTAGTATTTCTTGAAAAGAAAATGGCGAATGTTTTTTTTTTAACGTAATGATGTGAAAATGCAGTAAAGATGGTTACATGTTAGGATAAAGGGATTCCTTGTTAAATAATGTTCTGTATTTTAGACATGAGAAATGCTTCAATATAGTCGACCCATGTACATAATCTTTCTTTTCCATACACTATTAGTCGCAGAAATTCAGTAACTGACTTTCCAGAATGACTTGCGCAACATATTTTAAATATAAGCTATTGTGTAGTCTGTAAACCATATGACTTTATATATTAAAGCATTTCTTTCATCCAAGTTAACATTGTTATGCATGCACAATAAAGTAAATGTTTATTAATTTAATGGGTGCATTGTGTTTATTTTCAACGATGTCCGCAATTTCTGTGAAATTACATGGGTTGCCGTTTAGAAAAATATATATTCACTTTGTCTATCAGGTTGCTTGACTTTTATAGTTTTGATCATCTATTGGGGTAATGCGATTGTGAATGTGGTTTTGTTTGGTATGTTTATGTGATAGGCTTATGTTGGTTTTGACTTCAATTCATTGTATGCAACAAGCCAGGCAATCCAGTAGATACACAAAATAGATCTTTTTTTCTGTTGGTAAAGAAATTGCATAGATGCTACCCAGCAAACCAAGTTGAAGGGTGGAAGTATGTGAATGGTTTTACAATTTTACCACACATTCTACTAAGGCAAATAATATTTTGTTTATATTTTTTAACATGCATTCTACTGATTATCCACCAGGCGTCTCTAGACATGGCAGGTTGGGTTAATTTACCATACTTACTGTCATATGATGTGATTAATTAGTTATAATAATAATTCTGTCTGCAGTATTTACATCCTGTTCCTCTATCAGCATACAGAGGAATGTGAGAACACACACTGAATATTTAAGTGACTTGGACAGATATTTTCCATATATAGCTGTTTGCAAGGAAGTGTCTAACCACATTCTGGGTCGAAGCAGGAAATCCTATGAAATTAATTTGTGTTGTCTTCAATTTGGTAGATGCTTTTGCACCACTTCCTAGTTTACAAGTTGTACCCTGTATACATTTCCATTCTGTAACATCAAATTGCCTTTTCTACAACTGATACGCCTATAAATGTTAAGTCCGATTCTTAATAATGCCAGTTTATTCATTTGAGTACACTCAAATTTGCAGGAGCTTGACAGTTTAAGACGGAAATAATTCTAGAGAATGAACAAAACAATCATTCAGAATGTAGTTTCACACAGGTGAAAAGGTAAAATATCGATATTTGACCATTTATATAATTACACTTTTTAGTCTTTAGGTGTCGCTGTTTCGCGGTTTGTAGTGCGCGTCTCTGCCGCAGCAGTTTTCACTTGATTTGTTTTGGTCTCTAAATCTCCGGTCCAAGGTTTGGAGAAAAATGACAGCGAGAAAGTCTGGGTCACGATTAGAGACTGAAATTGAACGCTGTCGGTCCGAAGGACAATGGGACAAGATTCCAGAGCTTGTGCGACAGTTGTCTGCAAAACTCATATCAAACGGTAGGAAAATATGTGAAAATAGATGCCCTGTAACGTTAGCTCGCTGCTAGTCGAAGCCTTTTAGGCCTCCACCATAACTAGAAGCCGCGGGCTTTCCTGGACCCGACATTGTGAATAGATTTGTGTGACATTTGAAATGAATGGGAGCGATATCGAAAATTTGCTCATGGTTACGGCTACCACTGAACTGTAAGGCGAGTAATAAAGTTTTAATAACTGTCTTGCACTGAAACGTTTTCATTTCATATTTTTGACAAGTCATTAGCCAAATAGCTAGCCTAGTATCTTAAGGATTATGGGAACACTAGTCCTGTCAAACTGGCTAACTAATTAGCAAGCTAAGAGTAATTCGCATTGATAGCAACTGAACTATGGAGCAGTTCGCTAACGTTAGCTAGCGTTTCATGTCATAATTCGTGTTTATTATTTTAGCAAGCTTTCATTTGGTAACTTAACAGTTACTACTGATTGTGGTTAGCTAGTGTATGTAAGATAGCTTTTCAACTCTTAGCTAAGCTAACGTGAGTGATATCATTGGTAAGTTACATTTTATATTGTTGTAAAAATCACTGTCAACTTGTCAGCTAGCTTGTCATCTCGCTAGTTTAGCCAGTTTTTGAGCCAGCTAGCTAGCTAGTTAATAAGTTAACTGCTGAGTTCGCTACTTAACGTTACGTGTGAATTGACTTCAGCTATCTAAGTTAGCTAACAAGCTAATATCTTGATGATGATAATAATAATAATAGCTTGTAATAAGAGCTCAAAATGTAACCTCTGTTAGGTCACGTTAACGTAGTTAACGTTTATTTGATTTTACTGCCAAGCTAATGACTCTTTGAATACTAAGCAAATTTTGTCACTTGGAATTAATTAAGAATATAAAAATCATGTTTGCTAGCTAATATATTGTAAAAACTTGTTATGTGTTTCAATGTTGTAAGTTGTCACGTTCACACAAGCCCACGTTCTCATTTCAAATTCCACAACTGTGCTCGCAAAGACTTTTTAAAGGTAGGATGAAGGGACGTGAGAGGCCATCACAGTGGCTGACAGCGCTGTTGACCTCTTTTGTACTAATCCAACTCAGGAATGTGCGTGCATGAGCCTGTTCGAGGCACTCAACTTATATGCAAAATATTATAATAATTCAAATTTATAATGTCTTACCCTGGAAGTGAAAAACACTCTTATCAAACACATTTGTCGTCAGAACCCAGTTAACTGGCAGCCCTCCAGTTCTTTGGTAAGTTTGAAGTAATCCTGAGGTTTCCTCATCGTGAAGAGGCTAAAGCATGGATTTCTCCTCTTTCAGTGCAAAGCGAAGAAGGCTTAAAATTGCATGAGTTGAAATTGCAATGTAATGACCTGCAATGTTGGCGGTGAGTGAGGTGGAGGTTATTGTGGAGGTGTGCCTGTCTTGCAGATGACCTGGGTGAGCTGCTCCTGGGGGAGGCCAAGCTTCAGCAGTACCTGAAGGAGAACCCCATCAAGCAGGGAGCCAGCCCGCGGGGCATCAGGCCCAAGCTGGTGGAGGTCCGCAAGCACCTGACTGCCGCTTTGGACCGGGGGAACCTCAAGGTACGCTAGGCCGGATGTCAGGGCTGGGTCCACTGGGTTCTTTGTAGGCTTCTCAAGACCTATATGAAAGAGATCGGTATTTCTTTAACATTCTATTGTACAGCGAAACTGGTGTGAATGCACTCATTCTAAGGTGAGTCTCACTCTGGAAATTTGAAAATGTCTGATCCTGGCTGCCAGACCGTTGTAACAGTGGTTTGTGTAAGTGGAGGGGGAAAAAATCCTCAGTATCTAATGTCAAGGTAAAATTCGAGATTCCTTTCCTTAAGACCGTAACATGTGAAACCTTGGTGAGGTGATGTAGTTTTTGCAATAAAAAGGAGGAGTGTGTTTCCGGCCTGAATGTTAAGGATCCGTCTCTTAAAAGCAGACATCAGACTGTGGATATAAGCTGCCCGACCTGAGGAGATTTTTTTTTTCTCACAAAAATCCCGTTTTCTAATTGGAGTAAATTTTCTTCGAAGCTGCACGCACGTACACCTGTTACAGAAAGTTGCATTCTTATTCAGCGTCCTGTACTTGCATACCTATTGCCGCCTGGACATCGGCGTCTGCAGCGCAAACGGTAATGTGCGTTATTTTTAACTTTTCAGCCGGATTACATGCAGGAGGCTAGCATGCTAATGGCTAAGCTGTGCTATGTGGAGGGGGACTACCAGGAGGCCATCGGTCAGTATTCCCGGGTGGGCCTGGATGACATGCCGCTTGCGGGGTCCCCAGTCTACCGTCTGTCCATGATCGC
This sequence comes from Synaphobranchus kaupii, assembly GCA_029718625.1. Lineage (NCBI taxonomy): Eukaryota > Metazoa > Chordata > Actinopteri > Anguilliformes > Synaphobranchidae > Synaphobranchus > Synaphobranchus kaupii. The sequence goes on along the minus strand of CM056390.1, from coordinate 14,761,880 downwards.
CGAGGCGTACGCGACCAAAGGTGAGAGCCGCGCGCGCCTGCTGACTAAGCACCCGCAATGGACCGCAGGGCATTGGTCGTGAGGACGGAACTCACGTTCCGTCCAGATGTCAGGTCAGCGGTTTGCAGTGAACCCAGTAATTTACAGCTTCTCCAAATTAAGCTTCTGTGGAGCTGACCGGGTCAAATTCCGGCGATACCACAGCCCTTATCTCATATATATTCCACCACAACGTCTTAATTTTTTCACTGACCTCTTAATCAAAAGCCTCCTGGCTTTGTCTTGGGGGGAGGGGGGGGGGGTGCTTAGATTGTCATACACTGTCATTGTAATTGTTATTGCCAGGACTTCCTCATTGACCGTGCGGGTCTTTTGGCTCTTGTCAGTGCCAGGGGACAGTTAGCAGATGGATGCGCAATGTGACTGCTTCAGAGCGGTAAAGCTACCTAAGGTAAAGCTACATAATGCTTGCACAAGCTTTTTCTCAACTCTAAATGACTTAATCTGTCCTCAACAGGCAGAGGGAAGTTTTCGCCAAGGTGGGGTGTTGGCGCTTTGCAAAACATCCTCTGCAGTTACCACTTTTTGCCAGTGGATGGCGGTAGTGGATCACTTTTCCACAGTGCGTCAGCTTTCTGCTTGGGGGGAAGCTCCTATGTTTTGAAAATTCTCCTAATACGTTACAATCGCGTTATCAGCCAGTTCTGCAAAAACAGGCTTTTCAGGGTTTGGCAGGTTGTTAATATTGGTTATGAAGGGAAAACCCTGCAATGAGATTGAGGCAGTCCTATTTAGTTTAAATCAAAGTATCTTATGGTTGGTATCTGCTGCATGCAGGAGGGCTTCTGTGAAGGACAAATTGTGACATTATTGTGCATATATTGAGAGTAGTGGTATTGTAATACGTTTCTCAACTGGAATAAATCAAGCAGATATTAAGAAAAAGATTGGCCAAAGGTTTTAGTCGCCATATTTCTTTGAACATTTTGAGCGCCGGCCGTTGGGATGGCTGCAGGTAATCGAACAGCTTTACTCCCATTTAATTTTAATGAGTCACACAATCGTGGGGTCACACAGGTCTGTTTAGAGTAACACAGAAGCTTATTAGAGCCTGCGAAAGTGGCACACGATTATGAATTAGTTATGTGTGGCAGGGTGCAGGAATCCACTGGCTCATGTCATTAACTCCAGCCTTCCTACAAAGTAATTCTATATAAGGCCAGATGGGTCTGGCCGCAGTTTTGCTTGTGCTTCCTCTCTTGAGTGCGTTCGCTGTCTGTAACAAAGACGCGCAAGCTTTTGTACCGCGCTCCGGAGAACGCCGCGATAACTTACACAATTACCTCTCTCTTTAATAATGTATTTCCGTTGTGCCTTTCAAAAACCAATGATTGTAGTGAGAAAACCGTACCCCCCCGCCCCCCGCCCCCCGTGGAGCGTGGAGGGGCACGGTTCGTTCCTCATGCATGAGGAAGTTCTCTGGCATCGAGAGACCCGGCCCGCGTGTAGCTCACCAGATGTCTGATTCAGGTACTGCGGGGGCCTGTTTTTGTGAATGCGCCGTGGTTTTGTTCCAGGCGAAGATAGCGTTTCACTTTTTGTATTAAAAACAGTACCCACCGCCTATTGTTGGGCCTTGTATTCCGTTACATGGTGCTGGCATGACCTGAACCACTGCGGCCCTACTATTGCTGCCCCCCCCCCCCCCCCCCCCCCCCCCCCAATAATTGCCATGTCGGTGTGCTGTGGGCCCCAGTCAGCTGTACTACAGTGGTGCCGCTGGACTGCCTCTCACTTCCTATCACTTCCTCTCACTTCCTGTATTTGTCATCCTAATTGAGCACCGCTGAGAGTGGGGGGGATCAAGCACAGGTTGGCTGCTCAGGTCTGGAAGGCCGATGACTGACATTTTGCATCAGGGTACATTTGGGACAGTGAAGTGTCCTTCACCGACTGACTGACTCACTCACTCACTCACTCACTGATTGAGTGACTCACTGAGTGAGATGCTTCATCAGAACACTTTCCCACTGGAGTGGCAGAAGTTGGCTGATGCCTGTTCAGTCCTTGAACAGAAGGGCTTTGCCTCCCAGTCAAAGTTACTAAGCAGCTGGTAAATCATAATGTATACCAAATTAATTAATGGCAATACTGCTTTATTATACAGTTACCAGTTAATGTTTCTGTACAATTTTAATTTACTGTATAATTGATAACAATCCGCTGATTTGTAAACAAGGTTAACAACTCAGTAGATTAAGTTAAATTCAAAGATAACAACACAAACATATGAAAGATGTTTACACAATGACAAGATACTTAAAGGTTGTATCAGCGATTTTGGGTGGAAACATAAATGATCACATTCATCTGATTTTTCCTCACGATCCGCTAGCTGCCCCGCCCCATAAGCAGGCCGTCAAAAAACCGCGTCTCTGTAGGCAGCCTATGCTCCGAGATCGTACACAAAAACAAATGGTACTACCAACCACTCAAAACCAAAATAAACAGTATTCCAACGAATCACAATGATCTGCACAAACGCTAATACTCTTATCTCGCTGAAATCTTGACGGATTTACAAACGGTTTGGTTTCTTACAAACGTTATTAACGTGGTTATAATTCTGGATGCTTGAACACTATTTTTTAAAACATAACATAATTATTCATAAGTATGTTTGTTTGGGATTTGTTCGCTTCAGAAGTGACGTCACCCAAAATCGCTGATACAACCTTTAATACATTTAAATGTATTGTGTATGAATTAAATCCCTGATGGAATAGAAGTTTTTGCTTGGTGCTTTGCACAATAGTAAGAGTTAACGGTGTAACTCATGTTCTACCATTCAGGAATGCTGTCCCACGTATCTAATTGAAATAATTAATGAGGGACAAGAAATGCAATAATGTTTCTGAAATACGGCTACATGCACACACGTCTCCTGCGCCTAGTCACCATCTAATTGTACTATTTAAGAAACTGAGCTCCGTCCATTTTGCTATGCTAATTTCACGTTGAACATTGTGCATAGACGCCCCAAAAACGGCAGCATGTTGTAAATTAAATTATCAAAAATAGTTTTTTGTGTTTCAAAAAAATGAAATAAACCAAAAGAAACACTAGACACCTTTGCAATTTGGTGAATATAACAGATTAATTAGATCCAGTGGCAGATATAAAGGGCTCTTCACTATACCGGGGTTGCTGCCGCGGTGCATCAAGGTACACTACACGGAACAGCCTGCATTTGTACAAGCAATAGAATGAAATGGCACAAAGACTTGAGAGACGCTGGACTTTGTGTGAGTTCATAAAAATAGCTAGCCTGAAAAAACTAGCGGCCTGCTCAATCAAACAAAGCGCTAATCCTCGCGCCAGCGTTCGGTTACCGCCATGTAAGCGTCATACTTTCACACAATAGAAGGGGATCGGGCCTTATGGGGGGAAATTCAAGAGGCCAGACTCGGGGAGAAATGAAGCCGGTATTTGTTGTGCGGAAGGGATTTGGCGTCTGGTACGAGCCGACCGACGTCGCCTTACATGACTCCGTCCTTGCGGCAGACCTTGGCTCTCTGGTGACCCGCGGCAGACGGCAACAGGACACTGCCCCGTGCAAACGCCGTTTCTGGTTCCTGCACTGCGCCAGATTGATGTCCTGGCGCTCCCTGCAGTGTTACAGGCGCTTGATGAAACATTCAGAGCTTCTCTGTGCTCCGCCCGCGGGGCTCGCCGGCCCGGCCTTGATTGCCTCCGAGATTCATATTTCACAGAGCCGGCGTCGCGCCCCGCATCCGGCCTGCTCACATTTTCCGAACCCCACGTCGAAAGGTACCGGCCGGGTTGAGTTTTTTTTAGGGCTGTAATCTCCCGGTCGATTGGTCGACTAATTGGTTGATGCGTTCTGGCTCGACCAAAATTCTGATTGGTCGACTTAAATCTCCGTGGACACTGATTTAACTCCTTCGCGACTAGAACGGCCCTATTAAAAATGGTTCTAATTCGAACCATAGCGTCATTTGTCTCTCTGATATTGGTTAACCGTGGATTCGCGGTTTTTTTCATTTGAAAATGTTTTGGATAGTCAGCCAATGATTGCACAGATATTCTTGGCTGTGTGACGTGGTTCATTTACGTTGCACTGTTGACGCGCAATACGTCTTTACAAGCCTTTCCGAAATGGCTTCGGCCAGTGGTAAACGCCGGTTTACTGCAGACGAAGTTGCTGAAATATGCACTATGCGCAACGATGATAATTTGATTCTGAACATGGAGGAATGGAAAGTGGAGAAGAAAGTGAAAGTGAAACGTATTGCGCGTCAACAGTGCAGCTAAATGAACCGCGTCACACAGCCAAGAATATCTGTGCAATCATTGGCTGACTATCCAAAACATTTTCAAAAGAAAAAAACCGCGAATCCTCGGTTAACTAATAGCAGAGAGACAAATGACGCTATGGTTCGAATTCGAACCTTTTTTAATAGGGCCGTCGCGAAGGAGTTAAATCTCCGTGAGTGAGTTGCCTTTTTTTTGCGGCTATATTTTTCGTTTTTCAATGTTTGCTGCTAAACGCCTTACCTTGCCAGTTGTGCACCTTATTTAAGTTTGTAATTCATTGTTTTTATATTATTTCGTTTTGGAGACTAATGCCCTTTTATTATTGTGCACATTTACTTAATTTTCACGGTTATTGGAATTGGTTCACTTTAATATTTTGGAGCCTGTAATGCGCAATTACGCAGTGCGCACTGTGTCTATTTTGATTTTGTTTGTTAAATAAATATTATTTTTTTCTGAAAATGGACTTGCCTTTTTGTGTTTAAGAGGAAAGGAGGTTTAGGAGGTTTGAAGTTATAGGCAGTAGGGGTGGGACTTTAACCGTTTAGAAACGCCGTTCATCACGGCGAAAGTTAGATGACAGAAATTAATCTCATCTGATGATAGCATCTCTGATTACTGTTATCTGAATGAGGACAGTGTTAAAGAGACTGAGATAACCCGAAAGTAGACGACAAGTGCGGCTGCAAACTGTATTGGCGGCGGAGGAGACGGTGATACGACGAGACTAAATTAAAGAAGACTGATAATGCTTAGTTTATCTACACATTTTTTTTCGGTTTGCAAATGCTGTTAAAAATCACTAGAGCAGGTTAAGAAAGCAGCTGTGTGTGTAATGAAGTCTAGGTGTGTGTGTGTGTGTGTGTGTGTGTGTGTGTGTGTGTGTGTGTGTGTTATGGGTATTAGCTATTATGGTTTTGTATTTTTTATTACTTTTTCGTTTGATTTCGTTTTATTAAAATGAAATAAAACGAAATTTTCAATTCAGTTTAGTTTCAGTTAGTTTTCAGAGTGTGATGCCTGTTTCAGTTTAGTCTTATTCTACCTCTTAAGCCCTAGAGCACCCGCTGGCGGAGGCAGCAGCGACGCCGCCGCCGCCCCCTCTCCCTCGATTGCTCGATTCTTGGTCGAAATTTTAGGATTTTAGTCGACCTAGATTTTCTTTGGTTGATTACAGCCCTAGTTTTTTTGACGGCGAACAGACGTGCGTCCGCTTTGAGGAGTTCTCTGGGGGAGTCTGTGTGAAAGGGAGGGTGGGGTCCGTGCGCAGCTACGGCGTTACCCGGGTTACGGCGGGCGTGCTCGTCACTGCCCTCTCTGTCTCTCCCCGTTTCCAGGTCTGTGTTTGGAAAAGGTGCCGACCGTTTCTCCCTCCCTCTCCAACCGCAACGCCGACCGCGACCAGGAGATCATCACCTGCTACGAGAAATCGGGGGACATCGCCCTGCTCTACCTGCAGGAAGTGGAAAAGGTATATCCCCAGTCGCTCACTCGCACACCTCACGGCTGCGCATAAGGGGTGGTGATACTGTACTGTAATCTACAGAGGGCCACAGTCTCTGCTGGGTTTGAGTGATTCCACACGGAGTGGAGTCCACACGCCTTGTTTCCAAGGCCTATGTTAAAGGAAACCACAAAAACCTGCATGCACCGCGGCCCTCCGGGACATGAATTTGACGCCCTCCAATCTCCAGGGTTGTGACACGGGCGCGGTGTCTGCCTGGCCCTGCTGTGCATCATCGCTGAGGGGGGTGACCGGGCGGGGCTGTGTTCAGAGGGAGTTTTTCTGCGGCTGCGGTAGGCTTTTCGCGCTGTGCTGCCGGCTCCAGCTCTGGATCAATGCGCCATCGACACGCCGCTATGTGATGTTCCCTTCCTGACCGCCACAGGGGTTTTAATCAGCGCCCCGTTAATTACCCTCATCCTATCCCTTACTTCTTTCACCAACACTCCGTTCTCCACATGGCATGGCTTTTCCTCTCACTTTGAACACGTGCACCAGACACGTGGCGAAGGGCCCAATTTGTCTGTGGGACGTTCGACAGAGGCATCTATTGTCGAGAGAAATGTTCAGGATCATGCTGTTCCGATAATATGTTTTGCCCGTCCCGTGGGGAGGCCTGCTTGTTTGTAATTCACTAATGTACATGCGGGAGCACCTGGGTGCACTGAAATGGCTTCTCGGAGTGTTTTCTGCCTTGTGTAACATGCAGGCTGCCAGAGAGGATAAACAAACTGATTTACGGACATCTTCTCCGTTGCTCAGTCCCTAGGCTGCCTGGCGTCAGTGGGTGGTGGAGCGATACAGCCAAGGGGCATTGTGGGAGTTTGGATTGGAACTCAACGAAGCAGAAGGAGAAGGCTGCTGTCCACCATTTGCAAATGAAACACAGCCAGTAAAGACATACCCTGACTAATAATCTAACCTGTATCAGAGATCTCCACTATCCACTGTTCAGTAGCACCAACTAGGTTTATGTCAATGAGGGACAATCTGGACACATTCCGTAGCTGAAATATTGTTAAAATTCAACTGTATAAATTTATCTATTCAGACCTGCACCGTGCCAAGCCATTTTGGTGCTTTTATAGTAAGCCTTGGATATGTATATATAACAGATGGGATGTAACAAAATGCTTTTTTTATTTTTTATATCCCGTTTATATCCAGGGATTTCTGTACAGAGCATGGGCAGTCCTAGTGCTGTCTCATTAGGGTTGCGGAACAGGGGCATTATGGGAGCTGGAGTTTTGAAACTCTTTGAGGGGAGAGCTATGCAGCTGCCTGACTGCAGTGTTTGACCTTGACAGCGCTTCAGTTTCCCTCTTCCCACAGCCCTGAGTTCCTAAGAAACCGAGCTTCAGTAGCCATTCTGAGTGAGGGGACAGGCGGACATCAGTCACTCTGCCTCCTAGAGCAAAACCCATAAAATATTCAAATGGGAATCTGGGGGAGAAGGTGTCTCTCGAAGGCAGAAACCTTAATCTCAGAACCATCCAAATAGTTCTTGTTTGGAGGAAACGTCCATGAGATAGAGCGCCCACGCAGAGATACTTATCCAAGTTACAGTCGCGGGAGTGGACCCGTCAGGATGCTTAGCTCACCGAATTGGTGTTGATTCAGTGCGGCAAGTGTCAGAGCAGGAAGCAAAGTGAAGAACCCCGCTCGCGATTTACAGACCTAATTAAACGATGTGTGATCTGCCTCGCTCACAACATTCTTGGTGAGTCTGCACTCCGCAGCCCAACCTCAAAGCGCAGAGCATGACATTTTAAACCGCCGCCAAGACCGAGATTTTTCTCTTCTGAATCGCCACTCGGAGTATTGTTTATGGGGCGCCCATAGTTTATTCAGTTTGTTTTTCATAGTTTATTCAGTTTGTTTTTCCAAGCTGGTGGGAGAAAGCAATGAGAGTGATGCACTGTGGCATTTAAAAAGAAAGAAAAAAAACAAGGGCCGTTTTTTCTGGAAGCCGACTTTTCTCCGCAGGGCCTGGCTCTGTGACACGGCCTTGACTCCGCACTTTTTGTTTGGGTGTTATTTTCACCGCAGCCCCTCGTATAGGAATTCCCCCTGCTTTGTGTTTATCCCCAAGCGGCTTTCCATTTAGCCGGGGCCTCCCATTAAAAGTATACACAATTACTCTCGTCAAGTAATATATCAAGTATATAGAAAAAATATATCCTCCTGAGACCCAGTAGAAAAAAGTATTTTAATTTTGTTTGAGATGTAAGTGTCTTGGAGGACAAAAACATGTTGCAAATAAAATGAGAAAATATTTTCAAGAATATTATTTATTTCATTTTTATTGAATGTCCCTTGTAGTGTAGGTTTCAGCATAGTAGAATATATGTTTCTTGAGGTTAAAGGGATAGTTCGGAATTTTGGACGTAATGTCTCAATTACGACTTACCCATGATGTAGTTGATTGATGGAAACCATTTTCAGCTAATTCCATGCTGTCCCTTCTTTTGGACATACACACGTTGCTAATGCTAGCGCAACTCTAAGGTAACGGGTAGCATCCACTACCAAACGCACTTAAACACTCCACAGTGCACCCAAAGCAATTAAAATACGACGACAGTCTATCAGGGTTATTTTGAGTGTTTATACCATCATTTTTGAAGTCAAACTATCGTTGAATCGTTTACTTTGTGCTATATTCTCTGTGGAAGTACAGCGGCGGAGCGAACGTGGCCATTGCAACTTGTTGCTCTTCTTTGTTGTTGTAGTCGACCAGTGCCGGCAATACATTTGTAGGTAACGTAAAGTATCGCTCCCCAGATAGACTGTCATCGTATTTTATTTGCTTTGGGTGTACTGTGGAGTGTTTAAGTGCATTTGGTAGTGGATGCTACCCGTTACCTTAGAGTTGCGCTAGCATTAGCAACGTGTGTATGTCCAAAAGAAGGGACAGCATGGAATTAGCTGAAAATGGTTTCCATCAATCAACTACATCATGGGTAAGTCGTAATTGAGACATTATGTCCAAAATTCCGAACTATTCCTTTAAGACCAGAGACTCGTGTCCACTACAGGGGACAATAATGAATCGCCGGGGCTTAGGAGCAGATGGAATTTATGGAGATGCGTGGAAAAGCTACTCCCTTCGTATCTGTTAGATCGTTACTGTTTTGCGGTTTACATGAAATCTTGGATATCCTGTCTAGCTTTGGATGTGTATTTCCTGCTTATTAAAGCACAGTGATCTGCTTGGTTTAGTTACAAACATGGTCTAATTAAGCCAGAGCTGCACACTCCTCTGATGCTTCATTCTCATTAATGCTCCACTGGTAGACTCTTATAATCCCTGTTGTGAGTTATGGGTTTTATAAGGGGCTGTGAGATGGAGCTGACTGCAGGGCAGCCAATGAGGAATGATGTCACAAAGCCCGGTGTCACCGTGCTGTCGCCTGCCCGAGGTGCCCGCTCACGGTCTCGGACGCTGGATTCGTCCCTTTTGATTTAAGGCGTTTGTCATCCGTGCCCCACAAAGATCCCCCCCCCCCCCCACCTCTCTCACTCCGGTGCAGAGCGGATGCCAGATTTGATTGATCGGCGGAATTAAAAGCAGGTCGTTAAAAAAAAAAAAAGAGAGAGAGAGGGGAGAAAAAAAAAAAAAAAAAAGAAGTGCGGCAGGCACCTCGTCGCTCCCTCCGGTCTGCCTTGTCCTCCCCAGGCAACGGCCGCGCCCCAGCCCCGCCACAAAAGAGCCCTCTCGCCCAGACACGACGGCACTGTTACACCGCGACAGCGCTTAGCATGGGAACAAATGCGCTCTCTTTGTAATTGAACATTGATTGGGTCAGGCCAGGCAGTGACGGGACTGTATTCAGGAAATAAAAGAGGGTTTATTGTGCGTGCTGTTTCAGCTCCTAATGTGCTGATTAACAGTGTTTTCATGGTCTCTTTGGACCGTCGTCTTTTTTTTCCCGCGTCTGAAGAAAATGGAAACATTTAGCCGTGCGGGTCAGGCTTTCTAAAGGGGATATCGGTGGCGTTGCGTAACGAGAGTTGAATGCGGTCCCTCTCTTTTAAAGTTATCAATACGGCCCTCTGCTGTTTGGCTCGTGTGCAGGCACAAGGTGTTCCGAGGACAACCCCTGCTGTTTGTCGGAAGGAGAATCGCTGTAAATGTTCTTTGGGGATTGCTCTCGAGAGTGTGAGAATGTAATGTTGCCCCCGGCTTTCCTCCCTCTCTGTCCCCTTTATAGAGCCCTTCCATCCCTCTCCACCCCCAACCCCCCCTCTGAACCCGCACTTCACCCCTCTCAGTTCGATAAGGTAACTCCTTCAGAGTTATGTAATGAGGCTAAGGCACCATTTTGTGGTGTTAACCTGACCAATAGAAATATGACACTTATTAGACTGACTGACGGTGATTTCAGTACCGGGGTTTTTAGGGATTCTTGGGGTGCTTCCTTGGCCCGCGTGATGCCGAGCTCTGGTGTTGGGCTCCTGAGCCCCAGAGAGCCTCATCGTGAGGCATTGGGCAGTGACCCCGATTCGTACTGCAGGACCACCTGGGAGGGTTTGGGCTCCAGTCCCCAGTCCGAAACAGAAGGGTTCAGATCCATGCCCGTTTAACACTGAGGGCATGTCCTCTTTTGCAGCCACGTTCAATCCCATGATTGACTCTTTGTGCAGCCATGTTCAATCCCATGATTGACTCTTTGTGCAGCCATGTTCAATCCCATGATTGACTCTTTGTGCAGCCATGTTCAATCCCATGATTGACTCTTTGTGCAGCCACGTTCAATCCCATGATTGACTCTTTGTGCAGCCATGTTCAATCCCATGATTGACTCGGCATCGTAATCGAAATACAGGGACCAGAAATGTGGAGAGCAGTCGGAGATACAAGCAGTCAGTTGTTAGAATGAGTTGACTTGAAACAGGCAAGGGATGTTCAACGGAGCAAGGACAATCAAAATGGCTGTGCGCATCTGTTTAAACTCATGGAGTCTAATGTTTTATTTTTCATTTTTTTGCGTATTTCTAAAAAACAATTGACTCAATTCTTCTTTCGATTGCTACTCTTCACATTTATCTATGATCACATGTTTACTGTACTCCTGTGAGCCCCTGTTCATTTTTGTACCTGTTTTCTCCTCAAACCAAAACATTTCCCTGCATTTCCTTTGTATGGTGTGCCTCAAGGGCCCTCTTGATTTTAAATAACTTTTGGTCCCAGTCAGCCTTAAGAACGGTGATGTGTGTTAGGCAAGTAATGAAAAGTGCGCTACGAGGTCATGCCCGCTGAGGTGCTGTGTTTCAGTAAAGGGGGTACAGAGGGTGCACTGGCCACAGCCTGTCGTAAGCCAGGGGTCCCCAACCCTGGTCCTAGAGAGCTACAGGCCCGGCTGGTTTTTGTTTAGTAACCAGTTTAGACCTGAGAAACCAGGTGAGGTGTGGTAAGTGTAATCAACTGCTGTTGGTGATAATTTAAGTGCTGAGTGACAGTTGTAGGGCTTAAGACTGTCCACCCAGCCATGGGTCTGATTACCTCAAACGGGGCGCTTTACTCTTGGAACTGTGATTAAAAGAACCTGTTAGAACTGGGTAGTGTGTGAAATGGTGGCCAGGTAAGAGCGTTGCCTGACCCAGAGTGGTCGTTTGGGCCTCGCGTTGACCAAACTCCGTTTCCCCACACAGGCCCTGAGCGCAGGGATGCAGAACCGGAGTCCCAAACCGGGCCCCGTGGCCCAGGAGCAGGAGCTGGGCTACTTCCTGGAGACGGGTCTACAAAGGGCCCACGTCATCCACTTCAAAAACGGGTGAGAGGGGGGCGGCCTAGTCCAGACCGGCCTTTCAAGCCGGTGCTTCAGAGAGCCAGGCGAGCGCGGTACCACTTCAGAAATGCGTATCTCCTTCAAACGGGCCGTCGGGGGCGCGATCCCGCCGCTCAGAAGACCAGCTGTTTTATCTCTCCGTGCTCTCTCGTCTCTTCTGCTCTGCTCTGCTGACGCGCAGGAGAATGACTGTCTGAATGCTGTTTGCTTGTGTGCGTAATTGCCGCCGCCTCCGCTCGCTAAGCTAGCAGATGGTCAGCGAAAGGCTAGCGTCGCGGTTGTGGGTATGCTGTGTTAACTGACTCACGCTGGTTCACTAACCTAAGCCCTGTGACTTGGCCGACTCTCCCCCTGGCTGCACGCGGCCGCGACGCTCCCGACGTTCCCGGCGTTCCCGACGCTCCTTCCGTTCCAGGTTCCGTTTGTGTGACGACAGACAGTAGGTATCCCTTCGCGGGACCGTCTCAGTAGAGTAGCGCCGTTTGTAGTTTAGGCCGCTCGGTGGAGACGCATCGAGTGGAAGCGCCACGGCTGGAACATTTCCTCACCTTCTGGGTTTGGGCCAATGGGGGGCGGGGTCAAATTCTCCAGTCAGATTCTGATGATAATGACCTCCTGAGGTGTTGGGGTGTGGCATTCCCACCCCAAAGTAAATGTTGCTGAATTATGACAGCAAAATAGCAGTAATGCAGTTCAGTGAAAGTGAGAGAGAGTTGCACAGTGGAGTGTACGGTTGCTCTACTGTGGACACTGTGAGCAGTCGCTGGTTTTTCCTCTTAAGAAAAGGCCTGTAGATTGTGGTGCAGTGAAAGGGATATTTATGAGCAGCTTAGTGGGAGTGAGCAGGTTTCGGTGTCCTGTGGCCGGAGAACAGGGCCTGTGTAAATAAAGCAGGCACAGGGAGCCGAGGTGTTCCAGCTGGAAGACGCCGACGACCTCCTTTTATCCGCCACCCCGATTGCTTTTATAGAGCAAACCCTCATCCCAGTCGCTGTACAGAGCACCGTGCAGAGTAGTTATAGGTAGCTGCTTGTCCTCTCGTTCCTGTTCATTTGTACACAAGAGTTCCTGCTGTTTCCTGTTTCCCTCCCTTATAGCTTTCAGTGTTTCTCCCTCTCCCCCTCCCCCCAAACCAAGCACACACACGCCACACGCATGCACACGCATACATGCACCACACGCATGCGCACAGATACACACACACACCATACGCATGCGCACAGATACACCCACACACACACACACCATACGCATGCGCACACTCACACACACACACACACATACACGGAGCCCTCTGGGGGCTCTCTCTGCTGTATTCCCCCTCTTTGGTGTAAAGGGCCGTGCACACACAGTCGGTGGAGGGGTCCTGAGCGTGGGCCAGTTTGCACAGATCCTCCTGGTGTTTCATGTGGAGCACAGTGTGGGATCACCGCAGAACCCTTGGGCCTGGCAGGGTACACATCTCACCATGCAGGATACTGCTGCCCAGCTCGGCTTAACCCCCCTTTTCTTCCCTATTGAAAAGGCCTTTCCAAATTTACATTTTTCAGACGCTCTTAGACAAAGTGCATACGTAAAGGTTTAGGCAAGGAGCAGAGCCAATGACAAGGTAGTAGTAGCTAATTCGTAAACCTACAACATAAAGTGCCATAGTAGTTACAAAGGATGGTATTTTTTACTTTGTAAATGTATCTTTTTGTGGTCTCTTGGGAACGTTTAGTGAAGCATTTGCTGTGTGATTTGAATGTAGGTAGGTTGATGTTGACTGCAGTGCCCTGTAGACGGTGAATGCGGGGCTGAATAAGTGCTGCTCGGCTCATGTTGACTGGGAGATCTGTCATATTTGTGTTTTAAAATGAGGTCACCTCACAACGCCTTTTAATTCCGCCCTCTGCTGCAAGCTCCCATCTCTCATCTGTCATCCCAGCAATCAGGCACTTCCTGCCGAAGGTCAACTTTACCTTCTGATGAAACCCCTGTTTGCAGACACGGTTTTTGATAACCTTTGATAAGCCGGGCAGAATTAAACGCCCTGAAAAAAAGGTGTCAGTGAAAGCCTGGGACACCGGCAAGACTCGAAATGGATCAGAAAGCTGGGATCTGTGTAAATAGCCTTTCTGCACCGCACTGTCGCTAAATGAGAGTGACGCTCATTCTTTGTGGATGGGAGAGGAATATTTACACAAGATCTTTCTTTGCCCGTTAAAATAGGCAGAGTATCATTTATGTTATGTTAATGTAAACCTAGAACACCATTCACAAGGAAATGGTGCTCTTTGTGAATGAAGCCAGGCAGGTTAATTATCAGCAGTGGACTCGCACGATTGGCTGCAGCGTCTGAAGTTGGCGGTTTTAAGGTGGCCGTCGTAGCGCGCGGACCTGCCGAAGGCCGGCTGTCGGAGGGCGAGCTGCAGCGTGAGGCCGTGATTGGCTCGAATTCCATACCGGCTTCTCCGCTTAACGTCTGGCTCCTGTGGCTATCGCGTATGAGCAGCAGCGAATGCTGAGGTGTTACTCTGCTCAGAACAGACCCGCCGGAGTTAACGGAGCCCGGGCCGGGTGTTTCGGTGGCGTAGCTGAGGTGTTACCCTGCTCAGAACAGACCCGCCGGAGTTAACGGAGCCCGGGCCGGGTGTCTCGGTGGCGTAGCCTGTAGAGCGCCTTCCACATGCTCATTGCGAGCTGCGTCATCGGCGGTTCGAATCAGGCCGCGCGACCTTTGTCGCAGGTCTCTCCCGCTCTCTCGCTCCCCAGTATTCCTGTCTCTCTATACAATAAAGCTGTAAAAGCCTAAAAAAAAGAGCAGGGGCAAGCCGCGTGTTGGAGCGCAAGGCGCAGAGAACGCCGGGCCGCGATGTCGGCGCCTCGGCCTGGCCGCGGGGTTCCGAGAGTCTGCCATTTGGCCGAGAGGCCTGCGTGCGGAAATGAGAGTGGGTGTGGGAAAAGCTTTTTGCCCCCCCCCCCCCCCGCACGTTTAAAGTGCAGCGGCGAGCCGGCATATCGACACGCAGTCCCTCAGGCCGATGAGCCGATGAGCTAATTTGGGTTCCCCCTCCCCGTCGTCTCACGCACCCACCTGTGTGATGCACATCTATATCTGTTCTTAAAGGCTTTTACAATGATATGGAAGCGCACAGTGCTTTAACACTGTGGTAAGAAAGTAAGGCACAGGATGATGACATACTGCACAGCTATGAAGCAAAGCGGCAAGTGTGCCGTCGTCACTGTCATGTTATGAAACTGTACTGGTATTCACACAGTCTAAGAACTCTTGGTTTTCTGCGTGAGAGCCTGCAGTGTTGACACAGCGCCTCACTTTTCAGTTATATTCGGGGTGTTTTTTTATTTTATTGTGCGTCACAATGCTCTTGCAAAAGGAGTGGCATATTTGGGTTTTTTTTACCTCAGATACAAACATCAAGCGGTTTTAAAGATTTTTTTTCTATGACATACTATGGTATAGCAGGGGCCCAGATTAGCAGTCCTCCTATCGTCTCAGACGACTAAAAATTAAGAAGGACAACCTTTGATTTCCAAGTGATCGTCCTGCTGACGACTGTGAATTTAGGATTTTATTATTTTTTAAATTAGCTAACTGGAACTATTTCTGTTTTACACTCACAACGTAACATACACGTTCGTCATGCACGGGTATTAAAAAATATTTCCTAAGTTCCAAATGGGAAAAGCGGCACACATTATCACTCGCACGCAGTCTGTCTGTGCTCACCGCGTTGTTGTTGTTGCTGCTATGCCAGACTGCAGCAGTCAAGCAAGTTTGCAGCACACAGACACAACAGCGATATCAGCTAGTTAGTTAGCTCGCTAACGTTAGCGTTCACGGACATTGGGATCTGTTGTTGCTAGTTGTTTGCCAACACAAGGCTTAGTAAGTGATCATGCATTTATCACTTACCAAGCCTTTAATTAGCAAGCAATATCCATGAACACTAGCTAGCTAACGTTAGTTACTGTCTGTATTCAGTTCAGTGAGCCCTCTCGCCAGGCTGAAGAATCGTTGTGATTTTCCTGCAGTGATTTCTCATCTCCGTCCTACAGTCCAAGCACAAATCACATCCCTGCTCGGTTACATCTAGGAATTATTAGCTAGTTATTACGTTAGCTACCATACCACACTCTTGTTGGGACTGGAAAAAATCTCTCTCGTTCGAGTCCCGACTAGAGTGTACGTTATGATATACTGTACAGTCAGAACACTAGTCGCTAACGCCACCTGCGGGCCCCCGTCAGAACTTCACTGCTACACAGTCCCATGAGCACACGCTGCACAAGTCAAACAGAAATATCCGTGGAGAAAAGGAATAACGTTGTGTCTATCTTTGGGCTACATGCGACGTAGTGATCGGATTTTCAAAGATGTGGAGATTTATTGAGGGTACAAGTCCACCCCCCACTAAAAAGGCTAAAACCAAAGAAGATCAGCAAAAAACTCTGATGATTCATATATGATATGATTCAGAGAGCAGAGATCGCACTTTCCAGGAAAATTGGAGACCATGGCTTGTCTGGGAGGAGGAAGGGATAATGAGATGTAGTTGGTGCAAAGAAGTAGACAGAAAAATAGGCACCAAAAATATATTTGCCTGTGAGAGTGGATGTGTGTCTACAGCGCTCGCAGCGATGCGAGTAGGACAAGTAACTTTTAGGAAGGACAAGTATCTTTTCTAAGATACTTGTCCTTGGACAAGTATGACTTTTGCCCTAATCTGGGCCCCTGGTATAGTAATAAAAGAAAACTAATTGAGCCTTTCTTTTCATGCCGACCCAGCAATTTGACCCGCGGCGTAGGCCGGTTCCGGGAGATTCTCCGGGCCGTGGAAACCAGGACCACACAGAACTTGCGAATGGTTGGTATCATCTCCAATATTCAGTAAAGAGAGGGGAGTATCATTTTCCTGGGATCAGTGGATTAGTAATCGCTACAGATCATTTTGAAGTGAATCCACATTGTTCATTTTGAAATGTGCATCAAGCGGGTCTCAACTGTACATACTGTAATCTAATGGGACGTTACTGATGGCGAATGTCTGTCCCTGCAGACGATTGCGAGGCAGCTGGCTGAGATCTTACTGAGGGGGATGTGTGAGCAGAGTTACTGGAATCCCTTGGAGGACCCCCCTCACCACTCACCCCTCAACGACCCCCTCCGCCAGGGCACATACACAAAGGACTACTCTCTAAGCAGGAGACCCCGCGTCTACTCTGGAGAGACGTAAGTACCCAACACCACCTATATATACCCAACACCTCTATGCTGTATAGACCCAACATCACCTCTATGCTGTATAGACCCAACATCACCTCTATGCTGTATAGACCCAACATCACCTCTATGCTGTATAGACCCAACATCACCTCTATGTTGTATATACCCAACATCACCTCTATGCTGTATAGACCCAACATCACCTCTATGTTGTATATACCCAACATCACCTCTATGCTGTATAGACCCAACATCACCTCTATGTTGTATATACCCAACATCACCTCTATGCTGTATAGACCCAACATCACCTCTATGCTGTATATACCCAACATCACCTCTATGCTGTATATACCCATCACCTCTATGCTGTATATACCCAACATCACCTCTATGCTGTATATACCCAACATCACCTCTATGCTGTATATACCCAACATCACCTCTATGCTGTATAGACCCAACATCACCTCTATGCTGTATATACCCAACATCACCTCTATGCTGTATAGACCCAACATCACCTCTATGCTGTATATACCCAACATCACCTCTATGCTGTATAGACGCAACATCACCTCTATGCTGTATGTGCTCAACATAACCTGAATATACCCATCACCTCTATACCGTATAGACCCAACATCACCTCTATACCGTATAGACCCAACATCACCTCTATGCTGTATATACCCAACATAACCTCTATATTGTATATACCCAACATCACCTGTATATAACCATCACCTCTATACCATATAGACCCAACATCACCTCTATACTGTATGTACCCAAAATCATTTCTCTACACCGGAGAGAAGCGTGTACCCAACTTCACCCCTCTACTCTAGGGAGAAGTGCCCAACATCACCCAATACAACTCTCTACTCTGGAGAATTTTACCCAACATCACCTCTCTCCTCGGGAGAATTTTACCTAACATCACTTCTCTCCTCTGGAGAATTTTACCTAACATCACTACTCTTTATATACAGTATAAAAGAAATGGCAGCAGTAAGCAGGTTTTCCGTGCAGATGAACAGTAATGTCCGGGTAATAAACATCTTTCTTAAAGCAAATGAGACTCCTTGAGGTGTTAACCTGGGCGGAAACCTGGTCTGCTCACTGAATCAATGCTCTCATTTGAATGAGAATTGCTCTGAGTGCAGTGGGTTGAATATTGAATGTTATGAGTGTGCATCACAAGCAAAATATTGGCAAGTTATTCGACAATAGCAAACAATGAATCTGTGTTCTCAGCACAAATTAATGGTACACGGTCCTCTGCGGTTTGTTTGCAGTTACTGTACTGACAGTAAGGACGGTGCCAGCCATAAAGAAACTCAGCGATGTTATTGTCATTTATGGGAAGTAAACAGTGTCTTAATTGGGGTCATAATTCCTTGCTGCTGTTCGCCATTAACTCCTAGATATCAGCAAGGATATTATGCACCTTTTTACATTTATTTATTTGTTTATTTTGTAATGCCAAGGTACTGTGGCATACTCAGAACCAGGGCGGGAGACTCGCTTGCTTTGATACCTCTAACTGCCTCTTTTCTTTAATTGCAGCCTGTTTTGTCCTCAGGAAAACACAGAGGAAGCCTTGCTCCTGCTTCTAATTAGCGAATCAATGGTAAGATGGCGCGCTCTGATGTCAGGCGAGAAAAGGCAGTTGAAAAATGCTTGTTAAGGTTTATTCTCTTTGAAGAGCAAGTGTTCCTCAGCTGACATGATTTATTAACTCTCTGGCAGGTATCCCATTTTTATGTTTTCACGCTCTATATTAAATCAAAAAACGGTCTTGTCTTCTGAGATCGGCGCGCTCTTCCCTTGACACGAGCATAACAGTCGCGGTTTAAGAATAATGGAACACGTCCTCTCATCCGGCGCTGTTAAGACGTGTATTATTTAAAAGCGAAAATCCCTTTTAATCTTTAAAGGCCGCCTGTTTATTACTGTTTTTAGCAAAGTTGCTCGTTCTCGGTGGGGATTGTGCTTCTAATATGCTCCACTTAAGTCGAAAACCACTTCCTCTCAGCGCGGCCTTTAGACGACATACGGAATGGATCTCGGAAAAGCCACACCTGGTGTATGCGGATTATTGGCTCGAACAAGCATTCATCAAACGCCCTTTAATGACCACAATTCTCTCGGGTGTGCTTGGCATGTTTTTGGAACGAGTGTTCAGCTTCAATAATGTCTGTGTTAAATGTACAAAACGGTAGCCTTAAAAAAGTCCTGTGTGAAACTCTTTCGTTGTAAGAGGAGTTTTTCGGAGGACAAGACTAGTTGGCTTTTCCTCCAGTGTTTATCTACTGGATGGAAGTGCAATGTTCTCTGTTCTAATTGTGCCGCGTAATGTTCCTCTGTCTTGGCTCTCTGTTGTGGGAAATGAGCCCCCCAAAAAGAGGGAGTCCTTTGATTCTGTGCTGCCCAGTGTTGTAATAAAAGTATTCTGTCTGCTTTCAGGCCAACAGAGACGCCGTTCTGAGCAGAATTCCCGAACACAACAACGATCGCATCATTAGCCTGCAGAGTGCATCGGTGGTGTATGATCTATTGACGATAGCTCTGGGTCGAAGAGGGCAGTACGAGATGCTCTCTGAGGTAATCCGGCGTGCCGCACGGTCCAGAAAACAACCGAGAACGTCTTCAAAAATGTATCAAAGTCCAATAACTGCGGCGTCTGTGTCCGCTAAGTCCAGGAGTCATTCCCCGGGCTTGTTCCTGGGTGGAATGTATTTCATTACATTGATCTGTGCTTGGAGTAATCTCCGTGCCAGTTCACCATTGATCCCCAGCCAAATGGATGCCTGTGTATCCTTTTTGCCCTGGTCCCTAATAGGGCTTCAGCAAGGACACCCTGACACCCTCCACGTCCCCCCTTTCACGGTGAATGATAACCACAATGTATAAATCTTCTTAAATGTCTTAAATCTTCCTTCCGTTTTTGTGTTTGCTTAATTTCTTAGTTGATGTGTTGAGGTGCAGAAGAGCCGCATTGTGCTTTATTATTAATAGCTTGCCAGTGTATTAGCACAGTGATGGGTCTTTGCTGTCTGACTCATTGTGAATTATGGATTTGCTTCTCTAAAGCTAAGCAATGGTTCAGTCCGGGTACATTTGCCCCACGTTCTTATCTGAGATAAATGCCAATCCCTTGCCAAAGATTTCATATTTCTATTTCTCCATCCGATATACTAATACAACTGAAATGCATTAATAGAAATGGGATGCCCATGAAGCCCAGGTGTTCTTAAATCCCTTTTATTGTATTAAACTTTTATTAAATATTTTGTCGTTATTGTCCCTTGTTCGAAGTCCTTGTGCAAGTTGCAATGGCTTTAATCTCTGTTTAATAGTTGTGGTTGTGCTTTGCCATCCAGTCCGATTAAATCCACCCCAGAAATCTCCCCGTGACTGGTTTTACACGTCCGGGGTATCCTCAGATGTCCCTGACTGTCCGCAGTCCTTACCTGCCTGGCTTGGCTTCGTTCCCTGCTGCTGCTGACAGTGTCAGAGTAGCTTTGGATACGCATGAGTTTCACATCCGGACCCAACTTTCTTAATGCAGTCCTTATCATTAATCAAATATCTCACGTTGCGTGAAAGGGACTATGTGCTGACTATTAAACTTGAGGTTATGGCATGTGAATGGAAGTCAGTTTCCCTGCCATTGTTAAAAAACAGGATGGCACAGAGCTCAATTGAGACTCACCGCCCTTGCAGTGCTATTTAGTTTTAATACAGATGCTGGTATTATGGCCCTCAGAGAGACTGAGACTTGGGTATAGAATGGCACTGTGACCCTTAGGGTGCACTGAGCAGGCCGGCTATGCTGTGGTGTGCTGGAGGCCATCGTGGAAGGCCCATCTAGTTACTCTTGTCCTTGCTCTACTAGCCTGGGGAGTTCAACAGGAGAAGAACATTTAACATTAAATCCTCTGGTGTCATTGTTTGTGTCGTGCTCATCCATCCACAGTTGTTTGTGTCACCAAGAAATATGTTTGAAGGTATTGTAAAAATCAGGAAAGTATGAGTTGTTCATTTTTTTCCTTAAAATAAGCAATAATCTTTTTGTCAACTTGGAAAATGCATTATGTCACCAGTTAGCTTTTTCCAATAATCAATCAGTCAACTCAAGGAAATTATAATGAAGAATCTATGACTATGAAACCACTTCCATAAAAATGCACAATGCTGACGTGCATGGACGAGTCCCTCGGATCAAATCCAGACCCTGCCAGTGCCGACTGTGGTAATTGCCGATTACGTCCCCTACGGTACCGGAGGGTTCAGTCGGTTAGGGGTCCGCATTTTATCGCTCTTCAGCTACCCCTACTTTGACTGCATGCCAAAGCTGCATATGACAGGACTTCCTTCGACTCCACCCTATGCGAGCTTGGTTGCGGCTACGGTTGTGGAAAAAAAAGCAGGCTAAGGGGAGTCTTCGATGGCTACATTCCCAAATTGGCAGTGGATCACGCATGAATGCGGCTGCAGTTGTAAATGACCTAAATGAACTTTCTAAATTAGGGTGGGAATTGGACATGTTAAGCCCCAAGTTCAGTGCCAATATTTAAAAAGAGGAAGAGAAAGAAAGAAAAAAAAAAAGGTCAATTCTTTATTTAGCTTGTAATATTATTGTAGGTTTGATGTATGCTTTGTTTTTTGTGCAAAGATTTAGTTTTTTCCCCTCCGGGTTTCAATTTCCAGACTGGTCAAATATGACCACAGAAAATTTGTTTACCAGTAATTGTCATCAATGAGATTAAATAATAAAATATCACTTAAGATAATATTTGTACTATATAGCTGCACATGTTGTATCATGCTAAGCTCTGATTCCGTGATTTTTCTTTTCCTTTTTCAGTGCTTTTTGTTTTAATTTCATCTGCTTATGTAAGAGTGCAGATTAACATTTATTTTGGACCAGAGATCAAAGTTTAGACCCTCTAAATTGCCATAAGTAATAATGCACTAATGTAGAGAGGATTTTTAGGTTGATTAGATTGGGCAGAGCATCTGTTTTGTCTCAGTTGTGTGGATTTAGAAGAGGAATGTACTCCATTACCATTTTCCTGCAGTAATGTTGCCTCATCTTGTTTTTTTTTTTGATAAACTAACAGAAATTCTGATATACTGTGTAAAACGTGTGCAAAAGAATGGTAACATAACCGATAATTGCTTCATTTATTATAGATGTAAGAATGTATTAAAATCATAACTTACATGTATATATTTTAATCTCAAATGGCAATTTAAGGTTATATGTTAATATATATGCTAATGTAAATGTTAAATAGGGCGATATCTCAGATATGCAGTGTGTGTGTTCCCTCACTGGGGCTGTAGTTCTAGCTGAATTAGGAGTTGTATGCAGCAGGAGTGAGTTAGCAAAAATCTGTTGTGTAGCTAGCATACACTCTGTACTTTTTTGTGCTTATTTACAGGCGATGTTTATTCAGATTAGTTACAGTCTTCAGCCTCTATTGTTATTCAGATCTCCCCAGGGAAAGTCTATGGTGGGGGGTATTGGTGCTCTCGTCAGGAGGGACACGGTTGTGATGCCATTGACTATACGTGTGTTTGCGGGAGAGCCAGCACCACCAGAAAGTTCTGGAATAACCCCTTGTTTTCAGTCCTTTTTGGCTTGCGCTGCGTTACATCGCTTTGAAATTCCCAGTTAATTGCCTGTATTCTTCAGAAGCATATTATTTAACATGTTACCAGAAATCCAGCCAAAGGAATTCCCTTCAGCCCTCATAATTGCCAGGAATTTTTTTTCTAAAATTCCCCCGTCACCCTTCCATTCATTTGCTTCATCCTTTGGTATTAACATCTAAGTGCGCTTTTAATGAAAGCCTGAAAGGCTTCTGCCTTTAGTATGTAGTCACTATTATTGTCAGGCAACCTCAAAAGATGGCGCAATGGCAGCTCTTTATTGAATGAACCATTTCCTCTCGAGATAAAAACCCTGCGTCACTCACACGCCATCTCTGGGCCCTCTCTGTTTGACTGCCTTCATTCCCGTTTGTTCTTTTTCCGCAGTGTCTAGAGAGAGCCATGAAGTTCGCGTTCGAGGAGTTCCACCTCTGGTACCAGTTTGCCCTCTCCCTGATGGCCGCGGGAAAAGTAAGTGGCGATAATCGCGATTTCGCCGGCGCTTGTTCCCCGTTCGCGAAGACGACGTGCCGGTTGCCGACGCTATGTTTCCCCTCCCCCGTCTCCCTGCAGTCTGCGCGGGCGGTGAAGGTCCTGAAAGAGTGCATTCGGCTGAAGCCGGACGACCCCACCATCCCGCTGCTGGCAGTGAAGCTGTGCATCGGGACCCTGCACTGGGTGAGGCCTTCCTGCGCCGTTCCTTACCGCCGTACACTGCTCCCTGTGGCTTCTCGTCCGCTCGTCAGGGATGAAAATGGCTTCTGTGGGCCTGTCCACCCAGCAGCCTGGCTCAGTTACTGCTGAGAACTCTACCGCACGGTCATATTCTCAAGGCACTCAGGGGAAATAACACTGCTTATGTGCTGGTGCAGTGAAAAATACCACTTCACCCCACGTTTATGTAGTACGTGAAAACATACGTATACATTTTTTTAAAGGTCTGGGAAACTGGATTCAAATTGTGGTTATATTCCCCAGATAATAACCCAATTATAGCCATTAACTTAATAAACAGTATTAGATTAGCATGACCTGTTCAGCAGATAAGGACAGGGTGGTCGTGTATCCTGCACTCATTAAAATTAATTTACATATGACGTCTATGTAAACAATTCCTTGTCTCTAGGTTAGAGAGGTTAAAAATGGTATGCAGTGGAAACAAAGTTACTACACAGCCTTACTCATATGAAACTGACATCAAAGAGACGGATGATGACGTACTGAATCCGTGCTCTGGCCAACACGTTTCAGAATGGTGAGTTTATACTTTTATGCATTGATCAGGTGCTACAAACTAGCTAACGCAGGTCGGTCTACATGTAAAACTACTGCCAGCGTGTTCGCATTTTCCAGTAATAGAATAGAATAGAATAACTTTTATTTTCCCATTAGGGAACTTCAGTTGTAGCCACCAGCAACAACAAAGACATAGACAGTGAGGCAGACCCACAACACACAAACATCAAATAAAGACTGAGGTTCAATAGAATCATTGCATTAATCAAACTAATTAAGTGAATTAAAGTGGAATACAGCCATGATTAAAAATAGCCCCGCTGTCCCGAGATGTCCAGTGTCATTAAGCAGTCCAACACACAAACTCCGCCTCAAACTCCGCTGTACACTGTCAACATGGAGCACCGAACTGCGTCAACCTTCCCAGTCATCGCATCACTCCTCCCCCGCATTATATTCTCCTTCCCTTCCGTGGTGGCCTTTTGAAGATTGCCTGCAGTCCTAGATCAGTCCCGACATCTTCAACTCCGGTGAAGAGTGGATCCAACGGACATTCCCGGGCATATGTTGCAAATGTGTCACCATGGTGACGACCACAAACAAAATGATCCCAACTAGACAATTCTGAACAATCTCCAGTCCGCTTCCCCGTCCCACAGACGCACAGCACATGAAAAAAAACAAAAGACAAACACCCGACACAACAAAATACATTCAAATTATCAAACATGAACACGAGAGACAGCTGGACTACATGTCGCCATTACAGCGCCACATGACGTCACCTATGACTCAATGACTCTAACGTAATGTGTAGCATCGGATGTTTACCTGCTTAGTTTGAAACAACTATGATTTCCTACAGTAACCCTGACATTATTACCAACAACCTGAAATAAAGCACCATAAGCTAGCAAGCTAGGCTTTACCATCGTATAATTAAACCTACTGATAATTCAGTGTGTAATAACATTGTAACACTGAGCTACTGTGCACTAACATTAGACTCAACAGCAGTTTCAAACTCCAGACATTACACTCGAGTCAAGAAAGGCTATGATTCCGCATCTAAGCTTGAAAGCTATTTAATTATCGCTAGGTAAGTAGAAAGAATTTCACTGGTTTTTTAGCC
This sequence comes from Synaphobranchus kaupii, assembly GCA_029718625.1. Lineage (NCBI taxonomy): Eukaryota > Metazoa > Chordata > Actinopteri > Anguilliformes > Synaphobranchidae > Synaphobranchus > Synaphobranchus kaupii. The sequence goes on along the minus strand of CM056390.1, from coordinate 14,736,984 downwards.
TTAGTGACATAGATGGGACCCCAGATAATCTCGTCCAATGAAAACCTGGCGTTTAGCCAAGGGGGAAAACAAGCCAATCTCTGCGCCGGCCTTTCTACGTTTCGTTTTATTGTTTTTTTTTGTTGCAAGACTCATTTTAAAATATTTCTGAGCCATTTGTGAATGCGAAAAAGTATTAAAACAACACATCAGCAAAGAATTCACAGATTGCAGTTTCCCAGACCTTTAAGTTGTTAAAAAACAGTGCTGGAGAAATGGATAGGCCCATATAAAGCCATATTGAGAATAAACCCAGTACATGTAAAGTATTTTGTTCCAGAGGCTGATGTGAGGATTCTGGTGCCTGTGGAGAGAGCCAACGGACCGAGGCCCACTTCACACGCCATTCATTTTTACATTTTGCATGATTTCAAGGCACCTTATTCTGGCGCCCCGGCGCTTCTTTGTGTGACGGGAACAAACTGTGACGTCGCTGTGATGCGGGAGAGCGCAGGGATCTCAGAGAGGCAAACACTGGTCGTTCTGTCTCTGGCTCAGGGGTTGCTTTGCAAGCCTCACGCCGTTCCGCCGCCGCTTAGCCCCGCAAGACGACGTTCGGTGACGAGCTCTGCTCCCTGTGTCCGTCTCTTGTCGCGTAGCTGGAGGAAGGTGAGCGCTTCGCCAAGATGGTGGTGGACATGGGGGAGAAGGCGTCGGAGTTCCGGGCCAAGGGCTACCTGGCCATCGGCCTGGTGTACAGCCTGCGGGCCACAGACGGTAAGGTGACCCCCGACCTCCCCGAGCCGTTCCCTTCATCGTCCGTCAGAGGAAGAGTGTCCGGCACTGTCACACGTCTGCCCTTTGATACACTTCTATAAAGACATAAGGAGTGGGCTGTGTTAGAACAGAGAATAGCACAGTGTTATTTATCAATCTCCGGTAGCAGCAGCAGCAGCGGACATAAAAGAACAGTTAAAAACGCACAATTCATTTAGACATGAAAAACACAATTTGCAGTCTGTAGGCAGAAGGTCATCTCGACACGATGTTCTTCAAACCTACGTGTTTGTCAGAAGAAAACTCGCACAAGCCATCTGTGTTTCCAGCAGTTAGGAGCAGACATCAGAAATGTATGCAGAGAGCACAGATAACCAGGGTGGGCCGCCTAACAAGCATATTGCTGGACTTTGGCGTGTGGTGTTTTGTTTTTTGTTTTTTTCTGTAACGGCATCTGTCAGGCCTACCTTGTTCCCTGCGAGTGTGTAAGCGCAGCGGATGAATATTGATGGCGGCGCTCCTTTCTAAACGTGTGTGTGTGTGTGTGTTTGTGTGTGCGTGTTTCATGTCTCCAAGCTTCGCTGCGGGGGATGCAAGAGGAGTACCAGAAGAAAGCTCTGGGCGCCTTCCAGAGGTGAGTCACTGTGGAGGACTCGCGCACGCTCCTCGCGGTTCACAGATGGCGCCATCCGGGCCGTCCCGAGCTGGGAGTGACGCCTGGGGGGAGGGGCGTTGGGGGGGGGGGGGCAGTGCGGGGTAATTGGGGCAGACACTCCAGCTGTGCTTTGGGGACTCGCGGATGCGTCAAGCGGCGGTAACAGCGGTCTACAAAGGGCTCTGCGGGCTGGGTGGGGCGTCTGGGGAGCAGGGGGTAAGTGTCTAGGGGAGGGGGCTGTGGGTGAGGTTGTTTCATAAATATTTTCATAGTTGAGTTGCCCATCCTGCTTTATTAACAGACTGTCTCCGTTCAACTTTCGTGACAGTATGGTAATCCTCATCTTTTGAAACATATTTTGATGAGGGCTTCGGGGGTTAATGTCAGTTTTTCTTTTTGAAACCAGCATGACGAAGCTGGATCTCCCCCTTTGCTGTCACGGGCCTATCAACCAGGATGACTGGCTGACGTAAATTTTGTCAGACAATCACCACGTTTGAACGTATCGCGGAAAGTGTTCCCTGTCTTGTTGAACAGTGCATCGCTGCTTAATTCCTCACAATAAGATATCAGACCTGTTAATGGGCTTCTAACTCACTGGGCTCCATCACCATTACTCTGTCCGTACACAGCCGGCCGATGCCATTATCCGGAGTTGGTCTGTCTCGGCTGTTTGATTTAGGGCGTAATTCGATTACCGCTCGTGAATTTTTTAAAGACTCTTTCCTCGCGCAGTCTGATGCCTTTGGGCTGTCAAGAACATTTTTGCATTTAACCTCAGACTTTAGCGATGATGTTTTAGCCGGAGACGATGAGAGTGCTCGGCATATCAGTAGATCAACATTGGTATATCTACAGGCACCAACGAGGAAGACGGGCCGATGTGTGTGGTTTCTGGAATGTAACCAGTTTGTACCCCACTCTCTCTCTCTCTCACTCTCAGGGCCCAAAGCCTTTCTCCAACGGACCACCTGGCTGCTTTCTACCTGGCTCTGCAGCTGGCCGTCTCTCGACAGGTACACCCCCCCCCCCCCCACTCAGCCCCATGTTTAGGGCTCTGGCGGTCTCCGTGTGCCAGACCTGGCTCTCCAGCGAGCCTTTAGGCCCTTATGTGTTTTGATGAAAGCCCCCCCCGTAACGTGAGCATAATTTGCTATGTCGCCTCGCTCTGAGTGATGGCATGGTGGCGGAACGTTCTGAGCTCCAGGGCAGCTGGACCCGGGTTGTGTGTGTACCGGCCTCACTCGACCCCGGCGGGTGGATTGGACTCTGGAGGCCTGCAGTGCACCCCCCTCCCTGCCCTGCCCTCCCCTCCCCTCCCCCCACCCCGCCCCACCCCACCCCTGACTGTACGCTTCACTCTCTCCCAAAGTGGTGCGATTGTTATGATTTAATCATGATTACTTTTCCCAGAACTAATGCGCCATACGAGGGCAAGTCAAGAGAGGAGCTTCTAGCACGTGGCCGCACAGCATGTGATGTCTCTGTCTTTGTATGCATATGTGTGTCTGTACCTTTGTCTGTATATGCGTGCGTGTGTGTGTGTGTGTGTGTGTGAGAGAGAGAGAGAGAGAGAGAGAGAGACAGACAGGCAGACAGACAGGCAGACAGACAGAGTATGTGTGTGTGTATGTGTGTGTGAGAGAGAGTGTGTATGTGTGTGTGACAATGTGTGTGTGTGTGTGTGTGTGTGTGAGAGAGAGAGAGAGAGTGAGAGAGAGTGTGTATGTGTGTGTGACAGTGAGTGTATGAGAGTGTGTGTGTGTGTGTGTGTGTGTGTGTGTGTGTGTGTGTGTGTGAGAGAGAGAGCGAGAGTGAGTGTGTATGTGTGTGTGACAGTGAGTGTGTGTGTGTGTGTGTGTGTGTGTGTGTGTGTGTGTGTGTGTGTGTGTGTGTGTGTGTGTGTGTGTGTGTGTGTGTGTGTGTGTGTGTGTGTGTGTGTGTGTGTGTGTGTGTGCTAGCGCGCGTGAGTGCATGCTCATGCAGGCGTGTGACACGCTCCCGCTCCCATCTTAATCCGTCAAGTGTGTGCTCAGGGAAGCAAAGTGTTGGAGGAAGATTAGAAATTATTTTGGGCTGAGTGGCTGCAGGGCAGAGCGGAGAGGGATATGTAGGTTTGGGAGTCCGCCGGGAGACTGTAGCCTCTTCATTAAGCACACCGCCTCTCCCCTCTCCGCACGCCTGGAGAATGGCTCACTGCGGTCTGACCGGGACCCAAATTACCCATCTCATTCCATTCTGCCCCTCCGCTTATCCTGGTCAGCAGCAGCAGGGCGGGCCCATCCTCCACCGGTGCGAACGCGCCATCGCAGAGCGGACGCCTTCCAGTGATCGAGCGGTCGCTCAGAATGGCCGCCTCTAATAGACTCCCCCGCTAATGAGGTCTCTCCGTCTGTCTCATTTCCCCGAAGAGGCCATTTTGTGACGTTTCGGCGGTTTAGCTAAGGGTCGCCGGTCGCGGCCGAGCGAGGCGTCGTCTGGCCCAGGGTGGCAGGGACCTCGAGAATCCCGGCGAAATTCATCCATCTTTCCCAATTTTGCGAAGCTACAAAGTTGCACTTCCCACGGACAAAATAACCAGGCCACCGCGACCAGAGGAGAAAATTGTGAAAATAATATTTCAGCCTTGAGGGAGATTAATGTTAAGGGTGGACTTGCAGGTTTAGCCATAGATGATATTTAGCCATAGATGATATTTTCAGTTGTCTGGGGAAGTGATTTTTCTGAAACATTAAAAACAAGCGAACCAACAAGAAAAAGGCGAGAGTATATAAAACAAGACGGATCTTTGTAGAGGCATTCGAATGATTTACACCGCTGCGCTATTTTGCGGTCATCCTGTCAGGGTCGAAATTCCGGCGCACTTATCAGGCTATGATTTCGGCGTGCTGTGACGCGACTTAAATAGTGGGTTATCGCTGACAGCCAGGAGAGCGTAGCCAGCAGGTGCCCGGGCCGGTGGGAGAGGCTAACGGGCTAACGGGCCGCCTGAAGGCTGACGCTCCGCTCGCCTCGCCCCGCAGATCCCGGAGGCGCTGGGCTATGTGCGCCAGTCGCTGCAGCTCCAGGGAGACGACGTCCACTCGCTGCACCTCCTGGCCCTGCTGCTGTCGGCGCAGAAGCACTACCACGACGCCCTCAACATCATCGAGATGGCCCTCAGCGAGTACCCGGAGAACTTCATGTGAGTACACGCCGGGGCGAGGGGGCGAAGCAGGGCCCTCGTCTCTAGTGCGGGAAGCCCCCTAAACTTGGCCCTGTACCGACGCAGGTCTCTCTGAAGGTGCGCTCTAGGCCCCCAAACCTGTTCCTGGAGATCTACCATCATGTAGGTTTTTATTTCAACCAGGGTGTGAAATTAGCACCAGCCACCAGTAAAATGCTGGGAATTGTTGGCTGGTAACCAACCAAGTTGTGATGTATTGTAAAAGGTAATGTGGCTGGTAAGAACTTAAAAATGGCTGCTGATTTTTGGAAACCAAAGTCACTCTGGCCAGTGGGTGAAAGTTCATTTCATACCCTGATTTCAACCCTAACAAAGCACACCGCGTTCAACAGCTAAAGATCTCGTTGAGCGGCTAATTAGTGGAATCAGGTGTGCCAAATTAGGGTTGGAATGAAAACCTGCAGGACGGTAGATCTCCAGGAACAGGGTTGGGGACCATTGCTGTAGAGACACCTGAGGGACGTCTACGTTAAAAACACACAAACCGCGGCTTTGAGTCGAGGCTGAGAGCTGAGCTTTCGGACAGAGCGCCTCGTAGAGCGGTAGGGTGAAGTTGTGCTTTTCTGCAGACTCAGTCTCCCACTCCCTGCTGTTAGAATACATGTTTATCAGCTCCCGATGACGGCCTCCTGCCTGCTTTGGGCGGCCGAGCGAGCGCTCAGAGCCGGGGGTTTGGAACGGCCTCAGTCAGCCGTGTAATTGTCCGAGTCGCGCCCCCCCCACCCCCCACTTTAGACATGCAGGACAGACCGAAGCGTTTGGAAAGGAAGGCGGCTAATTAGATAAGAGGCGGTCCATACACGCTCGCACGCACGCTCGAACGCACGCAGAGCACAGGATGTTTGTGTGGGAGCGTTTGCAGAGGGCTGGGAGCGGTCTGATAGGCTCTGGCCTCTTCCCTCCCTTCCTCCCCTCTCCTCCCTCCATCTTAATCGCTGTGCGTACGTGTTCCCGGGCAGCTGGCGTGTGTAATTAGAGGAGCGTGAGGACGGCCAGGGGGGCGGTGCGGTGAAGACGCGCCTCGCGTGTCGACCGCGGGCCCGTCTCTCCTCGGCCCGCATCCGGCGCATTCGGCGACGAGACGGCCGTTTTTTCCATTCGGACACGTTTCCACGACGGCGAATTCCTAATACCTAAACTTCCATCGTCGAAAACCGCTTTCGCATAACCCCGGGATTATTTCTGTTGCATTTCCAAGCCTGTATGTTTCCTCTATTTAAATTTCTTCATCTCTAATAGATTTAGCCTACTTTCCGCTCGGTGCGCAGCAGTGCTAGCTTCTGTGCGCCTCGGTGACTTACATAACATGAAAAAGAACAAGGCTATACCCCCCCCCTTCCTTTTTTCCCCTTTTTCACCAGCTTGATTGAGCTTTAGCATCCCCCCAGGGAACTTGTGTGCCCACTAACAGAGGTATATTTATATACGTGTATAAATGCACCGATAAGAACGTGCGGCGCTCGTACATGCTGTTCGGCAGGGAGCTTGAAAAGAACGGAGTAAAAAAAACGGCCGGTCCTCGTCGCGGAAGCGGGGGAAACGCAGTCCCTTTCTCCGCTGGCGGAGATAGAGAGGCCATGAAAGGATAATGTGACCAGCGCCGCCCCGATAAATAGATTTTCATGTACATCAGCGGAGATGAACAGACAATCCATAAATGTAACTTGATTTGTGTCGATAGGGATTGAAATTAATTTAACCTCTGCTTCTGAAGAAAAGCAGCTCTTTTGGTAAAAGCCTGCGTACATTTTTCCTTTCTTGCCAATGATTATGAGACCGTGCATCTGCTTCTCATCCAAAGGCACTGATAGAGCAGCAGTGACCCAAAGGTTTGCAGGTTCGATTCCCAGTTCGGGCATAGCCCTTGTACCCTTGAACAGCGTACTTAATCTGAATTGCTTCAATAAATAACCAGCTAAATAAATGAATATTATGTAAAAGAATATTTCGATGAAACCTTGTGTAACTCTGGATCAGAGCAATTCTAAATGGCCGCAATTTAATGGCATTTCTGCTGGCACTCATTTAGAATTATCTGTGAAGGGCCAGAAATTTGACCATGCCAGGTTGACGTCACCCTGCTCCATATGCCACAGTTTGGCAGATGAGAAATTTGGAGGCTTAGAATGAATTTGGGAGAATAAATGGACGTCGTTTTAGTGCGCTGCCCGCGTGAAAGCGTCTTCCGTCGACGGATGAAAAAAAGGCTCAGCTCATTAAAGAGTCGCAGGTTATTTACAGTCTTTGTTAAGGTGCTTAATTGCACAGGAGAGCAGGCTCTTCTGAAGGCAGTGTGACTGCAGGAGGCTGACAGGCAGGTAACAAGGCTTTATGGAAGCTGCAGAGGAGATGGTGGGGGAGGAGTGGGGAGGCGTGGGAGGAGGTGTGGGGGGGAGTAGTGGGGAGTGGGGGGGGGATTGGGAGGATTAGGGGGTGATGGGGAGGCGTTGGGGGAGTCTGGAGGAGTGGGTCGGCGTTGGAGGAGGTGGGTGGGAGTGGGGAGGCGTAGGGGGGAGTAGGGGAGTGGGGAGGCCTGGTGGTGGGAGTGGGGGGAGTAGGGGAGTGGGGAGGCGTGGGCGGGAGCTCTCTGACTGTGAGTGTTTGTGTCTCCAGCCTCCTGTTTACCAAAGTAAAGCTGGAGACGCTGTGCAGGGGGCCAGAAGAGGCTCTTCTGACCTGCAAACACATGCTGCAGATCTGGAAGTCCTGTTACAACCTCACCAACCCCAGGTAGGCACACCCACGCCCTACCTGCCCTCTACCCACAGCGCACTGCTCCTTACGCCCACATCTGCTGTCCGGTAATGTAAACTGGTCGAACGGACTCGTGCGGGGAGAGAATCACCTGAGCTACATTGACAGGTGAACATCCACCTTCCGCCTGCTTCCCGCTCCAGGTGCAAAAGCTCTGTATTAGTGAGTTTGTTTTGCCTGACATTATACCTGTGTCACATAAGGACATCTCCCCTGGACTCCAGTGTCACCACTCCTGACTTAGTCATAACAGAATAAACATGACTCTACAGGAAACCATGGAAATGGCGCTAAAAGCGGAGGCGTTCCCTGCTGCCCTAGTTAGCATTTATTAACTTTGGCTATGACATCATTGGCGAGATAATTAGATGTAATGTAGATCAACGCATTAAAAAATATAGCCTCGCTCGATACATTCTCAAACTATCCTTTGTTTAAAGAACTGGACATTGAAATTGCAATAATTAGTTGCTGTTGAATGCCCACCTGTATCACTTGCTAAATACCAACAATTATGAAGATGACTACTGATCGGCAGCTACAAGTCAGATGATAGCTTTCAATATTATTAAACGGCTCCGCTGCTAAGCTACACGCATGTGAAATTTATATGCGTGTCCACTTGTTCGAATGTCTCTCGCTTCTCCTCGAACAGTGAAGGACAAACGAGAGAGTTCCTCATTTCTTGATTGGGACTCCCTCAATTGATTCAGCAGCTTTCAGAGCCGTCTTCAGGAAAAAGTGCCGAGGGCCGTTCGGTTTGGGACGGAGCCTAACTTTACGCACAGTTGCACTTTAGAGTCCGTGTTTCTTCATCTGCAGCTAGAGCAGGAGGAGGATCGCTTTGCCTCTTCGTTTAATTCATCTGTCAGTGGTCAGGGGTATTTATCCATGTCCCTCCTCCCTCCATCTTTGAACTTCCAGTATATGCTCTCTTCATCCCCTCTTCTTTACCATAAAGGCCCTGGTAGTACATATTACAAAAGTAGCCCATCGACCAGGATTACGCAGCCTGTTAAGATATATACAGTGAGCACCATAATTCATTGGACAGTGACACATTTTTTTAGTTATTTTGGTTCTGTACTCTAGCACTTTGAGTTTGAAAGGATACAATGACAATGAGGTTGAAGTGCAGACTGACAGCTTTAATTTAGGGTATTTTCATCCGTATCGGATCAACCGTTTAGAAATTGTAGAACCGTTTGTACATAGTCCCCCCATTTGGTCGCATATCCTTTGCATGCCATGACTTCCTGATGTCTGTGACCCAACAACATCAAAAGACTCTTGATATCTTATTTTCTGGTACTCTTACAAGCGATACTATAAGTTCTCTGCATTTAAATGGATCGGTGGGGGGGTGGGACTAGATTTAGCTGTAAATTATGCTGGAATAGTACGGAATACATGGTTGGAAAAATGGCTGTTAGTCATCAAGGTTCTGAGGTATCAAACGAGCCTCAAACCATCACTCTGCTGCCAGATATGCAGTAGATACGGATGGATAACTTTAAGGGTTTCTTCTCCTGACTTATTTTTCCATGGAGTTCAATAGGAAAATTTGTCAGGAGAAACAACCCTTAAAGTGAAATTAGTACATTGGTACAAATCTAATTGCTTGCTTTCGGCAAAATTGGTTTACTCTGCTGCTCTCAATTAGGCTACTAAATCTGTTAAAAACTCAAAAACAGTAGGCTAAAAACACAGCTAGTTTGTGGCGTTCTGCTTGCTCGCTCCTTCCTCTCTCCCTCTCTCTCTCTCTCTCTCTCTCCCTCCCATTCTTCCTGTCTCTCTACACTGTGCTGTCCCATAAAGCTGAATAGCAACTTGTTCCATACCATTTTTATGAACCAAATGTGAAATGCTCTCTGGACTGACCGCAGAACATTTTTTAAGTTTTTCAGCAGTCCCACTACAGAAGTGTGTTTTCTTAAGTCGGTGCTCCCAATGAAAGGCAGCAAAGCCTTTCATTCCTCAGCCTCTTGTTTAATTGAGTAACATGATCCCGGGGAGACCAATTAGCAGCCGGACTCCTCAGACAGCGCAGGATCATGCCGTTTGTAGTTGAAACGGCGGCGCAGCTGAGCGGCGGCTGCCCCGTTCTTCCCGTCGGCGGTTTACGGGCCCGCGGCGGCCCTGGGATGGGATCGTTCCGATCGCTCCGACCGTTCTCGTGCGCCTGCGCGTGCCGTGGCCTGTTCCTCACCTCTCAGTTGTGATGATGTTTAATGGCTGCAGTACTGTAAATAATACATTCTCTTATTCCTTTCCTCCTTGCCCCGTTTTGCCCTTTACCTTTTTTTGTGTGTTCATGCTGTCATTATTTAAACATTTTCTAATAGTGCTGCAGTCTCATTAAAGCACTACCAGCCCTCCCAATTTGTAGGTCCGTGGGCCTGGAGAGGCCTTTGGGACAGAGGGATGTGCAGCTTTACTTACAGAGCAGAGACAGAGTTGCAGGGCGCTGGTGCTGGCGGCTGTAGTCTGGTGCTGGCGGCTGTAGTCTGGTGCGGCCTGTCCTGGATCACAGGAGAGACGTATGGGGGAGACCTACAGAGCAGAGACAGAGCTGCTGGCCGCTGGTGCTGGCGGCTGTAGTCTGGTGCAGCCTGTCCTGGATCACAGGAGAGGCGTATGGGGGGAGACCTCCGGAGCCAGTCATACGAGCGCGTGGAAACGGGTCTGCTGAAACACCACAGAACAAGACAGCGCTACCTTTAAAGGCTCTTCACAAGAGTTCCCATCTATGTTGTGCTTTCCGACGGATCCCATCCCCTGTTGGGAATTTTCACCGTTGTGTTCTGTCTGTCCTTTCATTTTTTAGATGGTGGTAACCGAATTGGTTTATTTTTCTGTGAGGTGCAAGACTTATGATAATGCGAAATTATCGCGTTTCTGTTGTTTTTTTAAAATTCATTTTTAAGTTTTGTTCCTGCGCAATCACCAGCATTTTCAGATATCTGTATGTAAACAAAGCTTTAAATGAGTTCTGCATCCAGTTTTATGGTAGAAAAAGTGCTTAAGCATTTCCAGACACCCAGTGTCTTACATGCAGGGCCTGAAACTAACTTTTTGGTCCACCAGCCAATGTGACTGGTGGTTTTTCCAGCCACCAATTATTTTCACTAGCCAAAATAAATCGAGGCAAAAAAGAACACAGAACAACATTTAAAATACTATATTTCTGCATTTAATGAAACATTTAAAAAAACGTAACATAGAGGCAGTGAGAGAGACAAGTTCACAGTTTGTCTGAGCTTCTTCTTAGCCTCAACAACGTTAACGTTACCAGTTTCACTGCCAGCTGTCTCTCTCCTCTCTGTCTCACTGGGTCTTTTCACCCCTGTGATGTGTCGCCACATACTGCTAACGTTAGCTAGATATAATAATGTTAAATCTAGCTAGGTGTTTCGTAGATATTTTGGCTGCCTCTCTCGTAGCTAAAGCCGGCATTAAAATTAGCACTTCACTCACTGACTGAGGTAACATTAGCTAATGTTTGCGAGACGCTCGACGGGGCTCTCAACCGGCTCGGCCAATCAGAGCACTGATGAGAGCAGTCCCAGGTAATTATGGGAGTCGAAGTATTATACATAATTGACTGTTGTACTTGAGAAGCTTAGTTAAACTACAAAATCGTTCCGAAGTCCTTTGGCTACCCGCCAAGGTGGCGGGTGGAATTCGTCAACCCACACGCCAACGCGAGTTTCTACCCACATTTGGCATGTGGCGGGTGTTCATTTCAGGCCCTGCTTACATGAGGGATTTATAAATGTCCAGCCACATTGTGTGGTTTCACGTGTAGCCACTTTAAACACATTATTTATTATTTTACATTATTTATTTGCTTAGCTTAAGAGACTTACGCGGCTTGCATTTTTCACGACCCTTTTATGCATTACTTGAGAATGCGTTTTACTAGAGAAATTCAGGTTAAGTACCTCACTCAAGCGCATAACAGCACTGCCTCATCGGGGATTTAAACCAGCAACCTCTGAGTTACACGAGCCGTTACTTTACAACAACGTCATACAACGCCCCTCTGCCACGTCACTACCCTGGCGGTTCATAGTAAAAAATCAAGCCGACGCTCAGTGTGTACCTAAGTGAGGACCAATCGCACTCTTTATTATCGGAGCCCTCCTGGATTGTGGTTTGAATTTTAGACGGGCAGAGTAAACGGAAGGCACTTAATGAGGCCCGAATGTAAGCGACGAGAACGGATGAAAAGCGGAGGAATTGTTTGAACGTGCGTCTCTCGATGGCTAAATGTATTCTTCCATCCTCCATTATAAAGGCTTGGCGATCCTTCACCTCCGTCAGCGGTTTCACCGTGTGATGGGCGATGTGTTCGGTTCGCTGTAACCTCTGTAAGGCAGGCGGTAATGTTTCCCCGTATTACATCATCAAACGAGAGTGCCATAGACAGAAGGCATAACTCAGGCTCTCCTGCCTTAAATGTTGTTGTACCAGCCCCTAAAATTAAATGATTTCTTCCTTGTCCCAAAGGAAATCTTTCCACCTAGTTTCTCCTGAAAGTCTTGAACGTTTTTTATGTACCCTGTTCACAGACTGACACCCAAAGACATTAACTCCGCCCCCATGCACCAGTGAGAGATGCACTGTATATTTCCCATAGTCGATACAGTGTGGTATTCGTTAAGGATTCGAGACATGGAGCAGCTGGGTGGCTCATCCTGTTAAGGCACTGTTCTAGTGCACCGATGGGCCCGCCGTCCCGTATCAAATCCGGGCCGGGCCGGGCCAGTGCTCACTATGGCTGGCAGCTCCGCAGGGCGACGCAAATTCGGCTGTAGCGCCGCCCAGGGATGGGGGGGTTTGATTGGGCCGGGCCAATAGCGTCTCATCGCCTGCGTGCGTGTTTGTGTCTGTGCCCGCAGTGATTCGGGTCGAGGAAGCAGCTTGCTGGACAGGGCCATTGCTGACAGGAGGCAGCTGAACACCATGACTCTCCCAGACTTCAGCGACCCAGAAACAGGTAGGCCCCACCTCACTACCGTCCTCCCACACAGAGAGACACGCCCACAAGTCAAGGTTAAGGAGGGGCCAGCGCTACCGCCGGTGTTCCCGTAATCTGGGATCAGCGGCCGTTTCCCGCACAGTACTGGAAATAACCAGGCGCCGCCTGTCACTCCCTCGCTGATTGAGCTCCAGTAGCATGGCGCTGTGCCAGGGGTTACCACAGCTGCTCCTCTTCGGGAGGAAACGAAATTGGCCAAACTGTCCCGTTTGCCCACCCGGCTGTGGAACATTCCGCGAAACCCAATTCCAAGCCCAACATAATTTCCCATCAATCTCCGTGTGGGCCCAGGGAACGGCCACTGATTAGCCACTTTTATTCAATTGAAACAGAAAAATATAATTTAATCGGAGTGAAATAAACAAACTTGGGCTGTGTAAACAAAGGTCGAGCATGCTTCCCGGCAGTCTGCACTGTAAATTATGTGCGGGGGCATCCTGCTTTATTATTTCCATTACTGAGCTGGACGCTAGCCAAGACTTCTGTATCCTCAGTGCAGTTAGCGTGATTTTATTAGGACAGGCACACAGAGCAAGGAGTGCAGCACACTGTTTAGTGTTTTAGTGGTTCCCCAGTCTGTAGTGAAATCACTAGTGAATTCCTCTCACTTTGTGGCTTTACTATACATTGTCGGCTTTTTCAAGTACCGTTAGTGCTCATGTCACTTGTGTGAAAGTCCGCCATTTTGCTCCAGCTCATAGGAACAGCACATACATACCCCGGCATACCCTCTCTCTGTTGTTTTGAAGCCTCCATTTTATACGCACCTAGAACTACCACACACAGCTTTGTCATTGTGGAGAACCCTGCCCCAGAACTTAGGAGTGTCAGCTTAGAGGTCCCAGCCTGTCAAAATGACAATGGTAGCTATGGGCTTCACAATCGGCCCCGCCCACCCAAAAAAGGTCCCGGCGCACCCCAATCGTGTGACAATGCAAGCATCACAGGCACCAGTTATTGTTTATTTTCCATCATGTGTGTTTCCTTTTCTACCCCATGTGTGGTTAGGAATATTTCCCCCCACCTTCACCTTCCCTCTTCTTTTTTTAAGACTTTCACTTGTTGTCTTTTTATGTTTTTCCTCCCACCCCGGTGTCACTGTTTTCGTTTCTGTTTCTAGCCTCGGGCTCGTCCTCCTCTCTCTCCGGGTCCGAGCCTTCTTCATACTTTTTCGTCCCTCCTCTCTACTCTCCTCCCCCTCCCAAGCCCGACCCCGCCCCGAAGCCCGGCGGCCACGCTTTCTGTGACCACGCCCCCGACCGCCGACCCTCCTCCACCAGTAATGCTCCTCCTCGCAGCCACGCCCCCCCCCCTCTGCTCTCAGCCCCCCTGCTGTGGTTTTACACTCACTGCCTGAGAGAGACTCTTGATGTTAAACGCTCACCCGGTCTGATGTTCAACTCGCTGCTCGTTAGAAAGACGTATCCCTCTGGTGTTAATCTCACCACTTTACAGAATAAAAGCACCTGTCTTGCCTCAGATTCACTGCCTGGTAGAAAGCCCCAGCCCCAAACTCACCTCTCAAATCACCCATCTGCTATAAAACATACTAATATGTAGCTACTGGCTCTAGTGTGCATGACCATAGCTTTTAATAGCAGAGACACAGTTTGTCACAAGTGTAATGGGTGTAAGTGGAACCAGAAATACTGTTACAGCCTTCAGTTGTACTCTCATGTCCGTATGTGTTCACACCCGGTCCGTCCATTGAGGGATATTTAGAGCCACACGGTGTGCCCTTGGTTTCTTGCCGCTTATTTTGTGTTCATTTTGTGCTGGTAGTGCTCTGCATTGTGGCCTGCTTGGGAAGCAATCGTGCGGCGATAACAAAATCTCATTTTGCAACAGGGTGTCCCGTCTTCTAATGAGATTCTGTCAAAATGCCACAGAGCGAGCGCGCGGCGCTGAAAGGGAGGTGGCGCTAAGTCCCTAATCTTCTTCAGCGGCCGACTTATGAAAGCACAGAAAGGAAATTAAAATATGAAAGATGGACAAAAGGCGCCTCAGAACAGGCTGGGCCGCGTCTTTCTCCTCACAAGAACATCCCCCCCAAACAAAAAATACTAACAAACTGTTCCTTCAGAGCAGTGTGGAATTACTTTTTTTTTTTTTTTGTAAAGTTTGTGTTTATTTGCGCGTGTGTGCAGAATAGTCTCTAGATTTCTGACCTTGTCCTTTATAAAAGAGAATACATGCCCTTTGCCCCACTAACAGCCCACCCCAGGTTTGTCAGTTATAGGGACCATTCAGTGATATCGACCACTCACTGTGCTGACTGTCTGAAACCCCCCCCTGTTTTTTGTGCATCTGAGTTTGTGTGTTTCTATGTGTTTGCATGTATGCGTACATGTCTGCGTGTGTGTACGTGTGTGTGTGTTCACCTGTTCGTGTGCGCGTGTAAAGTGTGTGTGGTCAGCGTTCCTCTGCGTACACCCTGCTCATTCGCTGCAGTCTAACCCCTCCAGTCACAGTGAGAGAGAGAGAGAGAAGCTCATCCCCAGCTGGTCAAACGTCTCACGGCCTTGTCTGCGTTCATCTCCCTGTTTGAGGCGGTGGTCCCTGCTTTCCCAGTTCAACCGTGGCGTATTTTCCATAGGGCACCTCTCTCTCTCTCTCTCTCTCTCTCTCTCTCTCTCTCTGCAGGCTACTGTAGTAGCTCCCCTGTAGATGTGGGATTCACACATTCTATGGTCACATGGTTTGCAGGGCTCTCCCCATGAGGAGAGGGTCATAGCTATTTTAGATGAAGGGGGACTCACAGCATGTTCATTGTGTTCAGTTGAATACTGTATGCACTTGGGTTAATCGGAAGAATATGCAGAGAAGGGTCTCACTGTCTGTAGTCTCTGCAAAGATGGTCAGAAACCTGAAATGATTATTTAGCTTTTTGCTTGCTGTCTCCCTTTTCCCTTTCTCTTCTTTTTAAATCTTCAGTGATTCTTTCCTTTTCTTCTTAATTTGTCTTAATTTGTTGTTTCAAAGGCAACCCTCCAGATGCTTACTTTCATGGTTTTTACTCCATTTTTTCCGTTTGTAAGTAGCGCTTTACTTGGAGGCCCTAAAAGCCTTATCTTCTGCCCAGCCACCGGTAGTCCAGATATCACATGGTCTATTCTCCCGCCACCGAATGTAAACGCTCCCCTGACGTCTCTGTAGATGTAGCCCCACCGCAGTGTGCTGAGCCAGGCCTGCTGCCTCACCTTTCCTCTGCTTTTTTTTGTTTGTGTTTTTTGTCCCGAGGCCTTTCCGTAGTGTATAATGAGAACTGAATGCACTCGACCAGCTACAGTGTTTTAATAATTGAAGAGGCAGTATCATTTCTCTAGGCCGTACACAGCGCCTTATCATTCAGGATCCGAAACCTAATTAGGAAGGAGAGCTTCTCCCCCCTTTCATGTAACAGTACATTGAGCTCAGCACGCCTTAGAGTCTGCCATGCAAATTTGGGTCCGGTGTGGGTTTTTGGGACATCTGTCAAAGTCAGTCCATCGGTGACGATTGACGATGTCGAAGAGGTAAGTTCCGTCTGAGTCCCGGGTCTATTTATAGTCCCTGTGGTACGTACAACTGACGGCCAGTGTCATTTATTTTTAATCGGCGTGTTCATTGACATTCACATAGGATCCGCTGGCAGGAAACAAAAGGAGTGGTCATCGGTTAAAGGGGTAGAGAAGTAATGGGGACGATTCGGACCGGCCCAGATGAATGAATACTGTTTCTTTAATAAAGCCTCAGTGTGCTTTCTTGTGCTGTAGTAGAGCTTCAAGCCCGTGCATGTGCTGGTCTTGTTCTCCCTCACACAGCCAATCCCTTGCATCATTGTGCATGGTAAAAGTTTGGGGTGTTTGTTGGTTGGTTTGTTTGTGATATTTAATTATCAGCTCTGAGGACTGGCGATTCGGGTTCCATCGGAACCGGCAGTTCGTCGTTTTATCGCCCTTTGATCCGTCGAGTTGTCAGTTGGTTTCTCTCGCATTTATTGGTTTGTAGTATTTTTTCATTCTTTTTTTTCTGCCTGCTGAAATGTATTGATTTCTTCTGGTAAACGACGTGTTTTTTCTGAACACATTTTCAGCTGTGGAGAGGCACCGGTCTCACACTGGTTTGTTTTCAATGCATTCGGCCCCTTATTGTGGTTTGTCAGAAGACGTGATTAACTAGCAGGATAAACATACGGGATAATAACAATTGTGAATTAGCTCCCCGTAATGGCCCTCTAGCATGTATGTATTCTGTCCTCAGGGTCATTATAATATACAGATTCTTCAGTATAACATGGTAGTTCCCGACCAGTCAGAGGTATGCTGTGTGTTGCCCCTGATATTCCCGATTCTAGGGTTCAGCGAAGCTTTGTCGTGTAGCTGCAGGCAAAATAGAAACCCAGAGCATATGAGACCATAAAGAAAACTGAGGCGGTGCAATTTAATATCGGCGGTCCTGACTTGCCCATCCTTGTCCCAAGTTGCCCATCCTGCCAAATAAAGCAGCAGACCATACTGAATTGGCGCTAGTGAAGAAGGTGAGACACCAAAGGGAAGTTTAATGTCTGCTTTCCGTATAACAGGTATTGTACAACAATGAGATTCGAGTGAGTAACGTGATTGGCCGAGACGTGTTTCACCAGTGCTGGTATTTAGCATCACCTCACTGCCTCACTGACGTGTTCTATAGAGCGTTGCCTAGGAAGCATAAACAACAACAACAATAGCAACAGCAACAGGCTGCTAGCAATTTGACGAATCCGACTTAAAGAATGAGTTAATCAAGTTATTCTTTCAATATTTTTTCATTACTTACTAAACGTTTGTTGACATTGTTGTATAAAAGCAATAGATCACTCGAGGTTTGTGCGTTATTGGATATAATCACTGCTTCGCGACTTGACTTGCGGTCTCGTTGTCTGCGACGTCACAGCAGTGATTATATTTACAATAACGCACACCCTCTGGTGATCTATTGCTTAAATATCACCTCAGAATGGCTCATTAGCATTCCGTGGTGGTGTCTTGGTGAACTCTGTACACAGGGCCTGTATGACCTCCAGTCTCTCTGGGTTTTGGACGGCTCACCCGGCCGGGCCAGGGACGTTCATGAACCATCGTCCTCTTCCAAAAAGAACCTCACGTGTCCGTCGGCCGAAAGACGGACGAGGTCATCGTCGTCTCCTGACGGAGTCTTCCGGGGGAGCGGTAGCTCACGGGCATCACGGTCACTCCAAAGGACGACAGCTCGCCTGACCCCTCCGTATGACTGTTAGAGGCCGGCTGTAGAGCGTAGAGAGGAATGGCTCCTCAGGCCTAGAAAGCAGCAGGTTTGAGGAACGGGATTTGTAAATGGCCTACGATAAAACTGTCAGCCCCGTCGTATCTGTCTTTAGACCGCGCTAACCGCCACGCAGCCAGTTTCGGAGCTTACTCTTTTGTGTGGGAGGTTATTGATCTTGGGTTTTAGAAAGAGGAAAGGTTGTTAGGAAAGGTTGTATATTAGGACGTCGGTCAATAACGGGGCCTTTGCTGGAAATGAAAACCAACCAGTGGAGTGGAGTGGTGCCTTTATATACTCCATCCAAATAAAAATGTATTATTAGTATTTACATTTTTTATTGGGAAAAGAGTACTAATTACATTTTGAACAACGGTTGAATTGAAGGCTATTGGGTTGGTATTGGGGTGCTTGACGTGCTTCTGAAGGAGAGTTAACTCATTCCTCCCAGGACAGGAGATAACGTCAGAGCACTGACTGGAGGAGAGACCAGAGCGGGTGCCTGTGAGATCAGAAGCGGATACGTGCCTGGGTTTTAATGGGGTCTGTGCCGAGCTGGCTTTCCAAAACCCTGACATGCAGATAGCGCCCCGACAAGCTGAGCCGCGTTCCCACTCTCCTAAATCCCCCTTTCAGATTTCAGCTTAAACGCGAGTAAATCTGGCGCGTGTGACTTTATCAAAAAGATCTTCGGCAACACGGCCTGGATGCTTTCCCTCTAAATTCATCACAGTCTTTCTCTGGCACCCAGAAGCTCCGCTTGATAGTGTTTGAAGATAAAGAATTTTCCCTTTATCTAAAGCTCATTTGAAGTCTAGGATATAAAAAAAAAAATCTCTGTTTTACGAAAGGGAGAAAGTTACTGCTGTAATTAAACGGCGTGGCAGAACTGCAGTGAGAAGTTTAGAGCGTTCCTTGGTCGAGAGCACGTCCTCAGAGCTTTCCTGATGAAGAATGAGTTCTTGTGACTTCAGACCGCCGTGGTGGTGTACTGTTCCTCCACCACCACCACGAGGCTGTGCTGACCCCTCCGCCCGTTTGACCTGCTTACGCCCCGCCCAGGTTCCGTCCACGCCACGTCCATGGCCGCCTCTCGGGTGGAGCAGGCCCTGTCGGAGGTGGCGTCCTCTCTGCAGAGCAGCGCCCCAAAACAAGGCCCCCTGCACCCCTGGATGACCCTCGCCCAGATCTGGCTCCATGCAGGTAAGCAGGCGTCCCGGATGGCATGGAGGAATTGTGCCCTTACAGAAACGGAATATACTGCAATATATTGATATAGCATATGAAGCAGTGGTCCTCAACCCTGTTCCTGAAGATCTACCTCACGGTAAGTTTTCATTTCAACCCTAATTTGGCACACCTGATTCTACAAATTAGCAGCTCAACGAGATCTCTAGCTGTTGAATGAGGTGTGCTCAATTAGGGTTGGAGTGAAAACCTACAGGACAGTAGATCTCCAGGAACAGGGTTGGGGACCACTGATATGAAGATACTGTCAACACCTTGCAATATATGGGCAAATACACTGTACATATTATTGTTACAAAATACTTGGCTGGAAAAATAGTTCCAAAAACATCTTCACAATATATTGAGATGTATCCCATTTCCATGAGGGTGGGGTGGGAGGGTCGAGGGCTGATGGTTGTTGAGGTGGGAACCTTCATGCCCCGATTCTGAGGTAGCCAGGAGATTGCTTTAAAGGGGTCGATATGTTCTTTAGTGGAGGTTCACGCATGTTAGAAAATCCCTCTCCTCAGCCTCCATCGCCACGTCAGTTAGTTTCACGTGGACCCTTCCAATAGGCCGCTTATCTGCCCTGTGTGCTGACAGCTTTATAAGAGTCAATATTCTTATCGCTGCAATGCATAGATACTCTCAGTGATAAGACACGCTTAGAGGCGCGGGCTTCTAACCCATGCAAACCTCAAAGAACCACCGCCAACCCCACTCATTGAACCACGCGGAGTTACTAAGTAACTATCTCCGTTTACAATCTGTTTCCGTTATTAAAAGATAATATTGGCAATAATTGGCAATTTATGGCACAATAAACAGTTAATATAAACGCTTCCTTCTACACATTTATTGCTGTACCTGCCACCGGTTTTAGCCACATCTTCAGCCAAAGCCGGTGAAGAAATCACTTAAATCAAATGAACTGGATGCATATCTTTACTTTTCAGTTGAAACCATTGGCACTAATTTCCAGTTTTAAACGTCAGCTACTTTTTGAAGGTTTTATTTCCTCCCACATCATTTCACACCCCGCCAATATTGCTTTTCTTTACTGCCCTTACGACACTACCCTTCAGTACCACTGCAGTTTTATTCTTATTGAGTGAAGAGTGGAGACACAATATATGTGAATCTTTTATGGAGAATAATTGAGTGCTGATGCAAAGATAGGGGAGAAACAAGTCATTGTTTTTTGTTAAATTCAGAGACGGGGATATAACTGCTGAGTGTACACTAATCGGGCCTTTCGTGAGGTTGGTCAGTCAGGCTCCGAGTGGCGGGGCGGCGAAAACGAGCGCCGTGCCCGCGCCCGCTCGTCGCCCACGCCACGCACCGCACGTTGGCGCCGTGCCCGGCTCCCACTGACCGTGCTTTTTGTCTCTGCAGCGGAAGTCTACATGGGCATGGGGAAGCCCACGGAGGCCACGGCCTGCACGCAGGAGGCTGCCAACCTCTTCCCCATGTCCCACAACGTGCTCTTCATGAAGGGCCAGGTGGCCGAGCTGCGGGGCAACATGGACGAGGCCAAGCGCTGGTACGAGGAGGCCCTCTCCATCAGCCCCACCCACGTCAAGACCATGCAGAGACTGGTGAGTGAGCGCGGCCGCTGCTGGTTCAACCCCTCCACACGGAAGTGGAGATCCTCAGCTTCCTGTACGTCTTGTGTAATAACACCAATTGTGTGATTTGGAAACTCTGTGAAGAGCAGTCAGGTATGGTGTGCACAAATACAAAATACAACGTATTTAACCCTCGTATTATCTTTGTGGCAATTTGACGCGATTCAGTGTTTTCGACACCTCTTCAAAAGCAGTGAACCTGATTTTTTCCATGAAAAAAGAGAGAAAAAACCAGGGCGAAAATCTGCAATACCCAGCTCCAATGTTCAATCCGCACACTCAAACGAAAAAGTTAAAAGACTGACCTTCAGAGGCAAAAAGTATATAGATGCAAAAAAAGGTTTATTAACAAGTGGAACGAACAACGCGCGTTTCGGCGTGTCTTCGTCCACGAACGAACCTGACGAAGACACGCCGAAACGCGCGTTGTTCGTTCCACTTGATAATAAACCTTTTTTTGCATCTATATACTTTTTGCCTCTGAAGGTCAGTCTTTTAACTTTTTCGTTTGAGTGTGCGGATTGAACATTGGAGCTGGGTATTGCAGATTTTCGCCCTGGTTTTTTCTCTCTTTTTTCATGTTTCATCATCTTGCCGACACCAGCACCTCTTTGATGGAGACACGTTTGTGCACAAGGCGTTTTCCCCTTTTTTTCTGATTTTTTCCATCTTTACACTATATGACTTTTCCGAATTTGTTGGGATTAAATATTAAACATGCAATAAACACAATGCTATGTTTTCAAAAGTCCTATACCAACTTTGTATACAAAGGCGTTGTGTGGGGTAGCTGTATAAAATGTGAGAAAATATACTTTGTATAATATAAATATACTTTTTCATTTTTTATGTCTGATTTTTAGTGGGTGATTCTGGTGCCACTTTCCCATACAGGATTTAAACTTCACAAATTTTCACTTACCTCAGGCTCTAAAATTAGATGTTTCATCACAGATTTGTAATATTTAAGGATAATGGGCTAGTCAATTGGGAGTCACACAAAAGGCGGAACAGAAATGTCAAACTCTTGCTATTACAATAGTTTTGTGTCAGTTTAAACTTTTTGGGTCAATTTGACCCCAAACATAAAAGGCGTCATGAAATGTTAAGATTATATGAGGGTTAGGGCAGGTTTGTTTGCTCGTGTCTACTCGCCTACGAAAGGGTAGTTGATCGAGCAACGATGACGGTTTGAGTCTCTCCTGTGTGACCTGTGATGGGGATAGGAGAGAGACCTTGAGATAATACCAGCGTTATGTGGACAGTTCCGGAGGCCCGGAGAGCGCTCACACTAACATCAGGCCTCCGTGCTCTTCATTTGTGCATCTAATTCAGCGTCTCTAAAGTAAATTGAGATTTTCCAAACGAGCGGGGGACACCTCATTAGCGTGGGGGCTTTCTTCCGTATTTGTTGAGGGATTGCTTCTTATTAGCCAGAGCTGCAATTACTAAGGACAGCCCTAAGTCTCCGGTTCTCTCTTTACTAAAACACGGTCCTTTCACGGCAACAATAGTGCAAAGGCAACTCTTGGTACGGTGCATTCACCCCGTTAGAATTTGGTCTTATTGAATGTAAACTGTCACAATAATATTAAACTATACATGATATAATATTGTTTATATAGTGCTTTATATAGCAGTGAGTTCAAAACTCTTTAGAGGGAGGGTAAAAGCACAATAAGAAAAAGTTATTGTAGTTAATTTTGTGGCTTGATAATTTTGTGCCTGTTTTTAGTGTGGAGCTCTGGGTCTGCGGCACTAGATTGATAGTTAGATAGCTGCATATAAAGACCTGTGAGGGTGGAGAGGTGGGGTTTCCTCCGCCCTCTCCGAATGAATAATGGGAATTGTAAAAAGCCGCATTCCCGCTTCCCCCGGGACGACGCTCCTTTCAAACGCACGGTAAGCAGAGGAGCGGAATGTATAAATGTCTATTAGTGTCACGATTACAGTATCGCTACCAGGGAAATGTCTGCTTTCTTATATGTGTAATTCAATTGCTGAAACAAATAATACAACAAGCTGAAAGAGAATTTCACTCACTGTCCTGCTGTGTTCTCTAATGGTTTGTATACTTGGCTGGAATGCGGCAGTATTGTATCTATAGCAGGGGTATCCAGTCTCATGCGAAAAAGTGTCGGTGTGGGTACAGGTTTTTGTTTTAGCCCAGCACTAAGACTACTGATTCTACATATCAAGGTCTTGAAGACCATGATTAGTTACTCGGTTGAATCTGGCGTCGTGGCGCTGGGCTAAAACAAAAACCTGCACCCACACCGGCCCTTTACGGATAAGATTGGACACCTCTGATCTTGTTAGAAAATCAAACCCTTCACGAAGGAGGCCAAGGATAGCAGGTCAGTGAAATAGAGAAGCATCAGGCAGAGTACTGATGTAATGACTATTCTAATGAAGTCTTTATTATGTTGCTTTCATCATTAGTCAGTAACGTTAAAGAGTAAGTACACCCACTGTCTCAGCCTGTCTCCGCCTACTACACAATTTAGAAAAATACTTTGTGGGGTGAGTGAGGGAGGAGCTGTGTCCATCGTCATTTGCATAAACGAATGTACATTGTAGGCTACAAATGATTTTGTATAACTCGGATCAAACTGTCAAACTAGACGTTGCACGTCAAATACGAATAAAGATTCAGTAACTGCATGGCCTATTTCTCACCTCAAATATTTTCAGAAACATATTTTAGTGGACTATTTAGGTGGAATAAGAGTTTATGAACAGGACGCCACGTTGTTCCGGTTTAAAAACGTGGAGCCGAAACAAAAGTAACGTCGTGGGTCTAACCTGTCAGGTGCCGGCTGTTTCCGTTGTGGGCGACAACAATTATCCATATGACGAAGAGGTACCTCCAAAGAGGTACAAAGAGGGGAGCAGAAAGGAAATTTCAACCATTAGGGGCAGCACAATGACGCTTTTCTACCAGTTTCTTATGATGTACAATTTTATTTCAGAATTGTTGAAATAACGGAATGCATGAATAAGTTCCATTATAAGGTAGGCATACAAACACGTTTACAGCGGGGGAAAAAGTGA
The DNA here is from genome assembly GCA_029718625.1 of Synaphobranchus kaupii. Taxonomy (NCBI): domain Eukaryota; kingdom Metazoa; phylum Chordata; class Actinopteri; order Anguilliformes; family Synaphobranchidae; genus Synaphobranchus; species Synaphobranchus kaupii. Next base: position 14,713,375 of record CM056390.1, on the reverse strand, counting down.
TCTATAGTGTACTTGTACTTGTCGTGTTTTTATTTCACAAGTCATAACTCTTGACTTGGACTGTTGTAGGCGGCCCACGCTAAAGGTAGATGGATGTTGGGTACAAAATGATTCTGATTTCCAGGGTCATCCCCTTCACTCAAGTTTTATGTGTGCTCTAAAATAGTAAGGCTGGTGTTATTTGCAGTAACTAGGCTAAATTAGTCAAATAAGTTACACAGTTGCTCTATTTTTCTGGGTTCTAATCTAATGTCCCTCCGGAAACATGTGTTTTCCCAGAGAGGACATTCTGGTCATTAAACAAGCGTGATGTTTCGGCGTGCTGCTTGGTCACGTGGAAAGCACATCTCAGTGTTTCCCATCTCTGAAGTGCTTTTCTGGCTTGGCCGGAAACGCTCTGCTTATTCGCTGCTGGGAGTGAACGTTAGAAACGAGCAGTTTGGCTCCTGGCTCGTAACTGATCCACCTTGACTGTGGTATCTCTGCCTTCAATGAGGGCCAGTGAAAGTAACATGGCCTGACATTGATCAGATTGGCAGAGAAACGGTCCCCGGGCTCCTGGACTGGCTTTATTTAATCACCTCGTGGCTCCATTATTTGCATCGTGACTCACCCCCCCCCCACCCCTCCAGGAATCGATTCCCAGCTGTCCCATGTTCCGTTTCATCTGTCCCTCGGGCCGGGTTGTTGACCTCCGTCGACTCTCGAGCCTGGAAAAGTTTACGACGATGCGCTGGGTCGACAGACCGGACGCGTGCTCAGATATCCGGCCCGAAGGTGAAAGGGCGCGGTGGTGCGGCCGCCGCCATTTCCCTCCCTCAAAGTCGGGTTAGCGTTGGCGTGAACGAGGGCTTTTCAGACTGCGACTCTGCCGGTTAGTTGGTCCTGGCAGTGTTGGTGCGTGTTTCAAAGATTACGAAGGTCTTTAGATCGAGCGTCTGAGAGGGAATGAGTCAGCCACTGTAGAAGCACTTGCCGATAATGTCTTTCAGCTTAAGGACCCCGGGTCCTGGAGCGGGGCACGTCGGAACACTTTAAGGCTGCGGCGTTCGTCACGTTGGATCGGCGAAGCAAAAAAAGCGCGCTCGGCTGGCCAAACGCCGTCGGAGAGGCTCTGAAAAATACATAGGCTAATGCATTTCAAACAACAGCGCGGGCCTTAGCTATTCACTTTGAAGGAGCGCTGAAGTGTCGCGGGGAGGATATCAAAAGCCAAGTGCATGCTGGGATTGCTATATGTGGCGAAGGCTTTGTTAGGCTACATGCTTATGACATGCATGGTATGTCAGGGGGAAGGGCAGGACCTGATTATTTCTATTACAGAAGAAGAGTACTCACCGCTTGAAAATGGGACGGGCGGGCAGCGCGCATGCGTGCGTGTGTTTGGCGTATCGCCACTGACGTGTTGTTGGAGTCTGTGACATCGCGTGGTTTTCCCCTGACCTTGCTGCGTTGGCAAACAAAGAGAAGGGCTCTATTTGTTTTGTGTTGGGCTTTGCTCTCGGGGCAGCAGCCATGACTACAGACATTTTAAGAGCAGTTCAGTTTGTTCTCCGTCGAGATGGCAACGTCACGTGCTCCCTCAGGCCTTGTTTGTGCCGTTGGTATAACCCGGAGACACGAATGGACCCTCTGTTATTTTGCACAAGACACTCCCTGTGTGAACAGCTGCCCTCTACACGTTTACAAATGCTGTGTTCATGAGCTCGAATTCATTGCTCTCCAACTGGATTGCTTCTCTCTATAAAGAACCACTGTACTTATTTATACTTATTGACACTGAAATATGCAAGCTTCTGTGCAGGTAACATTCCATTTGCATTGGGTTTGGATGATGTAAGTCGCAGTTTAAAACATGAAGACACACCTTTATGTCTATGTGCGTGTCTGTGTGTGTCTTTGTGTATGTGTGTGTATGTCTGTTTGTGTGTGTGTGTGTGTGTGTGTGTGCATGCATGCGTGTGTTTGTGTGTCTGGTGTGTGTGCGTACGTGTGTGCACGTGCACATGCGTGTGTGTGTGTGTGTATCTGGGTGGGTGGGTGCGTTTGTGCGTATGTGTGTGCGTTAGAGTTCTCAACGGGCCTGAAAATTCAAACCCGAACCGAACCGACCCGAGTGAGTTGAAGCCCGAGCCCGGCTCGCCCATGATCGTCACATACAATACTGAGCCCGAGACCGACCAAACAGAAAAAAGAGAGAGAAGGAGCGAGCAAGCCGGAACGCCACAAACTAGCTGTGTTTTTGGCCTACTGTTTTTGAGTTTTTAACAGATTTAGTAGCCTAATTGAGAGCAGCAGAGTAAACCAATTTTGCCGAAAGCAAGCAATTAGATTTGTACTAATGTTTTAATGTTTGCCATGCTGTAATAGAATTTAGTAGTGTTTTTTCGTTAGAACGGGATTCAACTTTTTTATTGTTGTGTAGTTCGCATGTTTTTGCTTCATTATTATTGCCCTATTATCATTTATCACACAGAAGACGATACTTCAACTTCAACTCTAACGCCTACATTCGCCGTATAGTTACAGCAAATGGGAGCTGTTGGATGAATAAAATAAATAGCCTACATTTTAACAAGTAGAGAAAGTCTTGACAATTGATTGACTCCAAAATTAGCAATCAGCACCACATGTAAAAATGCAGATCAGCCTTCTGTAAATACACACAGAGACATTCTTTTCTTTTTTTTGTGCAGCCCGAGCCCTACCCGACCCGACCAATTACCATAATTTGTCGGCTCGAACCCGGCCTTACCCGACGGGCTTTTTCAGGCCCCGTCGAGCTCGGGCTGAAACTGAGAACTCTAGTGTGTGTGTGTATCTGGGTGGGTGTGCGAGTGTGTGTGTATATCTGGGTGGGTGCGTGCCTGCGTGTGTGGGTGTGTGTGTGTGTGTGTGTGTGTGTGTGTGTGTGTGTGTGTGCGCGTGCGCGTGTGAGTGTTTGTATCTGGGTGGGTGTGCGTGTGTCTGTGTGTATATCTGGGTGCGTGCCTGCGTATCTGGGTGTGTGGGTGCATATCTGGGTGTGGGTGTGGGTGTGTGTGTGTGTGTGTGTGTGTCTGGGTGGGTGCGTGCCTGCGTGTGTGGGAGTGTGTGTGTGTGTGTGCGTGCGCACGTGCGCGTGTGAGTGTGTGTATCTGGGTGGGTGTGCGTGTGTGTGTGTGTATATCTGGGTGCGTGCCTGCGTATCTGGGTGTGTGGGTGCATATCTGGGTGTGGGTGTGTGTGAGTGTGTATATCTGGGTGGGTGTGTGTGCGGGTGAGTTTGTGAGTGACTGAGTGTAAGGTCCATACTGCAGCTGCTACCAGCTGTGAGGCCGAACAGTTTGCTCCAGCACACGCTGTATCATCAACTGTTTTTACACCGTAACCCTGATACACAATTAAGAAATGCTTAATTATTCATTAGCTGCTCTTGCTGATCGACCAGAAAATGCGAGGGAGTTATCAGGCTTTCCATCCTTAGAGAAACCAGAGAGCGAGAGAGATGGAGAGCGAGAGAGAATGTGTGAGGGGAAGAAAGGCTGTCTCCCAGCTGCTGTGAAGTGTGTTCGTTATGAAACATTCATGAGGTGCCATTCCGGCTCCCCCTCGCACAGTCGCGGCTGACTCCATCAGATGAAATGTGTGAGAGGTGTCAAGCGGGCCAGCGTGGTCCTCCTTTTGTCTCTGTGTGATTGCTCATTCTCTGCAAGCTGGAGTGGAGAGGATGTAATGACTGGTGAAGCCTGACAACCCCCCCCCCCCCCCCCACCCCCCCATATATACACACACACGCACACGCACACACATTCACATACACACTAGCGCGCACACGCACACACACTAGCGCACACACACACAAGCACACACACGCCCCTCCTCCCAGTATTCCCATAGGCAACTCTCTCCTTGGCTCCCGATGGCCAGTGCTTTTGATCTAATGCAGAGGCTACAGTGCCCTAGTCCATGCACACACACCTCACCGTGTGTATGAGGTCACCAGCTGCTCTGTCTCAGATTGTTTTAGGCACCACAGATACGTCTCAGTCACGGTGTCGAGGGGAAAGCTCGTGGAGATGCTGGGCCTTTGCGCAGATACGAAACACAAGGGTGGAGCCAAGTTTGGTTTCTGTCTGTATTGGGTAGAAAGGCTGAATATGAGCCACTGGGATGTTGGTAGTGTAGGGGGAGTGTAGACTGGTTATCAGGGCCTTGGTTGCCTATGTTACTGTGAGTATTGTGGGAGGGCTGCCTCAGATAGAGTGAGCGTTGTGGCAGGGGGCGCTGGATTGCCAGCGCAACCAGGGCGCAGTCCCGCACTGGAATCGATTATGGGGCTGGGAGCATATCTAGATCACCCCGCACATCAAACATACAGCCCACAACGACACTGGGTAACCACCGGCTGACCACAGGCAGGGCCTGGGGCGTGATTGACAGCGCTGAGGCCAGCCCTGGTTAGTCGGAGCAGATTAAGTAACGGGGAAAAGCGCCCAGAGACGATCTGTGAGGCGGGATTTATCTGAGCCGCTGGCTTCCTCTGTCACCTCCCCGGCCCCTCCTGCCCCCTCCTTCCCCGGTCGCAGTCCATTTTGCACAGCTATTCTGCTTTGTCAGGAAACAGGTTTCCGGAAAGTTCCCCCGACTGGCCGAGCGTGTCCTCTTTTCCACTCTTCTGCAAAGCCAGCGCGAGGCACGGCTCGGATGCTTGGGCTGAAGCTTGTGAGGCGCAGTACTCAAAAATTTATGAAGGCGTCAAAGTAAAAGCATTTGTCCTGGCTATACTGAGAATTAGGCCTTTGTTTGTGACTACACACAGGCACACATACGAGGGAGAGAGCGATAGAGAGCCAGAGCCAAATGTGACCTTTGACCCTGAACTATATGCTGGTCATTAGTATTGACATAAACACTAAGCAGTATATGGTAGATGTGCAGTTGTAGGCCTTTTAGAGCAATTGTGTTTGTACCCTTCATGTCATGTTATATTCATTATCTCCTGCCTGTCTACAGGCGGGCGGTCGTGTTGAAACGTAATATTGCTGTGTTCCAATTTTCTCTTTATGGAAAGTGGAGTCTTGGAAAACATAGAGCCATGAATTATTGACTGTCTCTAACCTTTACTCGTGTGCCCTGCGGAGTTCCTTTGTGGGCTAAAAAGCTTACATAATCACCCTTTTCTCTGATTGAGAAGGTGGCTGCACGGTCTGATTATAAATACACACGCTCACACACATACTGTACACACACACACACACACACACACACACACACGTTGTCAATCACAATCACAATGTATACACGACACGTTCACTCTATTTGTGGAAGCAGCTCTATCTGTTCTACCCATAGCCTATTCTCGCGAAGGTTTGTGCGATAAACACAAAGTCTGGTCCATAGACTTGCCTAATGTGGAAAAATGCCACCCACTTTGACAAGATGGCGCATTTGATTGACATGCAATATAACCAACCACAAACCGTCTATGTTCGATTCAGAAACAGCGGTACAAGAAGAACATACCCGCGTGAAACAAATGTGATTTACACAAATGGCACGGCGATCTCCAGTAAAACAGTCCATCTCACCGAAGAAATGTTGTGCACTTCAAAAACTTTCTTCAATCCAGCGTTAAGGTTTTAGTCTGAAACACTCATTGTTCTTGATGGATTCGCAGCATTCGCTAGCTACCAATTAGTTGGCACAACTTGTTTTGCGGCGGACTGATAAAACCCAATGCACCACGTCGTACCGGAAATACCCACACACTCCTGTGATTGACAGTGCTGCTAGCCAATGAGTTGCTGACTGTCAGTTTCCCACAGTCCGACCAGCCTATGCAAGCCTATGCATCAGACATTGCGTACGAAGTGCGTCAAAGTGACTGAGACTAAGACGACCCATAGCCCTGCTTCTATACCCACCCTTCTCATTCATTGACCCCCAGCTGTGACCCTCAGCAGAACCCAGCTGTCCCCAGTGGCCTGCCCTGTCCGCACGCTCAGGGACTGCACCCAGAGCGCGGAGAGGGAGGAACATCCAGCCGCCGCGGCTCAGCCTGACGTCACCGCCACCGCCGTCCCCGTCTGCCGTACCGCCAACCCTCGCCGTCTCCGCCTCCCGGCCCTCACGAGGCCGAAAACCCGCACCCGTCCCCCAGCAAACCCATTAGACCTTTAGAATGCAGAAAATAAGGAGCCATGAATAAGAGGGAGTCCAAGCTGGGCCAGTCCCCGGGTGGCGAGAGGCTAATCTGAGGGGAAAACGGAAAAACCATTATTTTCAGAGCTGCATTTTAACCTGCGAGAAAGCCTCCCTGACAGCCACGTCTGTCTACGTTCGTCGTTCGCCCAGCTCCTGCCCACAGACTATCCCACACTGCACCACCCAGCGGAGCGGAGAGGAGAGGAGAGGCCGGGCTGGGGATGAGGGGGAGCGAAATAGTGAGGAGACGCGCAGCGCTACAAGCCACGCGCTACATTACGGCCATTGTTTCAGTTTGCATGTGTCGGTGTTAAAAGTCCCTCTACGCGCGCGGCGCTCCCGAAAGGGACGTGGAACGCACCAAGGACGCGCGGAGAGGGGCGAGCGTTGGGACGAGCCCAGGCGGCCATGTGGAGCGTGTGGGCGAAACGATGGCGCCTGCTGTAATCTCAGCTGTAAGCTGCGATTCTGTGCTTACGTGCGTGTCTTAGTGCATATATGTGTCTGTTCCTTTTCCTGTGTGTGTCAGTATGTGCATATGTGGACTCTCTGCATGTGCCTGCCTTGCATATGTACTGTGTCTTACTGTGTGTGTGAAGCCTTAAGCACACAGTAGCACCTACGCTTTTAGCTCATTAGCTCACTCTCAGAATGTGTATATCTTTTTACATTAATCTTCCCCAGTAACTAAAGCTTGGAGCGCACAGTGTGATTTTTGAAAAACTTGAAACGCGGGCAGGACCAGCTGCCGGTGCGCCTCTCTCACACTCGGTCAGTCAGGTGCTGCGGAGTCACTGGAGTTGAGGCCAAAACGCCTCACAAGCTGGAAATCCGGGAGTCACGGTATGTGTCACCGCCACAGGAAGTGGCTGCGGTTGTTACCGTGAGCGTTATCAAACTTGAGATTTTCTTCCCGGCTTTCTTTAAAGTACAGAACGGAGAATAATTGCGGGTTTCACTCAATCTCCTACGGCACTACAAGGTTGTTTCTTTCCATTTGCCGTACTCGCGTCGTTGGCTGTGTCGTCATTGCCGGCGGACCGAATAAGCACTCGCGCTTTCGCCAAAGCTCGGATAACTCTTCCACTTCCGTCCAGCTGCTCGAGTCTTAAGATCATCGCATCTTTCCTCTGGCGCGGAAAGATCTCGCTGGAAGCGTCCGCTGATTGGTCCTCCTGTTACCAGGCCTTCTCGTCGGTTCGCCTCTGTAAACGACGACGGTCGCGATGCGAGTTTTCTGCCCTTTCAGAAATGTAATCACGGTCTGCTCGTGCTCGGAATAACAACCGTTAATCACGAAAAGCTGACACCAGACGCTGCATCTGATGAACCATTTCAGCAAGCAAACGGCGCGTTTCGCGCAATTCATAACCGGCTCGTGGCAACTCACGGGCCTATTATTAGTTAGATCAGTGTAAATACATTTTATAGAGATTTTAAGGTGCTGCACAGGAAATAGAATAAATAAAGCAGACGTGTAACCTAACATTAACACCCAATGAATACTGCAATGGAAATCAACATAAAAGCAGTCTACAAATAAGGAAGGGCTTAAATTGAGTGGCACAATCAAAAAAAAGCAAAAGAATAAAAAACACAAGTGCGTGTGTGTGTGCGTGTGTGTGTGTGCGTGTCTGTGTGTGCACGTGTGCGTGCGTGCGTGCATGTGTATGTGCGCGTGAGTGTGCGTCCGTGTGTGTGCGTGTGTGTGTGTGCACGTGTGCGTGTGTGTGTGTGTGTGTGTGTGTGTGCGTGCGTGCGTGTGTGTGTGTGCACGTGTGCATGCGTGCATGTGTATGTGCGCGAGTGTGCGTCCGTGTGTGTGTGTGTGCACGTGTGCATGCGTGCATGTCTATGTGCGCGTGAGTGTGCGTCCGTGTGTGTGTGTGTGCACATGTCCGTGTGTGTGTGTGTGTGTGTGTGTGTGTGTGTGTGCGTGCGTGCGTGTGTGTGCGTGTGCGCACGTGCATGCGTCCGTGTGTCCGTGTGTGTGCGTGTTGAGCCTGCTGAGTGGTGGAGAAGGACTGTGCCAGAGGGCCTGGCGCTCGCAACCACACGTCTTTGCACTCGGCCACTTTTAAATTGAGTTTGTGATAATGTGGAGGTTAATCCTGTACAATTCTGCCAATGCCTTACTTTTAATTATGTGGCTCCCTCAGCCACCGTGTCACTCTTTTTGTGTGTGCCGTCCCCTGGGGACTTTCACTTTTGTTTCACAGCCTTTACCAATCTGCAGTGAATTTCCTCACAGTCCCTGGAGAGTGGTGTGTTTCAGCAAACTTGGAGCTGGGTATAATTAAGAGTGGCCCACAGGGAGTGCGCCTGGTGACTCCAGCTCTCTGTTAAAAGGAGGGAGTCAGGAAGGCTGTGAAACGCAAGAGAGGGTCCGTTTGTGTTGTTTTTACTGTTTTCAGCTGTACGTAAGGTTTAAACCCTCATTCCACTACCCTGTGACCTGCGCTCGTCTCTCAAATGTACATTTCCACCTCCGTCTGGTTTACTGCCATTGTCCATAGTGTGCTTATCAGGTAGATTTAATCTGGGTAGATTTGCTTGCCGGGTTCTGGGTACGGTCGAAAGACGCGCTGGTCAGATTGCTGTGCGAATTGCGTGTTGCCGTTGCCTGCTACTGTAAGCACAGTTCAGCTTTGTGACATCTGTTAGCAAGTCTGCAGCTGTTTCCTCACACTGTTTGGGTCAGGCTGTATATTAAATATCACTTCATAAGTCATGCATAAAACGCATGTTAAATGTGCTAATGAAGTTTGTTATGCAATATTTAAGAGGGCCTTGGATTTACATGGAATATTTAGCGCCATACATCTGGTTATTATGTTTGTGGCTATTTTTAGTTCGTTTTTTTACTTTTTTCTGCATTTTTCAGATGTTCTTATCCAGAGAAACATGCAAAGCTTACATTGTTTTTACATGCAGTCCATTTATACAGCTGGATATGTACTGAAGCAGTTCAGGTGAAGTACCTTGCTCAAAGGTACAACAGCAGTGCCCCCACCTTATAATCACACCTACAACCTTGGAGTTGCAAGCCCAGGTCTCGAACCAATACACTGTTTGTTGTTTTCATAGTCTTTAAAAAATGGCCTTCTGGTCCAGTCATGCTCAGCTGCTGAAAGAACTGATCATCAGCAGTTTCCTTATATCTGATGTGTGAAATGTAGCTGGCTGTTACTGGAGCTAGTTTACTAGCAATGCAGTGCTGAAAGCTCATGTTAAATTCCTATATTAATAAATGATCTGACCGATGTTGTGATGTAGAATATGGAAATGCAGCAGCCAGGACGGTCTTCACTGAGGGCCGAGGCTTCGCCAACCGGAATTTACTGGAACTTTTCTGTCTCCAGCTGAGAAACGGTCGGCGAAACACAGCCTTATATTCTGGAAGGTTTTTGTGTCGGTACCGCAGTGGGGTAAAGCAGAGGGCAGCAGTGAAATGAAGTACATCGTTTCACATAGCGGGGGATTTTTTTTGCCTGTATCATCAACGTCCAGGATGTTAGAACTTCCCCCTCTCTCCGATCACAGGTGAAATTATGTTTATTTTGTTCGGTGGACTGGACGTTCCTTTACTGCTTTTTGTACCTAGCTGAGGGTGTGGTCGACTGACGAATGAGCGTCGTAAATGTCACTTGCTTTAAATTAGTTGCTTTTAGTCATTGACTTAACCCACTTAGACCTAAAACGCCCCCTAAAAATACATTCTAAAACCTAAGGCATTGTTGTAAACAACCTCCTAATACCTCCTGAGGGTTTTCTGAAAACCTTGACAGAATTGTCAACGTTCACTAAAACCTTTATTTCTCAGCCTCTGTAGCAGATAGAAACATGAATTAAAAACCATTTGAGAGCTTACACCTTTGGCTTTTATTGGGGCGTACTTGCCTTTGCCCTAATGTTCATTAACATTTTTTTTTCCTTTAAACTGAAATTGATCATCTGGGTCTGAATCTTTTAATTCATTGTTGTTTTCATCGGCGTAACTGCTGTACTCGACATCTTCAATGTCGCTCAAGTCATCAATCATTTTCACTATCTTGAAGCGCAACTTTAGGCTAAGAGGCTAACAGCAGAAATGGATCTCTATCGAGCCTTTCCAGACTGATCTGCCTAACAACAAGGCTAAAAAAAAAAATTAAAAAATCCCATAATATGCATTTGACCTTTCCAACGTATATTTCAGCGAATCACGATGCATTTCATTGGTCGCGTGTCTTGAAAACGATGACAGCGTCTAAAGCGACCTCAAGGTCCCATCCGGTCTTAAAGCGATATACACGCAAACTGCGCACCCGGTTTTAAAGGTATATACACAAAAATGCTGCATCCAGTCTAAATGGGTTAAAGGTCACAGTTTGCTAAACCAGAACCCATTTTTGGTCACTTGTCAGTGGAGTAGTTTATTTCCTGCTTGCATTTCTTTTTCTGTCTCGGCAACAAGCAAAGCTGTCACATGACGTTGTGCTTGTTCGCCCACAGAAGCAAAGCGTTTCACTGTCTCACCCTTATGAGGACTGCAGGAGAGGAAGGTGTCTTTTCTCAAAGTGCAAAGTGTGTTCTGTGTTGATTCAGGCAAGGTTTTGCTTATTTGCCCTTTGTTGAGGAATGAAATTAGCGGACGTTTTGTCGCAACATATTAGCGTTTCATTTAGGCTCCCTGCTGACTTGTGGTGCAGGAAATGTGATGTCATCGTTGTAGTTGTTTCCTGTTGTGACCCTCTCTTCTTTCCGGCGCTATCTCTTAGGGCCTGATACTGCACCAGCTGCAGCGCTTCAGCCTGGCGGAGAAGATCCTCCGCGACGCCGTGCAGGTCAACTCCACGGCCCACGACGTGTGGAACAGCCTGGGCGAGGTGCTGCAAGCCCAGGGCAACGACGACGCCGCCACCGAGTGCTTCCTGACCGCCCTGGAGCTGGAGGCCAGCAGCCCCATCCTGCCCTTCACCATAATCCCCCGTGCCCTGTGAGGAGAGAGAGCCCCCGGAGAAAGCCCCCCCCCCCCCCTCGCCTGTCATCTTCTGTTACTGGCCCTCTGAGGGAGCCTGACCTTTTCACCAGTATTCCCTGTGCCCCGTGACTTTCCCCTCAGGAAACCCCTCCTGCCTGCTCCTTGTGATTAGCCCCGCCCACATCCCCCAGCCCTGTGTCGGGACCCTGGGGAAGACCAACCCCCCCCCCCCCCCCCCCCCCATATCTCCAATGTGATGCTGTGTTACTGGAAGTTACACTGCCCCCAGTCATGTGCACACCTTACCCTCCATATCTCCCAGTCGTGCCAGAGGGACCCACGAGTGGACAAAAAATAAATAATAAACGCACGCACACAAACGCAAAGTTCCTGGTGAAATGCCGTAACCTCGCGGTGAACTTGTCCGTATCGACCCCCGTCCCGTAGTCTCTCGCGTGTCATTTCCTCGCCGTGAACGTGTCCGTATCGACCCCCGTCCCGTAGTCTCTCACGTGTCATTTCCTCTCCGTGCTCCTGTCCTCCTCGCGTAAATAGTGAAATGAAGCTGGAGCTGTTCACTCAGTCTGTTACAGTGATGAAGTGTACATGACAGTTGTGTGTGACAGAGTCTGTGCCAAACCTAACCTTGAGATATTGATCGCTGTGCGTGTTACGAGTGACCACAGATTGATTATATTGATTTGTGCAGTCCTTTTTTAAATATATATGCATACAGTTTAACTCTGTAGATATCCAGATCGTCAGGAGTTTGTGAAGTCCTTGCATTTTTTCCCCTGGTAAGTGTCCATTGTTTGTAGTTTAAGCAGTGCAACGAAAGGAAGACAGGATAAGCCATGAGGATGTCCAGCTATTTTACATCAGAAATAATCCTGGAGAAGTTTTATTTGATCTCTGTCAGGGAGGGGCAAAGGTGGAGAAAGGTGACTTGTTACTGGCGAGGGGTTTACCTGTACCACCGTGGGAATATTGAAATCGGGGAGTGACAGTAGCTTAAAAAAAATAGAAAAGTGGCATATAAAAGTGTCCCGGATCACGAAATCGGGGAGCGACAAAGCTTGCAGAGTGACAATAGCTTAAAAAAATAAATAAAGAAATAAAGAAAAGTGGCGTATAAAAGTGTCCCGGATGACGAAGGTGTCCCGGATGACGAAGGGCGCAGGTGGTTTAATCACCACGTGGCCGACGCACGAGCGTCTCTAGAAATAAAACACAGAGCAACAACGCGGGAGAAGAAAAGCCGCTCGGTTCAGCTGGAGTGGCAGAGATGAACATGTGATGACTCACTGGAATATGCTGATCGCAGGCCGGCCGGGAGCTGTGCGTCTCCTCCCTCGCATTTACGTTCGGTTATCTGCTGGGACGCTCCGCTATGGGAACTGGCCTCTTGGTCACACACGTATGTGCGTGTGCGCGCGTGTGTGTGTGTGTGCACGTATAAAATCACTCCCCCAGTTCTGTACCTGCGCATTGCTTCTTACTGTTCAAGTCAATAATGCTATTTTTAACTTGACCAAGAGTGTTTGTGTGCGTGTGGATGCGTGTGTGTGTGTGTGTGTGTGTGTGTGTGTGTTTGTGTGCGTGCGTGCGTGCGTGCGTGCGTGCGTGTTTGTGTGCGTGCGTGCGTGCGTGTGTGTGTGTGTCTGTGTGTGTACACTGTGTCTGTTTGAGGGTCTGACTGCGTGTTTTGTGCCACCAGTATATTTGTTTAGAACTATATTAGCTTCACAATAGGTAACTTGAAAGATGTGTATTTTGTGTGTGAAACTGCACTTCACAGAATTTACATTTGTAAAGTCCTGCTTTAACAAAATGTGCATCCTTACGTATATATATATATATATATATCTTGCTTTACAAAATGTACATCCTTCGGTTTACGTATATCTCACCTTACTGTAATGTCTTTTTCATTGCCATTGTTTTTGTCCAGCCATGATGCAGATTTAAACCTTGAAACAGGGGTGATGTCATGTTTGGTATTGAGTGCACTTGGTTCAGCAGAGAAAAACAGTGCATACAATTTTATATATGAACGTTTTAACAAAAGAAAATCAGTAACTCAAAAAGTAAATGCCAAAAAACGGTGATCCTTAAACCTATATTGTTTCTGTTCAAACAAAGATTGTGAAGTTTTTTTTTTCTTTTTTTTTCTTTTTTTTTCTTTCTCCATATTACTTTGGACGTGAGTTTGATTATGATTGCATATTATTATTTCAAATTGATTATTAGACGTTTGTTCTTTTAGTAAATTATATTTTACAGTGGATTGTTACTGAGATGTCATAGAGCTACAATATTTATATTTTGTCATGGAGTAGTTACTTGAATTAAAAACAAATTAATTCATGTTTCGGTTAAATGGTGTCGTTACAGAGGGTAGGGTATTATTTAATCTGGTAAGTGGCTGCTTACCTTTGTTCATAATCTGATTGATGGGCCTGCACGCCACATAGTATCCCTCCTTGCTCTACCTTTGCATTGTCAGTATGCCACGGCATCCATTGAATTTTAATGCGTTCATGCAACAGAGATGAAATGGAGACCTGTACAGTCGATTCAGCACAGATCTGACTATCCCACTTGAGAATGTATTATGATGTCAATAAAAAGTGATTGGAATAGACTTTGTTTGTTGAGGAATTGTGTCCTGAACGTCACTTGCTGAACTGTTTGTGTAGTTTGGTGTGGATTCTAAGGAGTTATCCTCGTCTGTGTCATTTTGCACTTGCGTTGCAGATTCAGGGGCTCTCTCTTGGCATATACAGCAAGCACTTGCACAGTGATGTACCGGCTTTCATCATTCTGGGATCTCCCTGGTTTGTGAGTGGGTAGAATGTTTTGAAACGATCGGCAATCGATCAGAGAATTCCAGAAATCAAACGCGAATAAACGTACGGGGAAACGGCAGCACCGGAGAAAAAAGAAAAATGAATGATATAGGGCCAGTAAAACAAAGCATGACAAACCAAGCAGGAGGAGGAAGGCTTTTCACATTATTTAATGCACTAAGCCCTGCCTTAAACAAATGAAAGCGCCTTGGCATCTCGGTGAATCACAGAGGGATGCGGAGAGCTGTGTCCTGTAATTGAAAATTTATAGAACTGATTTAGCGGGAGGTTATTAAGAATATTGAGACTGCCGCAGCAGAGCCTGCCGTTATTAAAGGCGGGGCGTCCCTGATGGAGCACTTCCACTATCCTGTCTGCTCGTTGTCATGCAGCAGAAGCAGTGAGTGCAGCAGTGCAGCATTGCGCCGCTCTGGCTCGGAGTCCGACGGGACCGCAGCCACACCGGCGATACTTCCTCCTCGCCATGAAGCAACTAACTATCGCCCTGTCACCATCTATCTTTATGGGTAGATCCAGATCCAGGCTACCGATAACTTTTCCCCCATACGTTTTAGCAAATACTTTTGTACCGGATACCTCCAGTTTTAGTGCGTGCAAGCATGTTCTGACTGGATTAGATGCCTTGGGTCCTTGAGACATATGTTCTTAAGTACACAGGCTATTTTTTCCATTCATTCAACGAAAGGTTCCTGGCAGTAAGTATTTTCTCTTCTTTTTTTCCCCCTGGCATTTTAAAGGCACGTTGAGACGCGCACACACACATATAAACGCACGCCCATAATCTTTCACGGGAGTGGTTCCTGGGTTTGTGTGCGCATGGTGAGTTTTGGGGACCTCTCGATGGGAAATCGAGATGGAAACTAGGCCTTCGTATTCTGGACCCAGAACAGCCTGCACCATTGTCCTCATTTGACTGGCTCACGTGTTCCTCTGCGTGTGACACGCCCCTGCTGCTCTCCTTCAACGGCGCTGTCAGGGGAAGCTCCCGCGCTACTGTTCTCCCTCGGCCTCTTCTGTTCCGGGATGTTCTCTCGAGGAAATCACACCAAGGATCAGATCTATTAAAGGCAGTCTTAATGATATCCATTTGTCTCTCGTTTTTTCCCCTCCTAAATGCTTGGTCATTTTTCCTGCCTGTTAGAACGTGTATGGAATTCCAGGCACAGGCATATTATCCCACCGCATGCCTTTGCACTTACTACCGCAAAGTAAATGTCATGTAAGGTCAGTGATTCCTATTTTTTTTTTAAATCTTTTTTTGGTGGTGGTTCTCATTGTTTTCTTGACTGTACGGTCAGCTAAGTACAGCTTCTTGTACCACATCCTTGTCTTTTGAGAAGAATGATTTGTGAGGTATTTCACAAAGCGGGATAAATTAATTAGCCAGCTATAAATCAGCAATAGCCTACATTTTGGTGAATTCAATTAGATGAAATCCTCAAGTTTTTTTTCATAAATATGGATGAAAGTTAGCCAGCTAGCTCCCTAATCCCGTTGTGTGAAATATAGCCCTAATTTATATTAGGTTGATGAGACGGTCAGTGCATGATGGATGGAGAGTGAGAGAGGTCACGGGTACGTTACCCCTCCTGCATCTGTTTTCCCATGCTCCGATGACTAATAAATACAGGCAGTGGCCGGGTTTAGAGTCTACTATGCCCTGCTCTGGCGGCTTTCTCGTCCGTTTCCGTCAGCTGCCGCTCTCCTCCGCCCTGACTGCACACACGCTAATGCGGCAGACCGTTCCCCGCCAGCAGTGCTCCCAAGCAACGCAGTCCCTCGCACACGAGGCCAGCCAATTATAGCTCTCTGCCGCGCTGGTGAATCGGGTTAGCGCTGACACCGTGTCAGACTGGTCCAAAGCCAGGCCCTTTAAAATGATGCATTAGAGACAAAGAGAAAGATGCCAGTTACCATTTTTTCTCTTCAAGTTCCGGAAACTGCACCGTCAGTAGACTACAGTTGACTTTGCATCATTAATATATTTTACATAAGTAACCATTACTTTCTCAATTAAAAATATATATATATTAGTTTGTATTTTATGTGGGGAACCGTGGAATTGATTACAGTGGACTGATATAGTCAGACCCAGACATAGGCAAAGAAACATTCGTGTGCTCAGAGCATGTCTCTGGGTGTTTAGAAATTGCTTTTGAATACTTCAGATGTGCAACACAGGAAACTGTCAAATCGAGAGTTCTGTTCTGTCATCAAGCATGTGATCGGGTCCCTGGAGGGCCACTGACTGAAATTTATAATTCAGAAGTCCTCTGTGCTTGAATGGCAGCACATCTACCGTCCTAAGGGAATTGCCTTCCTGATAAAACCCCCATTGAACAATGTTAGGCTTTTGTTTTTTGTTCTTGGGTATTCTCTCAGATGAAAAAAAAAATTGACACAGGGGCAGACCTATTTATGGCAAGTGCCCGGGGAATCTGTCAGAAACGCACTCAGCCTAATGGAATGCGATGTGTGCCATATTTTCCCGGGTAGCCTAATGACTTTCCGATCACAGGTGACCCGATATGACCTTTTCTTTTTTTTAAATGAGGATTCATGTACGAAATTAATGTTCTCCACTTTCTTCCTATTTCTTCTTAATTTGGTGTTGGCCATAAAGATTTGAGACAAGTTTTATTTCTACCAGTTAAGGTCCATTGCTGAATGAATGTTAGACTGCTGTTTGTTTTGTCTCTGTCTTTTTGGGTCGGTTCATAGCTCAATGTCTGAGCTGTTACTCTCATTTCCCCCGTATTAATGACATCCCCCTCGGTATTCACAGATTCTGCACAGATGGTGCACTACAGAGAAAGGTGCATTGCAGTGCCTGTACTGGTTTGAGACGGGACAAAACCTCACTGAATAAATCATTAACATTAGCAAGCTGGCCACTTTGAAAATGTATTACTGACACACAATTATGGAAGCAATCTGACTGCTTGTAAAATATTCAAAAGGCATGAAGCTTGTTGAACCCCCCCCCCCCCCTCTCTCTCTCGCTCTCTCTCTCTCTCTCTCTCTCTCTCTCTCTCTCTCTCTCTCTCTCTCTCTCTGTCACACACACACAAACACACAGTCCATTTCCCTGACCTGCATCAATTCTGCAGTACTGTCATGGCAACCCAAAAGAGGGTCTGTGCCATAAGAGAGGAATGCTGTTATTTACAGTATGATAGCAGAGCACACAACCCTATACTGGAATTGGTGCCAGACCTACACAGCGAGTTGACCAGTATATGCCTGGACCTTTTACTCTCAGTGCAGAATTTATCAATTTGCTTTCTAATATTAATAATAAATGTTTTATACATAGCTACGTTCAGACCAAACTCAAAGCACTATATACAATATAGCCTGTTTTCATGGTAACAAAGAATCAACCAAATGCAGAAATTACAATAATTACATTTGACGCTAGCCATACAAAACTGTAAGTGGAAGAAAGATTAATGATTTTCAGAGTGAAGGAGAAAGGGGCTTTTTAATGCACAAAACTGTAAACAGGGCAAATTTATCAAGGCAAGTTTCTTCCTTCCGAATGCATTAGCGTCTGCTGTTCCTCCGTGTCTGTTTCATGCCAAAGACTACAGGCCCTCCACAGTGCAGGGCTATCACAGATACTGCAGCACGGGCTTACATAACCAGCTGACTGACAGACAAACACGCAGCACGGCTCAGTATAACAAGGACAATCCTCCTCTTCTCCGCTGCACGGCTCAAACAAACTCAAGCACTCAATCTGGAAATATTATTAGAAAAGGGGATATGTTTTTATGAGAAAAAAAGGCGCACAGAAAATAGAGCGCAGCCCTATGAGTGAGGAAAATCCTTCCCGCCAATACTAAATATGCAGCAGCTGTCAGCAGTGTGAGGCTGGCTTTGCCCGTTGGGCTCCGCCCACCGCTGCTCCTGTTACGTAAGGTCCAGTGCGTTCCATCCTTTTTCATTCCAGCCCAGAGACGGTGAGGAGTGCAGCGTTCTCCTGTGTCCGTGGACCAGTGCCTGCATTCACCTGCCAACTGGAGCCCGTCCTGTAGGGCTACAGGACTGTAGGACTGTAGCGCTGTGGCCCCCTTGCCTCCACGGCTTCTCAAAACCCTGCCAAAATCCTTCCATGCATCTTATTTTGGACAAACCAATCACGTCAGAAACAAGAGTCAACCATTGTGTGCAAAGCCCCTGGTTTGTACATTCACTTCAGTTGTGGATATGCAGGCTACTGTTAAGACTGAGAGCGCGCTTGCGATTTTTTGTCATCGCATAATAAGCTTGACGGGCAATCGCTCTTCAAGCACGTGCTGCTTCAAGCATTCTATGAGGGGAGTTTCCTGGTTCCTGGTTTATTTACTGCCATACTGTATTATGTATCCTGGCTACTGATGCTCCTTAGATTAATTAACTTTTTCCCCCAGCTGTTATACATGCATCAGGGAGTGCTTGTTTGGTTTTCTGCTGAGGTAAGGAATCATCCAGTGGTTTTACTGGAGTTGGTTTTTACCGGTATCTGTGGCTTCAGATTTTTGTTTTTGTTTTTCTTCCAAGCTTGGCTTTGAGGCCTTTTTGCTTTCTGATGACTGTCTCAACACTAGAGCCCGTATACTAGCGTTGGCATGAACATAAACACATACAAGACTCCATTTTCTTCCCTTGCCAATAGAATAGAAGAGAAGTGTCCCCCTGTGAGGTGCATGCCTGGCTGCTCTGCATTATCATGGCATGTTATCGCAATGAAGCGGTTGACACTGACAGTGACGGCCTGCAGAGCCTCAGCACGTGGAGCCCTCCCCATCAGACCACAGTGTGTTGAGGGAATGCGGATCAATATATCTCCCAGTGGATTCTGACAGGCAGTTTCACAAAGCGCAGACAGGGAGTTCATGTGCAGAATTCAGGCTATAAACCCGCCCCCCCCCCCACACACACACCCAGTTCACTGCTTACCAACATCCACCTTTGGGGGGCAGAGACGAGGCATACGAGTCAAAGACACTGTCGTCACAAAAGGTAAAACTTGTTGAGAATTTTTGTCCAGAATCCAGAAAATAAAATACCACCGCCACAGAAAAGCGACCCCTGCAATATTTATATATTCAGCTTTCAATTCTTTGCTGATATAGAGCTGTCAGTACGTTATTGCAACAAGAAATGCACCCATTGTTCTTCCTCAGTCTAGTCCCAGAAGGCCACTGCGTGTGACACCACAACATCAGACAAAGCTATAAGTCAAAACGCTCTAAATGGGATCTGCATCAAAGTAATCACGATGAATGCCACATGCTTTGTGCCAGCCTTTTATTCCCCACCGGCCCTTCAAAAGGTAGGTTATTTTATTTCAGCATAAGAGACAATTCACACATGGAAGTCTGCCTGTCGGTCAAAAGATAAAAACTGGCATATTAACAGCCCCCCCCAGACTTTTTACAGGAATTTCACAGCATCTGTTTACTGCAGCACTAGAGAAACTGTTGCCCTCTGCGTTTCCCGTCCCCTGACCGGTACACAGCAACAGTATCATAGCGACACGGCGCGCTAGGCGGAGGCTAATGAGCGACGCCCCGGGAGGCCCTGCGTTTAGGGGCCATTGCTCGGGGCGGCAGCGCAGGGACGGGGCTGGAGTTCGAGTCTGTTTTTGGCCGCGAGGGGGCGACGGGGGATCGGAAAAGAGACCGAAAATCCTCGTTCTGATAAGACGCCACATCCCGGTGACGGAGGGGAGACGAGAATAAACGGCAGCGGGGTATTTATAGCGCCTCGCTCGGTTTCTCCGAGGGCTCTAA